>CM060597.1:36178285-36493285 GCA_030578255.1 Tiaroga cobitis
CACTGTTAAAATAGGCCGCCGCTCAGAAAAAAGATGGGGTGTGATCTTTAAATGTCTGACTACCCGCTGCATACATCTCGATCTCCTCAATAGCCTGGATACCGATGCTTTTTTACTTTCCCTGAGACGCTTCATAGCACGGCGAGGTACTCCTTCGGAAATTCTCTCTGACCAAGGGACTAATTTCAGAGGTGCCGAAACAGAACTGAGAGAAGCTTTCAGGAGAATGGAACCTCAACTGCAGGAACGGCTGGCAGACCATCAGATCACTTTCAAGATGAATCCTCCTGCGGCACCGCATTTTGGCGGCACATGGGAGCGTGAGATCAAATCTGTGAAGTCAGCCCTGCAGGTCGTTGTAGGAAGTCAATCCCTGCCTGAAGATGTCTTGCACACTGTGTTAGTGGAGATAGAGGGTATCCTGAATAGTAAGCCACTCGGTTATGTCTCGTCTGACGTTGCAGATGTAGACCCAGTCACGCCTAACTTCCTCCTCATGGGCCGGCGGGACTCTTCACTACCCCAAGTTGTCTACACTCCAGAACCTCTGTCTAAGCGTCGATGGCGCCATGCCCAGACTATAGTTGATCACTTTTGGGCGCATTATACCCGGCATTACTTACCTAACCTCCAGCCTCGTCTTAAGTGGCAGCGTGAGACTCAGGATCTGACTCAGGGTACGGTGGTAATGGTGGTGGACCCACAACTACCTCGTGCTCACTGGCCCATTGGTAAGGTTGAGAGTCTGGTTCCCAGCGAAGACGGCCATATTAGGTCAGCAAAGGTCAGAATAAAGGATCGCCTGTATCTTCGACCAGTGGCTAAGCTAGTTCAACTCCCAGCACTCCCGGATGATGATGAAACCGACATTAAGAACTAAGGAATTTACATCTTCTACATTTTAGCTATGCTAATCTGGGGGCGGCTGTACTAAATTCCTTATACTGATATGGTATGGGTAGCCCTTTAATGTATATTATGCTGTTGGGCACGTACAGCGCGCTCACGCGCATTCCGCCAGAGTTTTAGTTTACTTTCAGTTTCGTCTCTGCCGCCATCTTCTACGAGTGGTAAATGTGCGTGCATGAATGTAAGTTCATTTATCCTTATATTTAGCTGTTATATTGTGATATATTAATACTTTCATGTCGCAGCTGTATATCCGATTGTTGTTATTCTGTTCATATCGTGATGAATGTGTTTAGAGGCGAGTGATGCCAGTGTAATTCCCGCGCATATGTTTAGCGCCATTACCGCGCTGTGGACAATATAAAGATGATGTATACTGAGGTGAATCTTTATGTTTACTGTATTCAGACATATTCTGATATATTTATTTGTTTATTTCAGACTAAACCACACTTTACCACCTCAATTCTAATGCTGTATAGCCTAATGCTGGATATGTATATCAACACATCTGAAGAGATAAACAGTTAAATTATCTTCTGTCTCCTGTCACACTTCTTGCCGGAGTTCCGTAGTGGACTAGCCTTCCACCTAACTTAACAAAATAGAGTCCTTTACATAAACCATTTAGGGCTTTATAGGTCAGTAGTAGTACTTTGTAATTGATACGGAACTTGATAGGTAACCAGTGTAGAGATGATAAAATTGGTGTTATATGATCATATTTTCTTGACCTAGTAAGAACTCTAGCGGCTGCATTTTGGACTAACTGTAGCTTGTTTATTGAAGATGCAGGACAACCAGCTAATAAAGCATTACAGTAATCTAGTCTCGAGGTCATGAATGCATGAACTAACTTTTCTGCATCAGAAACAGATAGCATGTTACGTAATTTAGCAATGTTTCTAAGATGGAAAAAGGCTGTTCTTGTAACATATGAAATATGATTTTCGAAAGACAAGTTGTGGTCTAGTATAACTCCCAGGTCTTTTACTGTAGAGGATAAAGTAACAGGACATCCTTCTATATTAAAGTTGTATTGTAAGTGGTTTTGTGGATAGTTTTTTGGACCAACAAGTAATACCTCCGTTTTTTCTGGATTTAGTAGCAGGAAATTATGCGTAATCCAGCATTTTATATCTTTAAGACACTCTGTCAATTTTGATGAGTTAGTGTTTTCATCTGGTCGTGATGAAATATATAATTGAGTGTCATCAGCATAACAGTGGAAATTAATTCCATGTTTTCTTATAATATTGCCAAGTGGCAGCATATATATTGAGAATAGCAGAGGGCCTAACACCGATCCTTGCGGCACTCCATAGTCTACTGACGTTATCTTCGATTTTTCCCCATTTAAACAAACAAAATGGTAACGGTCTGATAAATACGATCTAAACCAGCTTAATGCCTGTCCCTGAACACCAGTGTAGTTTTGTAGTCGATCCAAGAGTATTTTATGATCTATAGTGTCAAACGCAGCACTAAGATCGAGTAGAACTAATATTGAGATACAGCCTTGGTCAGAAGCTAAAAGTAAATCATTTGTAATTTTAACTAGCGCAGTTTCTGTGCTATGATGCGGTCTGAATCCTGACTGAAATTTTTCATATATCTCATTTTCTTGCATGAAAGAGCACAATTGAGCGGACACAGTCTTTTCTAGTATTTTAGACATAAATGGAAGATTTGAAATCGGTCTGTAATTTGCTAAGTTATTTGGATCTAATTGCGGTTTCTTAATGAGAGGTTTTATAACTGCCAGCTTGAATATTTTTGGAACATGACCTAAAGATAAAGACGAGTTAATAATATTAAGAAGAGGCTCTTCCACTATAGGTAACACTTCTTTCAGAAATTTAGTTGGTATTGGATCTAATAAACATGTTGTTGGTTTAGATGCAATGATAAGTTTATTTAGCTCTTCCTGTCCTATAGTTGTAAAGCGGTGTAGTTGTTCTTGCGGGGTGATAATTGAGGCTGAATCATAAGACACCATAGAGGATTGTACATTTACAATTGTGTTTCGGATGCTTTCTATTTTCTCATTGAAGTAGTTCATAAAATCATTACAGCTATACTGTAACGGAATAATTTGCTCGGGTGATGTCTGTTTATTTGTTAGTCTAGCCACGGTGTTAAATAAAAACCTTGGATTATTTTGGTTATTTTCTATTAGTTTGCTGAGATGCTCAGCCCTGGCTGCTTTTAGAGCTTTTTTATAACGTGACATACTGTCTTTCCACGCGATTCTAAAGATCTCTAAATTAGTTTGTTTCCATTTACGCTCTAGGTTACGAGTTTCTCTCTTGATAGCATGCGTAGCACTGTTGTACCATGGTGCTTTAGTTTTCTCTCTAACCTTTTTTGATCTAATTGGTGCAACAATATCTAATGTACTAGAGAAAATGGTGCTCAAACTGCTGGTCATTTCCTCTAGTTCATCTGTTTGTTTGGGTTCACTGAGCAGCAGAGATAGATCAGGTAAGCTATTTGAGAATCTATCTATAGTGGTCGGAAGGATTGTTCTGCCTGGTCTATAACGTGGCGCAACATGACAAATTTCAGCAGTGCGTATTATACAAGTTACCATGTGATGATCGGTGAGATCGTCACTTTGCGGTATAATATCTATATCGGTTAGATTGGTTCCATATGATATAATTAAATCTAGTGTATGATTTAGACGATGAGTGGGACCACTGACATTCTGCTTGACCCCAAAGGAGTTTAATAAATCTGTAAACGCAGTCCCTAACGCATCATTTGTGTTATCTACGTGTATGTTAAAATCTCCAACAATTATTGCTTTATCGGCATTGACCAATAGATCTGAGAGAAAGTCTGCAAACTCTTTTAGGAAATCAGCATATGGTCCTGGAGGTCTATATACAGGAGCCAAGGCTAGAGATAATAGGGATTTATTTCTTACATCTAAGAGCGTAACGTTTAGCACAAGTACTTCAAACGAGTTAAACCTGTGACCTGTTTTCTGAGTAACATTAATAATATCTCTATAGATTGTTGCAACACCGCCGCCACGACCAATCAGACGGGGCTCATGCTTATAACAGTATCCTGGCGGGGTAGACTCATTTAGACCGAAATACTCGTTTGGTTTAAGCCAGGTTTCAGTAAGGCAAAGTACATCGAAGCTATTATCTGTGACCATTTCATTTACAATAACCGCCTTAGGTGTGAGCGATCTAATGTTTAGAAGACCTAGTTTTAGAAATTGTTTTTGTTCACTGATATTTAGATTTTCAGGTTTAATTACAATAAGATTTTTCCTAGATCCTACAGTGGATTTATTATTTGGCCTCACTAAACGAGGGATAGACACAGTTTCTATATAATATTCTACACTACTTATATCAATTAAATTGGCACAGCAAAGACTGTGATTTGGAATTTGATTTTCTAGTCATACGGTGTGTAACGTCTTGGAGATGTTGTCCGACAGAACAGCCGCTCCGAATCTGCTGGGGTGCAGGCCATCAGCACGGTAGAGCCTAGGTCGCTCCCAGAACAGATTCCAATTATTTACAAAGGGTAGTTTTTGTTCATTACACAATGACATTAACCATTCATTTAGTGCAAATAATCTACTGAACCTTTCCTGTCCTTGTCGGTACGTGGGAAGCGGTCCAGACACGATGATCGTTGCCTCAGGCGCTGTGCTGCGTACCGTCTCGATCAGGCTCCTGTAGTCCTTCTTCAGAACCTCCGTCTGCCGCAGCCTGATATCGTTTGTTCTAGCGTGAAGCACCACAGCTCCGACGCGCTCTTCACCGTTCAGGATCTCGGGAACCTGTGCGGCGACATCAAGAACACGAGCACCAGGAAGGCAGTGAGTGCGCACCTTACCCTTACCTGAGGTAGCACGGACATGACGGACCATGGAAGTGCCGATGATCACGGCGTCGTCGCGTTCCGACTCGCGAAGAGGGGAGAAGCGGTTCCGGGTGGAGATCTCGAAGACTGGGAGGGGCGGAGAGGTTCTTGCTCTGGTCCTGGCTCGTGTCTTCCGCTGTGGGATCACCCAGGGTCCATGGTGTTGGGTTGGTGCCGGAGTGAATGATGCCAGAGATGATCGCGTCCTCCTGGGCAGAGAAACGCACGGAGTAGACGAAGTCGGAGTCAAAAAGTTACTAACCACTGACTTGTGTGCATCGGCGCGTGACGTTTCAAGCGCTGATCGCCGATCCCGCAGCTCGGCTTGCCTCTCTAGCAGACCACGGATCTGTTTCTCCACCGATTCAAGCTCCAATCGTACCGAAATCAGTTCGAATGTGTCCTCACCTGCACTCAGAGGTAGCGTTAGACACACATCTGATATGTTCGCCATAACAGATGAACAGTAGATTAGTAGTGATACTACCAATATCACTAGTAATTTAGGACTGAAATGCCGGATATAACCTGTATCCTTTTAGTGAAACGGGTGTAAAATCAGACGGTCAATAGGCGCGAGGTCACGCGTGAAATGCTAGCGGACTAAAGGCTAGTAGCCGAGATTCGCAAAGTTGGGTCTAAGTAGCGATATCAAAGCAATCCGATTGTTTTTTTATAAGGAATAGTAATTTAACTACACTGAGACTAGATAATCAGTGTCTTGTTTTATAATGTGTACTTTGATTGGGAGTGCCATCATTCATGTGCATGTATTGTACAGTATGTCTGGCCTTGAAAAATGCGAGTTTCATTTCGTGCATATGAACACACACTATATGAACGCGGCGACGCGGCTATGTTTTCCGAGCTGCAGTAAACAAACACTGTTGCACTTTGTCGTTTATCAAAAACAAACGTAATTATTTTTATTTTAAGTATTTTACTCTCACTTTTGTCTGGCACAAAGTGATGCAAGAGATGCACTGCCTGCCCAGCTAGGTTAGCAAGACCGAAAAACATCAAACTTTGCTGACATCAAACTTAGAGAGGAGAGAACACAAGTTTACCTGATTGTTGTTCCCGCAATTCACTCTCATGGTTTTTTTCTTCTTCCTCTTTTCATGACCAGAAGGATAGTTTCGCTTAATTTTGTCATGGATGTTGTAGGCCTAACACATTAATTGACGCGCTATGACACAAGATGGAGGCGGGGCCTTAAGTAATTTGCGGGGCCTTAGGCTACGCAGAATACGCACCGGTCGCGTGCAGTGCTGCAGTCACGTAAACAGTTTGCCCTTCCCTTACTGACTTTCACTTTCGGTGCCCGAATGGAAGTGAATGAGGCTTTGCGATTTTTTTTTTATTTTGATCTAGGCCTATGTGAAATTCTGCATCCATTGTACGATTTTTTTTTTTTTTTTTTTGGAAGGGCAACCGGAGTCGAGAAGGGCATATGGGCAGTTGAAGGGCAACCTGAGCAACCCCCCTGTGCACGTCCCTGTTCACTTCATCACAATTACAAGCAATATAAAAAGCATATATGGTTAATATTTTTTCTTTACCTTTGTTAGATCACATTTAAGAATTAAAGTGCTACTCGTTTTTTTGTTTATTTTTTACTAAAATGACATAAAAAAAGAAAATCAATTATAATCAAGATATTAGTGAAAAAATTCAACAAATTTACAAATGAAGCAAGGTTTTTCATAACTATTGACTTTTATTTATTTGAACTTCATTAGAAATTTAACCCATTCAGGTCAGTTTACACAACACAAGCTGAACACATACAGTAGCCATGTCAGTCTAGATGACACATCAGCCCCATTGAACACACTGCCTTTACATACCAGTCTATACAACACATGAGGGGCAGAGTTTTACTGTGTGTGTGTTACATATGTACTTCTTGCACTTGATGCATGTATATTGTGTTTTTCTGTCCATCTTGGGTCCACACACTTTGCAGCGCTTCTTTTTGTTGCTGCTGGCCGCAACCTAGAATAATGAAAAGATCAGGAATTTTACCAACACCTCTCTCTCTCTTGCAATGAGATACTATACTGCAAAAGCATAACACACTTACTTCAGGCTCTGCAAATGGTAGTTCTGTAGGTCGGGTGGATGGGGCACCACCATTCTCCTCCTGAATCCTCCTCATGATGGCTGCAGACGCTGGGGTTCTTGGAACACGTTTTTTTGGAACTGTATATTCTACTCCCTACACTAACCCCACCCCTAAACCTACCAATCACAGAAAACGTTGGCATTTTTTGAATTACAAAAAACACCATGTAGTATGTTTTTTTAAGCCGTTTGTTTTATGGGTCCTCATAAACCATGTTTATGTTGTAATACCCATTATACACACTTGTGTCTTCATAAACCATATAAAATAACACACACACAATAACAGCAGGCCCGGACAGAGTTAGGTACACAGAACCTACAATTTTCACCACACTGGCAAAGCTTATTATTTATTATTATTTATTGTGTCCCGTGCCTAATTCGCAGCTGGGATAGAGTATGAGAAAAGAAAGATTGGTTCCCGCAAGACACATTTTAGTGGTTCCCGCACTAAAATGTGCGGGAAATCTGAGAGCAGACGGTGGCCGTGCTTAAATTTTGCAACAATGTTGTGACCTTGTGTGGGAAAGGCAGGTGCAGAAATACAAAACTCACACTCTCTCACACACACACACTGACAGGAGGAGGACAGAGTAAAGGTACACAGGACCTACAGTTTCCACACTTTTATTAGCCTCGGGTACAGCGGACCCGAACATCCTGTGTGTAATGTAAATGAGTAGGGGGGGTGTACAGTGTGTTTTCATTGAAAATGTGTTCTGATATATATTCTTCACAGAAAATGAGCCAAGGCCAATGAGTCTGAGTTTGAAAAAATAATTAATCGTATATTCTTTCTTTTGATAAAAAATGAAAACGGGTCCAACAGACCCGTACACCATACAAGGGTTAAATCAGCAAGCCCCACAGGTCTTGAGTGAGTGCATAGTTGCTCTCAGGGCTATGGGTTCAAGGACTAGAGGAGCTCAGAACGGGAACTGTCAGATTCCGAAATGTAATACTTCATTTGGACAATCAGCTTTCTCTGTACAAGGCACTAAAACTGGGTCCTTTTCAAATACAAACTTAAAGACTCTTTAATCAGAGGTCAGAAATGTGATCACTGAGTGTCAGCTGCATTTATATTGTGTTATACTGTATTATTATGTTTATTTTAACTATGTATTGTTTAATTTTATGTAAAGGCCCACTAGGGACTAACATTGAGAATTAGCCTCGGCTAAAATGTTGTAGTATGGAACATGAGCTTATGTAACATGTCCCTATTCAAATAAACTTAAAAAAAAAAAAAAAAAATGGATAGACTGCAGCTTTTGAGGACAGTAGCTAAATGAGTCTTGAACCAGGCCTTAGAGAGAGGTTCTCCATTAGATAAGATAAATAAGGGGGCGTGATCTGAAGTTCTAGGACGGACTTTAAGAAATTTAATCATGGATATGAAGGGACAGAAACTATTATTCATTTTTAAAAGTATTAGTGTGACACCAGGTCCTTGAGAGTCGTTCTTAGAGTGCTTAAGAAAGAGAGTAAAGAAATTAGGTGAGAAGTGTAAATCAGAAAAGGAAATATCACGGGGAGGATCGAATTGTTTAGTTTCTGAGGTGAATTCCCCTGGACGCATGGAGCCATAAAAGGCAGATAAAAATACGGCTTCTAGCAGAATATTGGTATATGGTGTAAAAGAGACTATTGCGGACAGTGTGATGGAATCTCACGATTAATACCGTTCCTAATTATACAATATCCCGTCCCTGATATTAATATAATCTTGCGGTAACTACAGAGCCTATCCTTTAGTAGTGTCCTCAAGAGTTAGGTGATCAGTCTATATAAATTCGTATTCTTTTATTGAAATAATAGATTTCCCCTTAATATTATAAGTCTCCCTTTTGTGGTACTCTTCAACCTTGCTTACATCATAACAATTAGTCATAGTATATCCATATACATGTACACTTGTTATATGCTGCCTCTTTCGCTAGGCTATTTTGATCAATCAAATCTAATATGGGTTATTCTTATCTCAAAATAATTCTCACCCTCTGATGTCGTTCTCTTCAGGATGGGTCCTCCCGGCCCAATTAGAAGAGTGTGACTAACACTCAATGATCCAAGGTCCAGTCAGATGATTATAATAAATGTTACAAAATGTATTACAATAATCAAATGAAAATGAATACTTGTTACAGATCATAAATGAGTATTAACAGATAGATACTAGCTAGGCTTGAAGCTTCTTGCGCCTGACAACTGCTGGCGTATCAGGTTGGTGGTTGCAAGGAAGAGCGAAGATCTCTTCCCAGTCCCCTTCTTTTATACAGTTCATGTTTGCAAAATTAACACATACGCAAAAAGCATCGCTGTTGCTTAGAAGCAGCTCATATTTTGCTTTTAAGGTTACACATGCAAGAGTTTCACTGTAGGTTAAAGACAACTCATGCTTCCTTTATGCTTGCAGAAATCATATCTATTCAGAGATGGTTATCAATTCTTACCTAACACATTAAGTTTCTATGAATCATCGTTCAACTAACGGTTATAACCTTTTCACCCTGAAATAGAATTTCATACACAGTATTGGCTTTCAAATATTCAGCCTGTCCATTACATCCAATAACTCAGACAGTTCCTTCAGTCGTGCCTCTTTACTTGGCATCACATGTTTTTTCTTATTACCCCCTTTTCGATTTTTACTCTTAAAAGAAGATCTAAACTTTGGTGCGGGTTTCTGGGAAGCTAGGTCAATACCATCTTCCGATGGACTTTTATTTACAACAGACATGATTAATATTTGTAGTAAAGGCAAGGTAATAGGCAGGTGTTTATCTGAGGGTTTGCTAGATCCGGTGTTGGATCCGGAAGGGCAAAGCCGTCTGAAAGGCTGAAAACAAAAGCGAGAAAGCGCATCAGCAATGACGTTGAAGTGGCCGAGGATATGCCTTGATTATAAAGTTAAAAACGACTCTGTAGCATCTGGACCAATCAGAAACACACAAATTATTCATTATATTTAATGAATAATCCAGCAAACTCACTCTCACAACAAAGGTCTATGAAACTTCCCCCAAAACTAATATCCCAAATGAAGCTAACACACTGGCAGAACCCGGTCCCCTGTTACAGGACACATTAAAGCAACACCAAGTAACTTTTCCTCTGCGGCCGCCCTACAGGTTGGAAGCGGAATTGTCCATTACTGCTGTCATAAATAATTTAGCATACTATCGCACGTACGCTCGTTGTTTATCCAGCACCGGCTTTGTAATGAACGATGTCCACAGACAAGGTAGAGTATGTTGCATGATTTCATGAAAATATGATGTATTGCGACATCAGAAATGAAGAAAAACAAAATAATGACTATTGTAACGTTTGACATAAAGCAAACCAAATTTGTAGTTTTCTTATGTCTCATTAGAACTACAGAAACGCGACCCGATCTGGCAATCTTACATAGCGTGGTAATAGCAGATATAGGACCGTAAAGCGAATCCAGAAGTGCCTTTCACCCTGTTACGACTTAATGAACCACTGAAACGATTTTGGAAACATTATTTTAAGGTAAAACATCTTAGTTAGTGTTGCTTTAAGACTGATAAGACTTTTTACAACCCCAAAAAGGAATTTGCAGAGGGCTGTGACACTCATTTAATTCTTGCTGAGAAGGAGAAATAAACCCTTTTAATCCTATATATTCTATATAAAACCACGTGAAACATTAATAAACATGTATAATTTTTCCATCTCATGATTTTCCTTTTATGTTTGTTTGGCTCATAAAAACTCTTTTGGATTGTAGCATGTTTAGTCTCTATAAACTCCAATCTTCGCCCCCCATTTGTTCATTTACATTACAAATTTATGACTCGTTAGTATAATAAGAATCTTGAAGATTATTTTGTTAAGCACCCAATCAAATTACATGTTCAAAGGCCTGCTTAACCAAAAGGTCGTAAAAGAAATTCCCTCCAAAGGGAACAACTTCTTATTGGCTCACAACCCTTCAGAGGATGTGACATCTTCACGCTTTAAAAATCACTGATCACAAGATCACGCCCTCTTAGTCTCTTAGCCCCTTTCTGAAATCCTGATGTGAAGATGACGCTGAACTAGAAGTTTTCTAAGGACCCCCAAGCTTTTGCCAGGCTGCGGCCTTGTCTTTCCATTCAACATAGATCCTCTGACTCCCACTGGTTCTCTCTAATCAAGACCACATCAGCAAAGATCAACTGGAGCCTCAACAAACTGTATCAGGACAGTTTAATTCAAATGGGCGAGACATGCAAGTATCAAACTTAGTCTCATTATTTGATAGATTAAGTATCCTTACCCCTTTTTAAGAAGGGCGTGTTAGAACTAAACTAATGGTTTTCTCAAGGCTATTAATCTGCTGACTTTCAAACAATACTATAACTTATTGCTGTATTCTGCTTCAGCTCTCTTTCCAATGGTAAACTGTATGCATGTATGTACTGTAAAACTTCAAATAATAGCCTGGGCTTTTATTTTCCCAAATCGTCGAACTGCACCGGCTTGTATTTGAGACAGGTGTAGGTGTAGGTGTAGGTTTGTTCATTGAGTGTAGGCCTAGTCTCTAATCTCTAAAAATCTCCAAATGCTCCACGTGAAACTTACGGTCTTCCGACCTTTTACTATCGTGTCAATTGATTTTGATTAATATGCGCGAGGGAGAGAGAGCAAGACAGCGCTCGTGTTGTTTGAAGACGTGAGAGTGCGTGCGCGCGGCCGGGGCGCTCTCTCTGCTCGTTATGCACCCTGTCAAGCGCAGCAGTCATTCACTCACCGATCAAAAAAGGCTTTGGCGGGAGAAAATTTTGCTTTAGCAGACACCAAAAAGCGGACAATCTGACGGGTTTTAGAAGATTAAATACAACCCGAAACTAAAAAACAGACCCGGCCTCTATTTGAGACCAGCCTTTATTTTCCCAAACCTGCAGCCACACCAGGCTTGTAAAAGAGACAGGTGTCTATTTGGGACTCGGCTATTATTTGAAGTTTTACGGTATGTGTATGTCAGAGTAGTGTAAGTGTTTAGTCTAGTTAATAAAATCTTGTTCATGTCACACGTAAAGTTGTCCGTGTCTCAAGCTCATATACTGGAGTCCCTAATCATCGATTTTGACTACTTGCTCTTAGTAGTACTGTAAAGTAAGAAAGACATTTCCCATACTCCAGAAATGTACATTTCTTAGAATTAATAAACAATTAACACAGAGTGTTCACGGGACAAACATGTTAATTGATTGTAATATTAATTTACAACATTCATTTACAAGTTAATTCAATTAACTGATACAAATATTAATAATCAATTATAACAAGTTATTATTATTGATTATTAAAATTTCTTAGTGCTAATTTTCTACAACTGATTGCCAAGTTAAACGTCTCAAGAAAGGCATAATCTTATGGCAAGATGATCTACCTTTATTGTTGATGGCAACTGATGCTTCGTTGTCACAAAACATCATGATGCGTTGCTGCGACCACGCCGGACCCCAAATAACGCTAGCTACAGCTAGAGAAAAGATCTCGTAAAGTGCGGATGAAACAGAGCCAGAAGCTGTCTTGGGAAAATCGTTTGGCCATTTTTCGGCGAACCATTGCCCTTGAAAGAATTCCCCGAATCTGATGGAAGGGGCTGTTACAGTGAAGCCCTGCCTTGAGGGATGATGCTCATTGAAAAAATTTAAGTGGCGGAGCAGAGAAAGCATGTCACGCTTCTATATGACACGTAGAGAGGAAAAAGATTCCAAAAAGGACCTGATTCTTAGAAGCTTTTCAAGAGGAAGATAAGCTTGGATGTTAACCGTATCAAGATAAATGCCCAATAATTCTAGCGAAGTAGAGGGACCCATAGTTTTCTCTTCAAAGAGGGGAATGCCGACATCGCTAAAAATCTGTTTAAGTGTGCCGAGAATTGAAGATTTGGAAGATGGAAAATTGATCAGCCGATATCAATTTTAAGCTACAGTCATCGAGCAAATGCAAGACAAAGGGGAGCTTAGATACATTCAGCAAGATCCAACACAAAGCTTCGGAAAGGCTCTTGAAAATATGAGGGCTACTTCTACACCCGAATGTGAGCCTTACTGCAAAATAAAATTTAGAATTCCATTTGACTCCAAAAAGTGGCCAATCTGAAGGGTGGATTGGCATGGTCTTGGAAGCGTCTGTGATATCAGCTTTAGCTAACCAAGCACCTTGACCGGCTAACTTAATTAAGTGGATAGCGTTGTCGACCGAGGCGTAAAGTAGAGAGAAAGGTGTTAAGGGTATACATTTGTTTACGTGGAGAATGTGGAGAAGACATGTTGAACATACGACGTTTTTTACCGGAATATTTACGTGTTGCGATGCCAATGGAATTGATGCGAAAAGGAGAGAAAGGAGGAGAAATGAAAGGGCCAATAAGATATCCTTTATTAACTTATTTTTCTATCAGGGCTGAAACCACATCTGGTTCGGTTAAAGCTGATGCCCACCTGAAACCCTTGAGACAAACCGGTGATTAAGTAGACGACGAAAGACGGATCAGGGTGAGAAGAGAGGTAGCTTGAAAGATTTGGAACATTAACCCTCTGGGGTCGGCAATCACGCCGGCGTGATCTGCTCGCTTTTTTTCTTATCAGTGCAAAAGAGACTCAAAATACTCGGTTGATTTTGATCTTACATATAAGTGTTATACATCATTAGATCATGTTAAGTTTCTTTTTTTTTTATTGTGGATACTCAGATACAAGTGTTGCGCTTTTCACCAAATAAAGAAAAACAAACATGATGCGAGTTCTGCGTTCTCTCTGTCAGTGAAGTCCATTCTGAAACGCGTCCTAAGATTAACTGTAACTCTGTGATTACTTGTCACACAGGCACGAGAGATTTTTCTTCATGAAGCTTGAATTCTCTTCTTTTAAATGAAGTAATTTATATATATATATGCAATCCGTTTGAAACCAAGGAGAGGTCCAGTTTTTTCTTTCTCCCCTCATTATTTTTAATGAGTTGAGGCCGCCCCGGCGCTGTTCACATGTTAATAGTTTAGGTGATCGCGCACACGCCCCCGATCAATGCCATAACACAAAGATTCTTCATGAGATTCACTGATAGTTCATCGCGTTTTGAGGATGGCACGCTACTCCGGTGAAGAAGCCCTTCAGATGATTCTGGACAACGAGGAAGAATTCACCTTTTCCTCAGAGGAAGATTGTAACTCGGACGAGGAACGGCTGCATTTTGAAGAGCGAATTGACCCCGCCGAGGATACAAGTTCAGAGTAAGTTGTTTAGTGTTATATACTTCTTTTTCTGATAATATAGAACTCATATGAATTTTCAGACTAGATTTTGCTTAGTTTTGGCTAGCTTTTGACATACTACGTGAAAGATTGCCTTACAATATCCCTAACATTCGTGTTTGTTCAAGTGTAAACTTTCAATGTGATAACGTTACTCTCTAAACATTTGTATATTAAATATATTTCACTTAGTTTTGATTAGCTTATGCGTAATGTAGCTTATTTGCAAATATCTGCTTAGGTGTAAATATAATGTGATTTAGTGCAAATATATTTCAGCCTCCTCCGGTAAAATATGTGATACCCTACTGTCTAAATACTAGACATTATATGTTTATATATAAATGTTCTGTTTTGGTTAGCCTATGACACTGCTTAACACTGCAGTGTTAATGTTTGAAATGCTCTAAATATGTGCGATCTATATGGCCCATCAACACTCGCGGTGTATGGCCCATAAATAGATATTTCTCCGTCCTATGGCCCATCAACAGATATACATTGTGCGTCCATACCCATTAATTGCCCATCAGTTTACTTTGGATGCTAACAGTTTTGTTGTTGTTGTTGTTTTATAGAAATGTGTCTGCATCACGCACTCCTTCTCCAGCACCTCGCAGAGGGGAACGCAGGCGTCGTTCAGTTCTCCGTGTGATCGAGAATCATACTAAGTGCACAGACGTAATATTCACATTAGTGATCAGTGTTGTGCTAGTTACTAAGAAATTACTTTTTTTACTGCATGAATGCATATTTGAGCAATACAATTGTACCTTGATCATTCTTGTTAGTTCATAGTAGGCCTACATTATCTAAGGTAATAAAAGATACAATAAAAAATTTAACTCAATTTAAAATGTATAAGTAAATGTTGAAATGAAAAAAACTAACAATGAATGATACTTCTACAACATTTAGTAACCCTTTTGTAAGGACTGGGCTAAAAGGGTGAATCTGAATAACTAAATGCATCCTGCTAAAGACCCAAAAAGCCTGGAATGTAAATTTACACACACACACACTCCCTCTCAGGAATGGCCAGAGTCATAAAATGCTTGAAACATTCCATGCCCTCCCCCATCTCTGCAAGAGAGATAACAGAACTCTAACACACAACGACACACACACGAACCAACACACACACATAATGGACTTTTACATTACACTCATAAAACGAGCCATTACCAATTGTATACGATATATTCCTGTATGTCTGTGTGTTTCCCAGTCCATGGTAGTCTAGATATGATCTCCTAGCGTATCAGTGAAACTCTTGAGAGTTTATAGTTATGTATTAAGATGTATCTTCGTATTCCAATTATGTGTAAATGTTGTGTTTGGTACCGTTTTAATTATCTCGTTCCAACTGATTTGGTCAGATACAGAAGATTACAGTAAAATGTATGTTTTCTATGTTTTTACCATCTTGTGGAATGATTCTGACAAATTCTGACTGGTCATAAAAGAGGCGGACACGGCCATAGTTTAACTTTGACAAGACAAAGAGAATTTGGCCGCCAAAAGTTTCGTTGAATGTCATTGGCCAGTTCGCACCTCAGAGGTGTGGACTCCAGTTCCTCTAAAGAGGACTGAACCTCCCTCTGGACGCTCTCTTCCTCCCTTGTCCTCGTGTCATAATGTAACGTCTCGCCTCCGGGCGAGCTCTTCGCCTTTCTTTTTATTTGTTTCTAGTTTCGTTTGTGTTTTTCAGTTTTAGATAAGTCTCCGTGTTTAAATCCATCTACAAGGGACCTTTAAACGAGCGCGCGCTCGCTTTGAAGGAGAAACACGCGCACGTGATCGCGTGACGCGCCGGACCGAGCGACGCACGCGCTTCTTCACCAGCCATGCAAAGATGTAACGTTAACTCCGCGTGATTTCCCCGTAGAGATCTTTATTTCTTTTTTGTTAGTCAAAGTTTTGTTTTCCGTAGTTGACTTCCACGAAGTGAAACGAACTTAGCCGAACTATTTCCCGTTGGTAATGTTACCCCAAAGACTGTGAACCTCCGTTCAACACGCGCGCCAAGCAGCCCACGTGACGCTTCCTCACACACAAAGGACTCAGCTCACGCGGCCAGACAGGGCCGTACAGGAATGCCTCGGCACAGAGAGACCATAACATAACTTGTGCAAGTATAATCTCTTTATAGAGCTTCTAAGAAGCTTTAAGATGATGTTTCGTGTTGTAATCGGAGAGGTGAATGTCTTAGGAGGAATTCTGCCAATGTTCTCTCTTTCCCTCTCTCCCTCTCTCCCTCTCTCTCTCTCTTACGCTCTCACGCGTGTAATTTATCCATATCTCTATCTCACACACTTTCTCGTTCATTGATGTCTTATTGTGTTGTTTATGTCTTTTTTTTGTTTGTAAATATATATATATTACTGTACCGTAGTAAATATATAAGTAGACATGCCTCTATTAAATTAATTATATATTCATTTGATTGATGTACTGTCTCTTTGCTCAGTTTCAAGGCTCTTAAGTGCCAAAGATCTTATGCTACAAGCTTACTAAAATTAAATATACCTTAAAGAGTATGTGTTTATAGGGCGGGAAACCCAATTCTTCTGGCCAGAGAATTGCGTTTCCTGAAATCCTATAAAGTAAGGTGATATTGTGGACCCCACAAATATTATCCTGATAATTGAGCTAATTCATTTTACCTGTTTTGTGAAACGTGGTCCGTGTAATTAATTGCAATCAACTTGTGGTTAATTTCAAGGATTCACATGCATGCATGCAGGTAAAATGACAGATCCTCCCTTATCGGGAGATTTATTAACATGTAAGACTGATCTAATCCAAACCTGTATGAATAATTATTAATTACCAATTATTAATTATGATATGCAAATTCCCCACGGATTAGATCCGCCCTTGAGTCTTTACACTTTAGAACCTGAAGCTAAAATATGTGTTTTTCACATATTTTGATTTTTGGACTGTAAAATTCTAAAACAAAGTGCTATCTTCATGTGCAAGGTGTCATTTTTTTCAGAAACAGATTAGCTTTCAGCAAATTAGATACCTGCCTTTACTTTTGTACACACATTTGATTTGCTTAGAGCAAATTTAGAACATTTAGTTTCTCCACACAGAGGAATTACAATAAAACAGATTGAAAAACAAAACCTTTGAATCTCCTCTCATTCTTTGTTCAGGCTTCCTCACCCTAATGGGCCCTTGGGGGAGTGTCTGTCACACCCCTGGTCTGAATCTCATTAATATTCATAGGCCATTACCACTCCCACGCATAAACCTCTTCAGACAAAAAAACTGTCATGCAAAGTATAATGTAAAGTTTTTGTTTTATGTGAACGATTAGGAGGGATGATTTTCACATAATTTTGAAGCCAGAACTCGAAGCGACAACATCCATTTGTCAAAAGTCTTGTGGACACATATTTAGCATTTGTTTTGTGGTCTTATTTCAACAACTTTCATTTTATTTTTTTCAATAACCACGCATAAACATTATTCTCTTAAAAATACAAACATGTACATACATGTTGCTTTTACACCTTTGCCATTAACATGTTTATAAATAACTGAAAAAAGCACAAATGTAAGGGCATATCAGAACATCCCAATGGCCCCAAAAACACCTCAGACCCCAGAGGGTTAATGGGAGTTGAAGGGTGTCTTTTCAGAATTTTTTCCGGATTGAGGCCTTCCCGCGGGTTGCAGGTCTGTACCGGTGTGGGCAGACTGATTTCGGGTGCGGATCATTGCAAAATGTACATACCTGAGCAAATTTACAATTAGGGAAAGAACAAACAGACTCATTAAAAATTATTGATAACACCGTTGAAATCTACAACAGAATGACTTCTGTCTTCGTGGGGGAGTCTTACATTGTCAGAACCACGGACAGCGGGTGGAGCTTGGCTAGCAAATGCTTTAGGGCAGAATGAAGCCGAGTGTCCATGAGAGCTACAAATAGCACAAGCCAAGATTGTTTTGCCGCCGAAATGACGGACGAGCAGTTCAGTGTCAGTAACGGACTAGTCTAGTCTTGAGTGAAAAATAGTAATGAAGGAGGCAGATTTAGCAGATAATGATTTATGATATTCATAAAATATGGTGCCCCCATATCTTTGGTTGAAGCTAATAAAGCTAAATAAAGATTTAGATCTTCCCTTCGGTCTGGAAAAACTTGGCACAGGATGTCTCTGAAAATGCTAAAAGCAATTACGAATTCGACAAACAAAAGATTACGTTGCAATCTGGGATCGAATGTTTGGAGAAGGACTGCCACGTCGCCACACTCAACCATTTCCAGTCAGCTGCAGGCAAAGGAAGCAGTAATGTAGCCAAGTTTATGTCCTTACCTTGGATGATGTTAGTGAAGACACCGTAACGGCGGCGGGTGAAACAAAACGCCTACCGAAAGCTTGAGCTGGAGCTTCTGTAGAGAGATTGAAGTTGCAAGTGGAGTGGAAACATCCTGGAATGGTGTCTGAACCGTGTGGTGAGAAGCTGGCAGAGTAGAAGATGTTGAAGGCACACTCGGGGGATCGCTTAATCAAACAGGAGGAGGACAAAACAGGAATTGCTGGAAAGCTTGCAACTGGATTCCAGCTGAGGTTAGGATTGGCGAAAGCATATTCGAAATTCGCCATCTTCGATTCTAAACCTTTAAAGGTTTGGGAAAGGCTTTGGACTGCTTGAATGAGCTGAGAATTCACGTCAGCGGGATTGGAGATATACATAGAAGATGGTGCCCGTGCAGCCAGCATGGTTCTTTTTGCTGGACGGGGTGAGGATGATTGGGCGGTTCTCTTCCTGCCGGCTTGTTTTGGCTGAGCTGGCATTGTTGAAGTTGATGGGGTAGTAGAAATTGAATCTGGTGGATTACCCAGGGTGTTTTGGGCCATAAGAAGCAGATCCTCTCTCGACAGTCCTTGGCTGATGGGTATACCAGCGGCCTCGAGGGTGCTGATCAAACTCTCCGAAGACCACTGCGCCCATAAGGAGTTGCAGCACTGGATGCACAAACTGCACCATGCAGCAGGTGGAGACGGTGGGATGAATTCGTCGTCAGAATATAAAAGCAAACAATATGCGTATTCTGAGACATGGTGGTTAGCAACTGAGCGTGAGCAAATGAATGTTGGCGTCAGCATCTGGGAACTCAGACATGTGTAAGTACCAATCTTTTATACTACGAGTATTAATCACGATTGGCTAGATGAGAAGGTAATAAGTGACGAAACAATTGAGTCTTCCTGGCAGAACTTACGCTAAAGCTTTCATTTTTATTAGGACTGGGCAAGTTAGCGCGTTATTATCGCGTTAACGCATTTATTAACTAATGCCGACAAATTTTTATCGCACGTTAACGCAGTTTTTTTTGTATTATTATTTTGAAAGTCCGTTGCTCACTGGCTTTGAATACACATAGGCCTACAGTCAAACCATGGATCAAAGGAGGGGTGGGATGTTGGTCAGCCAGCAAATAACCCACCCAAACAAGCAGTGGAGAGGCTTTGACAGGTTCTCTCAGGTGAACAGAAAGGGAGACAGCGCTCTGCGGGTGAATGACAGGCGCTCTATGGATAGTAACCATTGTAGCAACTATGAGAATGAACCAAACACAATTGAAGCTTTCATACATAATCACACGAAAGAGGCTTCACATTCCAGATTACCCCAGGCTCTACAACCAAAAATACTTTTTATTGTTTAACTAAAGGAAGAACGTTGTCAATGTTTTATAATTTGGCAAGAACAGATCTGTTCAGAAATGGTGAAACAAGAGGCCCTAACAAGAGGTCACCTGACCCCTGCGACTAACAGACTACTCTTTCTTAAGGTCCAAGGTCCCATGACATGGGGACCAAACAGACTTCAGCAGGAAGGACCTCAGACTGGAATGGCTTAACCCTCTGAGGTCGGCTATCGCGCCGGCGCGATTGTCTCGCTTTTTTTCTTATCAGTGCAAAAGAGACTCAAAATACTCTGTTGATTTTGATCTTAAATATAAGTGTTATACATCATTCGATCATGTTAAGTGTCTATTATTTTTCTGTATACTCACAATAAAAACAAAGTGTTGTGCTTTTCGACAAATAAAGAAAAATAAACATGATGCAAGTTCTGCCTTCTCTCTGTCGGTGAAGTCCATTCTGAAACACGTCCTAAGATTAACTATAACTCCGCAAATACTTGTCATACAGACACGAGAGATTTTTCTTTATGAAGCTTGAATTCTCTTCTTTTCAATGAAGTAATTTATATAAAAAACAAATATTCTCAGTTTATGTAATCTGTATGAAAAGAGAGTGATTTCAGTATTTTTTTTCCCAGCTCATTACACTTCATTACTCGTTAATCTGACACGCCCACGGAGGACGCGCGCTATTCAAAAATGTTGAGGCAAGACATGACAACGCCCACATCAGCCGTTCCACCACGGCGGTAAAATGTGTGGTGTATTTGCTGCTTTTTACCGCTAAGAGGCGCTACAATCATAGACTCTGAAAAGTGTTCGTTTATTCTCTCTATTGCGTAATCTGCTGCCGCGCATTCAGAGCGATTGAAAGCTGGTAGCATATGAATTCAAGTGAAACGTAGTTAAAATAATTAATAATCACAATGCTGAAATTAGGCTACTAAAATTAAATTGAATAAATAATTAAAACAATTCAACATAAAACATTGCGATAAAAAATATTTAGGCTACATCAATGAGGCTTTCTAACAGCATACAGACGGTAGCTTAGTGGTTAACGCAACAACTCCAGATTCAAGGAGCTTCAATCGACCCGAGATCGAATCTCAGTGTTGCATACATATTTTTAACCGATGTTGGCCGACAGTGTTTATATTTTACCACCTTGATGCTTAAATAGGTAACTGTTTATAACTGTTTACTTATTTAAAGTCAAGAGTTTTGTTTAATTATCATTACAACATACATTTGCTACATTCCCGTAGAACCGCAGCCGCTGCACAAACGACAAAAACTGATGAAGGAAGATTGTCAGCCGATTGCGTCAGAAAATGAAAATGAAGAAGCTCGTCTTTAGTCTGCTAAATTATTGTGTAATGTAAAAGAACACTTAAATTACTTAAGTTTGAAACCAAGTTCGAACATTTCAAGGTTTAAATAAAGTGTCGGGACAGTTTTTTTTTTTTATTTAAAACAGGATTGCATCGAGTTTAGAGTTTTGCGATGCAAAATACTATAACTTTTGCGATGCAAAATAAGAAACACTAGGCTAATATTATTCTTGCGACATTTTAAATTTGTATTGCCAAAGAAATTACAGCTAAATTAAACAATTAAAACAGTACAAAACGAAAATTGTCCAAAGCAACATAGCCTAATTAAATTAAAAACATGCGTTTTTCTTTGCCTCTCTCGCGCTGGATCTCTTTTTAGCAAGTTTATTTAGTCTCCCTCGCTGCGCCCGCCGGGTCTCTCTCGAAATTAAACATTTAAAAACATGTAAAAACACATCATACAGCTGATAATACTGTATATGTCGCTGTGTGTCAGCCATACAAATCACGAAAAAAATATTTAGCCTTTAATTGTTGCTTCAAAGACACAGCATGCCTTATTGAATTCACCTTACAATAACTTCAATTGAAATTTTGTGTGAAAAAAAACTTTAAATAGGCTACAATAAATAAACTACAATATTTATAATTTAATAAGATATGGGGCCTACATTTGGACACAGATTTATCCTTACAATAATTTTGCCTGCTCATCAGGCTGGCTATCCGACACTCTCCATATGAAAGAGGAACATTAACACCTTTGTCCAGCAACTGTCCCTCCAACCCCCCACAGGCTATCGGAGTCTGACGCTGACTTAACACAAAGAGAAGTCGCAATTCACACTTAAATCGCTATTCTAGACAGTGTTGATAATGAAGGAATTAAATGATTTAAGTTACATGTAGACTAGTGATATTTCTGTCATTAAAGTTTATTACTAAATATTTCATTATTTCAATAATTGATGAAATAAAACTGGTTTGGGCCAGCCTTTTCCAAGCAAAACTAAATATAATCTGAAAAAACGCATGTTAATGTGTTGTCATGAACAAAAAACTCAATATTATATTCTGCCCTACAAAGCAAAAAGGCAGTAACTGCATTTTTTGTCAAAAATGAGTTATTATCATTTTCATGACATTCAAGGCATCCTTTGTTATGTGACAAAACATCTTATCTCAAATGTGTGTCGTTTTGGAGAAAAATGGTAGTCGTTTGTACAGTAACTGCAAAAAGGCCTAGTGAAACAAAGCAAGAGTACAGTAACATCCATTACTGTGTTCTTGTTATGTTTTACCTAACAAAAAATAACCGTGTTTCTGCGCAGTGTAGTTACTGTTGCCATGGTGAACACACAGCTGATTTTCGGGCATTCTCACGGGACGATTTTAACATTTGCGATTTCACCCTTCTAACTTCCCCAAATTGTTCCCCTACCAAACTACCCCCCTCCCCTGAAAGAATGAAAAAAATATTCCAGAAAGAAGGTCCAAGGTCCAAGAGCTCCATGTAGTTTAGCGGTTACTATGATTTTCGCGATATAGCAGTTCAGTACACTTGAAATTAAATCGTGATAGACTACTGTGTGAATATTAAACCGCAATAATAGTACAATTTAAATACAAATCCTACATGTTCTGTGAATAAATGGGGCAGTCGACGCGCAGTTTCATTTAACACACACACACGCGCACGCTGAAGCACGTGTGACGCTCGAGCTGTTTTTTGCATATGAGGACACGACTGCATGAACTTACTCTCCAGACTCTAGATCCGCTTTTAAAGTCACTTTGTGAGCATTTAACCGCTTCATTTGAGAAAAACTATCGTCATGTCATAAACACAGAAACAAAGGTCTTCACGGCAACCCGTCAAAATAAAAGTTTGGTTTAACTTGACAGAAATATAGGCCTATTACTGTTGTACAGTAGAATTTAGAAACGTCTCAATGTAATAATAATACTAACACTAATACAAATAAATTAAGATTAAAACTAAATTTTTATTCAATGTTTTAATTTTAACAGTAAAGCTCATCGTGCAGCATGTTGTTTGACAAAAAATGTTTGTTTAATTTCATATGATTAAAAGAAATGTAGGCTAATTAATAATATATTAGAATTTTAATATATTTTATTTGTAATATTCATAGAATATTTTTTAAATATTGTATTAGTTTAATAATAGTTTATAATAAAAGTTTAATGATTTCAATTAATTAGACATGGTTTTTGATTACTAAAAATTTACACCACGTATCCGTAACACACCCGCTCCGCAACACTAGTTTCACGACACAAAAATGTTGAAAAAAAATGTTGTCCAAATGGTTCCAATTATTTCAAATACAGTGTATCTAACACACCCAGAGCCCAAGTTGTGGCAAAATAGTTTTTGGAGAATCTGTAGTTACTGCCTTTTTCCTTGGTTTGGTGCCACGTTTTTGGTAAGTAATACAAAGCAAGAATACAGTAACTGCAAAATAGGGGTAAAATATCAAATTAAATATGAGGATTGATATGTACAAAGAATAAGCTAATATAAAGTCACAAAACAGCCACATGTCCAATAATCTACCTTCAACTACTTAGGCTGGATGACAGGATAACTTTAAAGTCATTTTTCTCTGTTCTGCACTCTGCGTAGTTACTGCCTTTTTGCTTTGTAGGGCAGTATTCTACAGGGATCTTTGGATCCTTAACCAGGCATGCAATTAATTAAGTTTTTTTTTTGTAGCTATTATTCAAATAAATATCGAACCACGGTGCTTCGTGGTTATGCTGCTAAATTAAATAACATTTATAGAATAATTATGAACTTAAATGAAACAGTATCGCAACATTTCGACAAATAAATTATTTGATCTGTTTTTACATTTTAATTCAGGGCGATTTAGCCTACAAAATTAGAGCGAGATTTTCACCCTTGTCTTGTCATTTTCTCATTGGGAAGCGCTTACATTGAGTATAAATCCTCTGTACCTCTCGTTTTCATATGGATTACATAATCAGATAACATTTATTAGCCTAAATATTTAGACATTTAAAGACTTTAGACATAGCCGATTTCTTATCGTGACTGAGCTGAATCGGCTTTTGGTTCATTTTTGTGACGCGCAGTTCCCGGAGACAGAGACGACAGATAAACTGTTGTCGTTAGCCTAATAATATGAATACAAGTTTACAGTTTTGATGTAAGCTACTCTACTCTTATCTGTATGACCAAAAAATTACGGAGTCGCCTATTAAGTTATTTTAGCTATAATGAGAAAAATAAATTGCCAGAATAAAACCCGACTTTAGAAAAATGCATAGGGCCACTCGGCGTGGTGTGCCAAAACACTTATAAACTTCAATATATTTAATTCAAAATAATCTCAAAACGCTTTGTGAAATTTGAAAAGCAGTGCATGCATTAGGCCACTGGAACTAATGAACAACTGAAACGCTGGTTTTGATTGTATTGTTTGTCGTTTAAACGTGCCTGTTGCATATCTCTATTTTATATATTTGATATGGTCTATTGGTGAAGTAGCCTAGCATTGATTAGCTACTGTGGAGGGAGGGGTGTGGGGATTAAAAAAATTCAGCAGAAGCAGGGATGTTTAGACCAGAAGGAAATCCCCGTCCCCCCTGGCAAATCACACTTTACTTAAAACCATTTTTTTTTAAAAACTCTAGGTTGTAGGGAATCAAAAAAAAAAAAAAAAAAAAAAAGAATATATATATATATATATATATATATATATATATATATATATATATATATATATATATATATATATATATATATATAGTATTGTTTGTTGTTTAAACGTGCATGTTGCATATTTAAAAATATTTGTTAAAAATAAATGGCGTGGTGTGCCAAAATATCCTAATTATAAACTTCAATATTTCATTCAAAACCATCTCAAAACGCTTTGTGACATTTTAAAAAGCCGTGAATGTATTAAGGCCACTGGAACCAGGATTGTAACTGAAACGCGCTGCATGTCTCAATACAGGAGCAGAAGCGCTGGTTCAGATTGTATTGTTTGTTGTTTAAACGTGCATGTTGCATATTTAAAAATATTTGTTAAAAATAAATGTTTGTTGTAGGCTTATTTGGAAATGACCATAACTTGTAGTATTTCATCCTTATATAGATATAGCCTATATATAAAATTATTTTTTTTAACAGAACTGCTTTTGAAATTAGATTAGTAGCCTATTATTATACAGATGCAAAGTCGTTCTGTTGGATTTGTTCCTTAGTGTAAAATGGAAATGCATGGTAATTTTATTTGATAAATATAAGCAAAAAACTGTATGGTGTAACAGAGTTTTAGAGCTAGACAAATCTCTCTGCATTAATGAATATAAAATTTACAGTAGACCATGTTTGATCGGGATTTGAACCCGTGTCATCTTGATGATCGAACCGTAAGTTCTACCGCTCGGCTATGAATTTACTCACTGAGAATTTCCCAAACGTTTGTTTCTCACATGAGCGAGAAAACGTTTTGTCGTTAGCCTGTGAGTGTAGGCCTATAGCCTACTGCATGAATAAAAGTAGACCTTTTACAGTTTTAAAAGATGATATCTTATCTGTATGACCAACAATTACGGAGTAGGCTTTAGCCTATTAAGTTATTAGCTGTTATGAGAAAAATAAATTCAAATGAACGCGCCGCCGCGTTTGTCAAACTCTAATTCAACATGCCAGAATAAAACCAGATTTTAGAATAATGCATAGCGCCACTCGGCGTGGTGTGCCAAAATATCCTAATTATAAACTTCAAATTTTTCATTCAAAACCATCTCAAAACGCTTTGTGACATTTTAAAAAGCCGTGAATGTATTAAGGCCACTGGAACCAGGATTGTAACTGAAACGCGCAGCATGTCTCAATACAGGAGCAAAAGCGCTGGTTCAGATTGTATTGTTTGTTGTTTAAACGTGCATGTTGCATATTTAAAAATATTTGTTAAAAATAAATGTTTGTTGTAGGCTTATTTGGAAATGACCATAACTTGTAGTATTTCATCCTTAGCCTACTGTTAATTGCCCCACTTACGTTTTGCTAAATGTCCCTTAGTGCCACCTGGCGGTCATTTCGCGAACTACTTTGAAATGCGACTGGTTTATTTTTACGGCAGTGGATTTGCCGCGGCAGTAATAGGCATTCTGGTTGACTACCTACTGTACTTTAGTAAACGTTATTTTTACATACACATACAAACTATATTGCTATAGCCCACTGAGATTTCTTCTAATCGCGATATACTAGTGTCTGTAATGACAACATTTCGTTGACTAATTTTGGATAGATTATAAAGTTTTTACTATAAAATAGACATCAAATAAGCTTTAATTAGACAGTTTCTGCTCATATGTAAAATAAATAGTATGTTTTGTCACAAATAAACTAATCAACTGTTATAGTGTTTGTTCCAATGCAAGCTATATCAAAATAATGAATCCTTAACTTTGAAATATGTATGATAAAATCTATTGCCTACTTAAAAAAATAATACTTTATAAGACATTTATGGAAAAAGACAATTTTATTTTCAAGATGTTTCCAACTCAAACTTTGAACCAATTCTGCAGAATTGCCCATACAACCTATTTGACCAGGATTTGTTTCCAGGTATGACTAAAAATGTGCTTTTGGCTTTCATTTATATTTTGATTGTTTGTGTATATATATATATATATATATATATATATATATATATTTATTTATGTATTTATTTTCCTTGCATTCTTTCTTGTGTGACACCCCTGAATGAAATGCTCATTATTATGCAGGGTCATTGTCTGCTCAGGTGAGAACCACTTAATTATTCATGATAGGGGTTGGGCCGTTCACGCCCATCCACATATTGCCTTTGCAAACAAAAAAATGTTTTTCACAATTTAAAACAATCTATTGTTTTATGTGAATGATTAGACAGGATGATTTTCAGATCATTTTGAAGCCTAAACTCTAGGCGACAACATCCATTAGTCAAAAGTCTTGTGGACACATATTTAGTGTGTGTTTTGTGGCCTTATTTCAGAAACTTTTTTTTGTTTTTGTTTTTTAAATAACCATGCATAAACAATATTCTCTCAAAAATACAAACATGTACAAACATGTTGCTAACATATTATGGTAGCCCTGTTTGTGCTAAATAGAGTGTAATTATACCAGTGCCATTAATATGTTTCTAAGCAACTGAAAAAAATACAAATGTCAGGGCATGTCAAAACATCTCAAGGACCCCAAAAACACCTCAGACCTCAGAGGGTTAAACTCCCTAAACTTTACACACTAACACTTTACATATCGAAATCCAAAAACTCATCCCAGAACAATTCTCGATGGACTTATAATCACATCATGCAACCACATAATTCTTTGTTATATGTGTAGGTCTCATATGCTTAGATGCCATACAATTCATTATTGTTATAAATATTAGGTGTGTGAATGAAAGTGTGCCGTGTTTCCTGTCAGCAGGATCGTATTTTTAATTCAAAAAGATGGTTTGATTTGAAATCTGTGTAAAATGTTTTGTATTCGTATAATAGTAATAATGTCTAAACTGTGGCCTATTGTTCTCTCTGCTGGTGCTGGAGAACAAGGAGATCACAGATAACCCATGATTTACGATACGGAGAAAATATGGCCACCTCCTAAATTAAGCCAGTGCCCAATTGGCCAGAACCCATCCGGGAGGTTGGACAAACTTTGAGTTTAAAATCTTAGACCCGAACACAGAATCTCTCTCTCTTGTGCTCTCTTGTGCTCTCTCTTGTGCTCTCTTGTGCTATCTTGTGCTCACTCTTGCTCTCTCTCTCTCTCCCTCGCTCTCTCTCCCTCGGGAAAGGTCTCGGCAGAACAAGTCGGGTGGAGCAGACGATGGTTAAAGTAACCATGTAGACGAACGAAGACAAAGAACCCAAATTAAGATCAGTTTCATTCAAACCATCTAACTCGTCTCACTTCCTTTCTTTTCCTTTGTTTTCTTTTCCGTTAAGAGTCTCGGTTCTAAGTTAAGTTTTGCTGCAAAGTTTCGTTTAAACGTTTCGACTGCAACGCGCTTCCAACTTCAAAGACTTTCATCAAGTCGCCAACGCACCACGTGATTGGCTGCCCAAGATCTAGCAGGCACGAGGAGACCGCCAGCAAAGCAACGGACCCGGGAAACCCCCTTTACACCGACAAATTCATTACTCACTCTTGCGCGTAACAATGTGATTAATCACATTGAGCATGTGAACGCCGTCAGCGTTAATCACAGGTTCGCGTTTAAAAGTCTGATCATTTCGACGGAGGTGAATCAATCAAAGTTAACTTTAGCTGGAAATAACATTATTCAAGAACCGCTATAATGCCAAAACAATCTGTTACCTTAAATTATATGTTTATCTCTGTAAAGCTGCTTTGAAACAATCCATTGTTAAAAGCGCTATATAAATGAAGATGACTTGACTTGACTTAATCGTGATTAATCGCAATAAATTCATGCGATTAAACGCGATTACAATTTTTAATCGCTGCCCAGCACTCATTTTTATATAGCCCATCCGGTCTGGAGGTCGCATACAATCTGACCAAAATTCATAACAAAAACACAACTAAAGCTTGAATTGGATCCAAATCTGGAATTCCACATACACATATGGTGCCATTGAGTTTCTGTACTTCCTTTTTGAAATAAATTACTTCCAGTAGCCAGAAATTTCATTCATCTTGGTTGGGTGCATTTATTTGGAGGTTAAAGTTTCATCCCAACAAACCACTTGCACTTAAAACTTCCCCACACAGTAACCATATGTTGTACACGGTCTCATACTGTGCAACACATCTCGCCTTTGACAGACACTGCAGGATCAGAAATTGTGAATAATATATGGCACAATTTGATTTTGTGTCTTTGAAGCGGGTTCCAATGTATTAGCACAAACAGTGGCATGAGCCTCCTCATGCTCTTTCTGCTATGGTGTAGGTAGGAGAGCTCTATGAACATCATCAGGTCATCAGCTCAGTTATGAATTTTTCATCAGGTGCTATCTGCCTTCCATTTGTGCAGGGTCACATTTATCAGGTATTGGATGTCCTCATGCTAAATTATTCAGACCTGCTTGTGAAATTCATGATCATGGAGACCTATGATGACTTTTTCTATAATGCCTTACGCATGAGTTACCAGTGTTGGGGAAGCTACACTAAGCTACAAGCTACTCAGAAGTAGTTAAGATACAGTCAAGATACAGTCAAGATACTTTCTGAAAAAGTAGTTAGCTATACTACAAGTTACTATCAAAAAGTAAAATGTCATTGTATATGTCAAATAACTGAATAATTGTTAATGAAGAATGTTTTAAGTAAGATTTTGAACTCTACAAAATACACACAATAGTCAAATATAGCCTATATGTCATACTGACTGTCAAAGTGCAAAACTCCTACAAATGTACCATCAATGCAAGAACGAAATGTTTGCAAATTAAATTGGATACACAGGAGTAGTCAAAAATGCAGGTTAATCTCACAGCATTTGCCCTGATGTAGCTTGCAGCATTTACTGTGAACGGAGCCGCTCTGAGACGAGAATCATAAGCACCTTGCATGAACACAGTGGGCTTTGCTTTGAAACCTGCTGCAACCTATTTAATTAGATAACAGCCTGTATAATAAGTGCAGTAATATAGTGATTTTGTTTTCAAAGAAAAGGTGCAAAACACAACGTTGGTGATCTTATAGGCCCTGTTTACACCTGGTATTAAGATGCATTTTGGTCAATTGGATCACAAGTAGACAAGGAAGACACATACCCGTTTACACTTGTCTCTTTTGTCCACTTCCAACCACTTCTGTCCTGATTTCTTCAAAGGGAAGGGTCCATGAGGTAAATGTATGGGATTTTCTTTTTAGATATTTCGATCTAATGGATATATAAGCTTGGGCAATTTACATATGAATGTGCCTGGAGACGACGGAAAAACATATGGAGAGAGCATCAGCTTTCGTTTCTGCTCTGACAGCCGCAAGACCATGCCGAACGCTGTGACTGTGTTGGAAATCAGGAATAGTGCGAGAACATTGTTCATGGTACAGTTTTCGTCTTCAAACCAAATTTGGGTCTTCAGCCGACAAAGTTTAAATCCCATCTGGCTAGCACACTTTCCGTAATGTTTATGCGTTAGGTCAGTTGGCGGAGAGTAGGCAGTCTTTTGTTGCTGTTTGAACGCTTTCAACCACATCAGCGTTTACACTGCGAAAGCAATCCTGTCGAATGTGTTTTCGACTACCTCTGGAAGTGGTCGAAAGTGGACAAGCTCAAAATGTTTTAGACCCCGTTTACACCTATATTTAGTAAACAGGGCCTTAAGTTCATTATAAAACTATGGCAGGTCTTCATTATTAACCCTCTGGGGTCTAAGGTGTTTTTGGGGTCCTTGAGATGTTTTGACATGCACTGACATTTGTGCTTTTTTCAGTTGCTTATAAATGTAAGGACTGTGCTAAACGGGTGAATCTGAATAACTAAATACATCCTGCTAAAGACCAAAAAAAAGCCTGGACTGTAAAATTTACACTCCCACACACACACACACCAAGCATATAACCCATGGCATCGGGTTACATCGGAATGTCCTCAGAACCCGGGGACATTTCTTTTGTTTAAAGACATTTAACAAAATATCTTCAATGTGTTTCTATGTATGTGTGTTTCCCCATTGTCACCGTGAAGTATTTATTGTAGCATAAAGTGAATTAGAAATACCTTCATTATGCATTTTAAACATAAGTGTATATTCCTTTAATGTAACATAATGTTCCTTGATATCTCCAGAACGCTTGTGGTATGGACTACCCAAATATGTAAAGAACTATTCAGTAAAATACAGTTTACCATGTTTTCCACCTTTGGAGTGAAAAGAAACAAGCAAACTAAAGACTCACCCTGTCATAAATAAGATATCGACAAGACAAAGGAAAGCCTTCGCGCCAGAGTTTTGTCGAATCTCATTGGTTAAGGTTGCTCCGGAAGGGGCGTGGTCTGCGTCCCTTGAAAAGGACACAGACGCAGTCTCCTTCCCTCTCTCTTGCAGTCTGACCTCCTCAGAGAAACATGTGATGCGAGCGATCTCCTCACGGAGATCTGATCCCACCATGGATCTTTTCTTTTGTTCGTCTAGAGTTCGTCTCTTCTTTAACTTACTCCCGAGTTCGTCTCCCAGGAAAGGGAATGGACTTTGCCGAACTATTTCCTCGGGTAACGTCACCTCAAAGACTTTAAGCCTTTCAAACACTCGCGCCGAATGCCAACGAACGCCACGTGATCCCCCATGGAACAAAGGGGCCACGCGCAAGCGGCCAACCATGCACGCGCCGGGACGGGCCGTGCAAAAACGCATGCGGGCCGCACTCGCACGGAGAACAAAAGATCTGCCGTCCAAAACGCGGCTAGACCATGCAGGCCGCTCAAGGAACGCAACAACACATGAGAAAACCCTTCCACATGCAAGTAAATTTGGGTTACCCTGTTTTCAGAGCATTAAGAATGTGTTTTCGTGTTGTTTCAGGAAAGTTGACTGTCTAGGTGAACGTAACCCTCTCTCTCTCTCTCTCTCTCTCTCTCTCTCTCTCAAGCGTGTAATTTATCCATACCTCTATCTCACACACTTTCTCGTTCATTGATGTCTTATTGTGTTGTTTATGTCGTTTTTGTTTGTAAATATATATATATATATTCCTGTACCGTAGTAAATATAGAAGTAGACATGCCTTTTATTAAATCCATTATATTCATTTTGATTGATTCACTGTCTTTGCTCGGTTTCAAGTCTCTTAAGTGCAGATTTTATGCTACAAGCTTACTAAAATTAAATATACCTTAAAGAGTATTTGCTAATAGGGCAGGAAACCCCATTCTTGTGGCCACAGAATTGCGTTTCCTGAAATCCTATAAAGTAGGATGATATTGGGGATCAACCACAAATATCATTCTGACAATTGAGCTAATTCATTTTACCTGTTTTGTGAAACGTGGTCCGTGTAATTAATTGCAATCAACTTGTGGTTAATTTCAAGGATTCACATGCATGCATGCAGGTAAAATGACAGATCCTCCCTTATCGGGAGATTTATTAACATGTAAGACTGATCTAATCCAAACCTGTATGAATAATTATTAATTACCAATTATTAATTATGATATGCAAATTCCCCACGGATTAGATCCGCCCTTGAGTCTTTACAATATTGGTGGAGAAAATGCTAGGCACACTTTAAACTTGTTTTTGAGCAAAAATCAGTTTTCAATATGTCTATATTGTGATTTAATATTGTACGCGCGCCTCGGGTGAGTGAACGCAATGCGAACTCACCGGCTGACTGAAGAGGCACAAAGCCAGTCCATGTCAGCGGAGCACATTACAAACTGCTAAATTCGCCTAAACGTTTTAGTCGTTGTAATTGCTAAAATGAATTGCAGTTCGTAATACTGAGATTCACGGTTAAAGTATTGAATGTAAACTGTAGTTTGAAAAAAAAAAAAAGAGATATTACCTCTGTAAAGACGTTTACATGTTAATATATTTTCTTTTGATCAGCCTGTTTTCAAAACGAGAATCTTTTGAGCAGAGCGAGAGAGGATCTGAATACAGCGATGCTCCTGTAATTCAACCTAAAAGGCCTGATATTATAGTCATTAGACTAACACAAACTCCTGGTTTCAACTTTGATGTAGCTAACCAAATGTAAACCAGAACACTTCAATCATTAAAGTGCTAAATGATGAATGTATTGGGAGTTAAACCACAGACGTAAATTCCTGTTGGTAGAGTTACACGTAAATGCAGTGAAATAATCCTGCCTCGTGAACCCGTGAGAAATATAGCACCGAAAAAATCCAAAAACTGAAAACATTTTTAATCAATGCCAATTGATAAATGTTATTTAGAGTTGAAAACAGATGAATAATTCCTGTTTCCTTTTGCACGACGCAAGGAAGAAAACCTGCTAACGTGTTAAATAAATATAGCACCATAAAAATCCAAAACTGAAAACATTTTTAATCAATGCCAATTGATAAATGTTATTTAGAGTTGAAAACAGATGAATAATTCCTGTTTCCTTTTGCACGACGCAGCGAAGAAAATCTGCTAACGTGTTAAATAAATATAGCACCGATAAAAATCCGTCGAGATTTAAATGAGACAGTGCATGTCCCCCGAGACACTCGAAAGCGGGCTGGTTGCAATACTACTGCCAAACGCTAGGGTGCGCCCTTGAGTGTTTTCCAGTATCAGATTGCCTCCACGCCCTCCATGAGCGAAATAGCGCCATAGTGTGGACACTGGCGGTAAAGTGTCTTTTCTTCAATTTTCTCTTCCCACAACTTCAAAGTTTACCAGTGAGATTTTGAACTCGTGTTTCTAACTTTCAATGCATGGCAATTTACAGCCTCGTTTACTAACATGATTTTCCCTGCCTTGACTGTGTGCACTTGTTTTGGATTTTGGTTCAAACCACATTTGAATTTAAAAATTCAAAATTATGTCTTAGCAGTTTCTGATGACCGCTCTGTTTTGAAATGGCTTTCTCCCAGTTGATCTTATGCTGGTTACTACCACTGACACCTCACTGTGGTCGTGATCCTCAAATATAAGGCCAACCCTTAATTTCCTACACTTATTCAAATTTGGTTTGAAACAAACAGATTTCAAGGTTAATTTGAATTAAGTCTCATTGCCCGTTGGGAATTGTTTTATGGCTTTTTCTATATTTCCCTTTTCAAATTATTTTTAATAATTTTGATTTTATTACAACTGTCTCCTTGCTGTTCTAGAAGTTACTTAACATCTATGAATACGCTTGATTTGAATCGTATTTAAACCAGTTTGAATGCAATTTAAATCGAGTTCTCTGTCAGCCAGCTTGACCACTAAGAGGAAGTAGCCCAAACCCCTTTGTGGCCCAAACGCGCCACTACAGCCTGCTTCCTCCTGTGCTCTTCCTGCGGCTCTAAAACTCTCCTCCGAAGGGAGACTAGGTTATTCTGATAATTAACATTGTCATAATTCCCTTTGTTTTTACCATAATTTTAGTAAAGCCGTTGCCTTTGATTTTTCAAAAAAAAAAAAAAGAGACACTCAATTTGATTTAGATAAAAGAGCTTTAATTCACTTTGAGGTTCAATTGTTCTTCATCCTGTTTTGTGTTTGTAGGTAGAAATCTCTCTCGGGCTGTGGCGATTTGACAGTCAGCTCTGCTCGAGGTCCGGCGGGCTGGTTCGTCTGATCTGCGTCACCGGCACTGACTAAGCACGGGTCTCGGACTTTCCTGTATCTTTCCCTTCGTGCGGCCCGCAACACGACATTACCAATTCGGCACCGCCGGTTGTGTTCCAGGTCAAGTTGCTTGAGAGGGCGCACCTAGGTACAGATGCACCGAAAGGCCCGGGACACTGCTGTCAAGTGTTTGGGGCGACAGAAGGACCAACCACGATGCTGACTTCGAGCGGAATGACCTCATTTCACCCCAGGCAAACTAGAAAAAGGTATTAAACCCATCCACTTAATATTGGCCACAGAATCTAGAGATTCCCCGGTCATGGGAGTGTTTGGCTCCCTCTCAAAGCCACAAACTGCAGGCTTAGGCCTCCTTTTCCCCTTTTAACACTTCTCGTGTACTATTAATGCCATTTCATTACAGACCTTTCTATTTTTGATGGTTGCATGTTACTTCAAACTTTGCTATCTTGCCATTGCTCTGTTCTGTTGTGCTCTGTTCCTTTCAGTTCACCTAGAGACAGAACCTCTCTGAGACACCAAGGAAAGCTGAAGAATAGTTTGACAACCAAGTCGTTAGCATAAACAGGTGACCCCTAAGCTAGCGCCCTGTCAAAAATCTTCATTCAGACACATGATGACCTACCCAAATTGTCCCACCGAACGGTTTAACTGTCTGCATCAGTTAACCAGAATTTTCATACACGGCCTAGCCGGTATTATAGCTCGTTAGACATAGACGAACTTGCATTGGTCTCTCTGTGAGTGTTGTGTTCCTCTCGCCCACAGTGAAGCCAGTATGTTCCGGTCCTACAGTCCCACAACCCGTTGGGACAACATGGAGACATGGCTGAGATTCATGACACCTCCATTCCTGCCCAAGGTCGCCAGTGACAGAGCCCGAGCCAAGAGCAGCTGGACGCAGACGTGGACACGGTAATGTCACACCAACCCAGCCAAAGCTCCCACGACAAAGACTGGGCCAAACACTTCAAAACCTCGCTTTCCAGCTCACCGCGCAAGCACGCCTCCACAAAGGAGCTGCATCGCCCTGGAGCACAAGGTTGCAACGCCGAGGATGACAACGACCCCGAGCTACAAAAGGAAGTGGAAAGACTTCAAACTGCCCTGGCTAACCTTCATCGACACAGACCGAAGTGAGTAGTCAGAGAAAAGAACCAGAGAGGAACTCGACGAGAAACTCCGACAAAGTGAAGCCTCTTGCAAAGAGCAGAGACCGAACTGAAAGAGACTCGAAAGCGCACGGCCTGCGAAAAACTCAAAAGAGGCCCGTGCGACCATCCACAAGCCCGTTCAACAGAGACAAGATCTCGAACACGAACTTGGCACCAATCACACAGAGTTGCCACACTCTTATAGACTGCAGCATGACCTGAAAAGGGGAAACACACACCACAAGTTTCCCCTGACCGGTCCGCACATTTCAGCCAACGCACAAGAACTGAAAAGGGGGGTGAAAAAGCCCGCCTTCCGCACATCTCTGACAATCTACAGGACATTGATTTTTCACCTGCAGTCTCCAACCGGTGAACACACGTCACAGACACCCAGCAGCACAGACCTAGAAGAACCTGTGCTACCACCACCGGCTCCGAACGAGTTTGCCGTGGAACTTACAACGAACCTGTGACTGAGGACACAAGTTTCAAGAAACTTTCCCTCCAAAACCCGTCAGCCACCATAGTTCTTCTGCCCCCACGCAATGCCCACTCAACGATGCGTGAAGGTCCCCTCAGTAAGAATTCCTAAAACCCCAAATTCCTGAACTGCAAAACCAGAAGACCCACTGCACGAACACCGTGCAAGACTCAGCTAAAAGGTCCTTGATCAACATCGGACATAAAACTTTTAAAAGTAGATGAAAGTGTGCTCAAAGAGTTGCAAGACTCTGCGTCTGTAAAATTAGAATTTTACTGATTTAAAGGAATCTTAGACGGACATGTAAGCCTCAACGGCCGACAGACTATGCACGACTCTTTTGAAACAAACGGTTTCTAGATGTTGAGTAAATCGGCACCGCTAAACATTAGGTTCCGTGACAGTGAAGAGTTACATAGAACACCAGCTCCAAATAGGGTATACGTTACATTGACGCCAGAGTGTAGTAAAATCACCTGAGTTCTAAACTACCATTAACCCACGGGCGTGCACCTGATCATCGCGATCCAACTAAAACAAAACGTGCAATACGTGTTTCGATCGCTGGCTTGTCTAAATGCCGATAAAACAATAGCTGGAATTGACATCTCTACTTCAAGTAAAAGAGCCTTAGATTCTCAACTGGTATCAGTAACTTCAGCATTAAAGCGTAAGTCTGTGTGAAAAAGGTATCATCTCAGCAGCTTGTAATCTGTACCGATATCCATTCCGCTTTGGTTAAAAAGAAATCCAAATCGCGGTATGACTAAAACCTGTTTCTGACAAAGAAAACTCAGAACAGTGTTATCTATGTAGACCCGGGTGATGCTCCCCTTTCTACGATGTAAAGGCCCTCAGAAAAAAAGAAAAGAAAAATAAATTTGTTGCTAGATTGATGTAATTCACCTAAATTTTGGCTGCATCTACAAGCAGAAAGCTACTAAGCGATCAAACCAAGTCACGTGCTGAAAAATCAGCATTTATGCACGAGAAGGGACGTAACTACATACGCTTAGACAAGCGTTGACTTGCAGCAATTCTGTTTCCTTACTTTGTAAACAAATAGAATAAGTCATGTAAAGTAAAGAGCAAAGTTCCATTAGTACAATTAGCAAATGCCAAAACACATCTGCAGTTTACTAAATGTAACATCAAGTTCTTGAAAAACGAAGTATAGGCGCCTCCTTTTAACCCGTTAAAACGTGTGTGATTCATGTAAAATGTACAGACATTCTTCAAGTACTGTTGAATTGTTCTGACATGCTCTGGTTCCCATGACAACAACTTGCCACAGGAAGTGTTAACTCGTAATGTCACTTTTGTAAACAAACCAGCCTGGGTGGCTAAGCTAAATCTAGCCTAGCATCCAGCTAACTTAGGCTAAGCTAACCTAACCTAGCTCCCGTACAGCATAGGCTAAGCTAAATAACTTCCACAGTTAGCAGCTAGCATCATTTACTTGAACCCTTAATCACCGCCTGTGTTCCACAGGGCAAAGTATTCTAGAATACTGTCCTCAACACCAGTTAGGGTTTCTAATTATCCACTTTCCGTGTTTGCAATTCTTATTAGCTAAAGTTCACCTTCACTGGTTTAGGAATACTCCTTGCTAACCGTTGAAGACTAACTTCGCAGATCCCCTGTTAATTAAACTTAAGTTTAACTACATGTAAACTGCGTAACTAACTACAGAAGAATTTGTATAACCATAGGAATTTTCATCTGCATGTTGACTAAACCTTTGGAGGGACACACACGATGTGGTTTTGAACATGCAACCGCTACAACCCACTATAAAGTGTTGATCAAAGCAAATTCAAAGTTTAGTCACTAATGCCACTGATTATTCTCGACTTCAGATCATTCCTGTGTTTGATCATTTTATTCCATTTTGCTTTAATTTTTATTTTATTTTCCTCATTAATTATTTCATTCCTTTGACCTTGATAATAATAGCAAGCAGCTATTCCCTGGTCTATTTGGTCATCTATATGATTTAATTTTTATTTATTTTTTTGCCTCTCTTGTCCGAGTGTGGTTCCATCTCCTATAGGGCCCAGAAAGGAAACAGACCCCCTTATTTGTTATTTTGGCTTAATTTCAACCAGTGCACTCGTTTTGTGACCCCTCAACCCCACTACTAGAGTCCTGAGGATTGACAATAAGCAGAATTTAAATAAGAAAGCTGTCCTTTTCCCTATTATCGTTCACTTCGTCGAACCATCTCTAAGTCCAGAGAAATAATTTAGTCATAGGAACCACCTTACGTCATTTATTTCATCTCGGCTATGTCCTTTCTAGGAAATACCATCGGAACCACACAAAACTTAGCCTAACAGTCACAGCTAAGATAAGGACACAAGAGACACTTAGCTTTATGCTAAATGCTTAACGAACCTATTAAGCAGTAGCTCTGAACTTTTAGGGCCACGCATTAATCACTCACAACAAGTGTGCCAGAATGCCACAGAGCCCCTGCCTAACCTTACCTCAACCTTCCAAGGAACCACTGCCGCAAACAACGGCATGGCTCCAAAAGGATTTAACAAAACTAACCAGAAAAGCCACGACATGCAGACAAGACTGTCACTTGCAAACTGTCCAACCAACCTGACTGCATGAAACAGATTCTGCTTGATATGGATTACGTCCAGTCGTGAGAGGCACAGCTTCCTAGATCGTCAAACAGAGACTGTCAAAACGGACTATCAGCGGTTGCAATAAGCTTTGATCACTTAACTCCCTGATCCAGAATCAGACCAAGGGTTATCACCGCCGTGGACATCAAGCAAGACCGACTCGAAACTCCACCGACGTTACAAACCACCAGGTATGGAAAGGATGCCAATTTCAGAACTTCGTTCCTTCAAAACCTGCAACCCACAGTGAGTTATTCCGTAAGCACCCCGGCCTGTCCCCGTAGCATGTCTACCACAGCTACAAGACAGGGCCCCCAGAGCTCACATTAAGCAAAGACTTTGTCCAAAAAGGACTGTAAAAAAAAAAAAAAAACGGAAAAAACTCAAACTAACCTGTCTCCGAGCACGACTCAGAGCTGCCTCTAGAGGGCACCCCACACATCACAAACATTTTCACTGAGAGTTAAACCGTTCCAGGCCAGCAGTGGGCAACACAACAGTGATAATGCTCATCTAACGCACCAGAGCAAGAGCTCTGAAACATTCTGGAAGCCAGCCGGCGACCCAAAGTGAGCCGACCCCACCATCACCAAAAGACTTAAGCCCAGCCAGCCCAGAGCGGTACCCCTCTCATCACGCCGCTGGTAAGCACAAGTCTGAGCACACATCAGACAACAACAGTGCAGCCACGTCGGAGACACCCAGAACACTGCTCGTCAGCATCAGACCACAGAGCTACCTGTCACATCACAAGTGACAGCATCAAGCAGACACAACCGCTGACAGCTGCACAACCTGAGCATGACAGTCCAGTGTCCCACACAAGACCGGCCCTAACCGCTCATCAGTCACGACACCAGCCCAGACGCCAAGACTTCTGGGAAGCCTATTTAAAAAGGGGGTGGCACTAAAACTCTACCTAACCACCACCAGAGACATTGATTTGAGCCTTGAAGGCCTGCTAGACACTAGCTCGGACATCACGCTAATGTCAGCCAACTCTCTGAAAGACTCAGTGCTACAGCTGAGCATCAAAACGAACTCTCAAGTCCCAAACATGTGAGCTGAACGTGCAATCCTACAGCCAAAACAACATTTGGCTCAAAACAGGTAGCTCCCGTTCACCCAGTGTACCGATCACGTACCCACTTCTGATTGGCCAAATTCTGTTAAATCGCTTTGAGCCTTTAATAGACCTTAAACAACTGAATGTCTGAGCTCAAGTTCAAAAACCCCTCCCCCTCCAGTCACACAGGTCAAGAGAACCTAACTGGCAGGTCACAGAGGTCACAAGAACTCCCACAGCCAGCCATAAAGGCACAGCCTCAGCACCAAATGGAGATGTGAACTTGCTACCCTGCACCTTTCAGCTCACCAAAGACTGTGACTAACCAAATGAACTTTGAGACAACCACCTCATACCCCTCCAACCACCCACGAACGCCGTCTGCACCCACCGACAACCGGTGCCCCAGACAACCAACGTGAACCAGCACATGCTGCGTGCACAGGACAACATTCAGCGTTCTGCACCTGATGCCACCACTGCGCCACAGCTTGTGGTGCCACAGTGCAAAAGGGGGGTCATGCCAATGTATGCCCATGACGCACCATTTGCTGCACACCGCAGTACCAGAGACACTTGCAAGACACCGAAGCAAGTGACATACCGGCGTCCTCAAAGCAAAAAGACTGTCCTAGCCAGCCAAGGACGACACTCGCTGAAATCTGTCCCCCTTTCTCTTTCTCTCTCCCTTTCACTTTTACCAGGTTGCTGCGGCGCCTCCAGCCAACCAGAGGGCAACCGCAATCGGACATCTCACCAGGTCTGGCACCAGGACTCCTTCTCTGCCGGACCCGCACTCAGAAAGTGAATGTGCCACCTGATCCTCACAACGCCTACAGAACACACTACCCCAGCGTAACAAGACAATACAGCTGGGTAGGTGGCGATGGACAAAGGACTCCCGCACTCACGCTGAGACCGAGGTTGAACACATGCTCAAGCAACTTGAGAAAATGACTGTCACGCTAGCGGAGCCAGGTGGCCACAACCACCGCCGCACTGCCGTCAGAACTCTGTTTAACACTTGTATGTCCAGCATGAATGCAGCAAACCTCGCCAACGTGGGACGGCATGTAGCCGAAATTCAGACTGAGATTCCACAGATAAAAGAGCACTCACAACAGAGTGCATCCCTGCAGACCATCGACAAGACACTGAAGGGAACTGTGGTAACTTTCAACACTCACAGCGTTGAACCCCATGCACTCCAACACTCACTCCATGAAACAGCTGTTTACTGCCTTCCAGAATGACTTTGCTCAAACTCAGCTGGTAACAGCCCTAATGACAAACCTGCTGCGGGGGTGAACTCCTCCATCGACAGCCTCGCCATGGGTAGAATTCCACCGCACCTGATACCCTTAAGCCTCGTGAAAACCGTGCTGGCGTCCGCCATCACCACGCCAACTGACTCTTTACAAATACACCTTTCCTACTCTCTGGGTAGTGCCATCCCTCTCTGCGTCGACTACAAGCAGAGAAGGGGGGGGCTTTCTCTTGAACTTGCCCATCATAGAGTCAAGCCGAATCTACCGGCCCAAGAACATTGTCAAGGTCAGATTTTGAAAAGTAACATTCACATCAAGATCCACACGCCGGACGGGGTTGACTGCAACGACAGCAACACAAAGCCGTCCTAAGCTCCGAACCCGTACGTGTGCACATTGACCAAAGAAAGTCACTATCTCTGCCCTAACAAGCCTTTCCTCAGAGACAACACTGACGGAATCTGCGGGCTGCAGATCAGCGACACCCGCTGCCCTGCCGAAGCCAAGCCACGCACTCAAGGCATCAAGACCCAAGCAGAGAGTGTAAGTGACAGGCGGCTCGCTAACACTCCTGTGCGCACAGCTGCACTCACTTACGACCAGAATGACACTGACACCTGTGTCACCTCGCTCCACTAGAGCCTGTGAATCCAAGCACCGAAAAGTGCCATCCTTCACCTTGACGACCTGGCATGGTACCATCTTCCATGCAAAGAGTAAAAATTAAACTGGAAATCCCATCCTTCTCCAGGAACCACACTTTCACCCTAACTCCAGAACGGGAGTTGTGGTTTGCGAAAGGGGGGTGGTCCCAGCGAATTGACATTTATCCTATCGACACAGCCCTCCAAGCGTTGTCTCAACTGCCCGCCTTAAAATGCCTCACCTGCTGTCCAATCCTGGACTGCGGCCGATCCTACGCTGGGTAACTCTATCAGACACACCCTGACACTGGGCTTGACCTTCATCCTATACAGGAGACTCAACGAGATACCAACATCTTCAGCCAAGCTCACGAAAGGTTTCGGACGAAACCCGCAAAAAGGGGGTGCCAAGTCAGAGACCAGGCCAGAGGCAGCTTCGAACCTCATAGAGCTGAATCCTCAGCCCTAATAACCACTGCTGCATGAGTCATGATTCACCTGCCATCCGTCCATTGTGATGATTGTTGTCCGATTAAGTCCACACAGGGACTTCATCAGACAAAAAGGGGGACTGTAAGGACTGTGCTAAACGGGTGAATCTGAATAACTAAATACATCCTGCTAAAGACCAAAAAAAAGCCTGGACTGTAAAATTTACACACCCACTCCCACACACACACACACCAAGCATATAACCCATGGCATCGGGTTACATCGGAATGTCCTCAGAACCCGGGGACATTTCTTTTGTTTAAAGACATTTAACAAAATATCTTCAATGTGTTTCTATGTATGTGTGTTTCCCCATTGTCACCGTGAAGTATTTATTGTAGCATAAAGTGAATTAGAAATACCTTCATTATGCATTTTAAACATAAGTGTATATTCCTTTAATGTAACATAATGTTCCTTGATATCTCCAGAACGCTTGTGGTATGGACTACCCAAATATATAAAGAACTATTCAGTAAAATACAGTTTACCATGTTTTCCACCTTTGGAGTGAAAAGAAACAAGCAAACTAAAGACTCACCCTGTCATAAATAAGATATCGACAAGACAAAGGAAAGCCTTCGCGCCAGAGTTTTGTCGAATCTCATTGGTTAAGGTTGCTCCGGAAGGGGCGTGGTCTGCGTCCCTTGAAAAGGACACAGACGCAGTCTCCTTCCCTCTCTCTTGCAGTCTGACCTCCTCAGAGAAACATGTGATGCGAGCGATCTCCTCACGGAGATCTGATCCCACCATGGATCTTTTCTTTTGTTCGTCTAGAGTTCGTCTCTTCTTTAACTTACTCCCGAGTTCGTCTCCCAGGAAAGGGAATGGACTTTGCCGAACTATTTCCTCGGGTAACGTCACCTCAAAGACTTTAAGCCTTTCAAACACTCGCGCCGAATGCCAACGAACGCCACGTGATCCCCCATGGAACAAAGGGGCCACGCGCAAGCGGCCAACCATGCACGCGCCGGGACGGGCCGTGCAAAAACGCATGCGGGCCGCACTCGCACGGAGAACAAAAGATCTGCCGTCCAAAACGCGGCTAGACCATGCAGGCCGCTCAAGGAACGCAACAACACATGAGAAAACCCTTCCACATGCAAGTAAATTTGGGTTACCCTGTTTTCAGAGCATTAAGAATGTGTTTTCGTGTTGTTTCAGGAAAGTTGACTGTCTAGGTGAACGTAACCCTCTCTCTCTCTCTCTCTCTCTCTCTCTCTCTCTCTCTCTCTCTCTCTCTCTCTCTCTCTCTTACTCGCTCTCAAGCGTGTAATTTATCCATACCTCTATCTCACACACTTTCTCGTTCATTGATGTCTTATTGTGTTGTTTATGTCGTTTTTGTTTGTAAATATATATATTCCTGTACCGTAGTAAATATAGAAGTAGACATGCCTTTATTAAATCCATTATATTCATTTTGATTGATTCACTGTCTTTGCTCGGTTTCAAGTCTCTTAAGTGCAGATTTTATGCTACAAGCTTACTAAAATTAAATATACCTTAAAGAGTATTTGCTAATAGGGCAGGAAACCCCATTCTTGTGGCCACAGAATTGCGTTTCCTGAAATCCTATAAAGTAGGATGATATTGGGGATCAACCACAAATATCATTCTGACAATTGAGCTAATTCATTTTACCTGTTTTGTGAAACGTGGTCCGTGTAATTAATTGCAATCAACTTGTGGTTAATTTCAAGGATTCACATGCATGCATGCAGGTAAAATGACAGATCCTCCCTTATCGGGAGATTTATTAACATGTAAGACTGATCTAATCCAAACCTGTATGAATAATTATTAATTACCAATTATTAATTATGATATGCAAATTCCCCACGGATTAGATCCGCCCTTGAGTCTTTACATAAACATATTAATGGAAAAGGTATAATTACACTCTATTTAGCACAAACAGGGCTACCATAATATGTGAGCAACATGTATGTACATGTTTGTATTTTTGAGAGAATATTGTTTATGCATGGTTATTGAAACAACTGAAACTTAAAGTTTCTGAAATAAAATACTGACTAAATACGTGTCCACAATACTTTTGAATAATGGATGTTGTCGCCTAGAGTTTTTGCTTCATTTACTCAAAACAATACATTGATTTAAATTTTGTATGACACTTTTTGTTGAGAAAGGCAATATGCGGGGGGCGTGAATGATTGTGAGGATCCTGAATAATGCCCTGATTCCCACCTGAGAAGACAACCCAGCTAGAAATTTTTTGTTCTAAAAATGTTCTCAGAACATTACCATGCAGTGTTCTAATAATGTTTTCAGCGGGTAGTTTTATTTTGGTTCCCAGAATGTTCTCCTAAAAGTTCTAATAACATTCTTTAAAAACATTCTAAATATGTTTAATGCTAACATTGTTAGAACATTATTCCCTAATGTTCTTATAACATTTTCAGTGGGTAGTTTTTGTTTTGTTCCCAGAATGTTCTCTTAAAAGTTCTAATAACATTCTTTAAAAACATTATATATATGTTTAATGCTAACATTGTTAGAACATTATTCCCTAATGTTCTTATAACATTTTCAGCGGGTAGTTTTCTTTTTGTTCCCAGAATGTTCTCTTAAAAGATGGCATAACATTCTCTAAGAACACTCTGAAAATGTTTTGTGATGACCTTCTAAAAAAGGTTTAATCATAACATTTTTAGAACATTATCCCCTAACATTCTTATGAAGTTTTTAGTGGGAAGTTTTATTTTTGTTCCCAAAATGTTCTATTAAACAAAATAAAAAAAATGCTTAGCTATAACATTGTTAAAACATACAATTGTATTAATCTCAAAACTAAAACATCAAAATCTAACAGGTTTATAAATGGCATCCACATAAATTATTAGAAGTTCTGCGTACAGTAAATGCCCAACACTACATGAAGAACTCAGTAAAGTCACTCATGCGTCTTGACTGCTGTGTTTGCTCAGAGCGCTCATCATCAGTCTTTGCTTGTCTTGGTTCTTGCAGAAGAGTACTTGTTAACACTTTGTTAACACATCACATTACAAGAATGTTTTATAAAAAACACTCCGTCATCTCAGGCCTCAATGATATCCTCATAACATTTTGCGAACGTTGACTTGATAATGTTCCTCCTCTGTTATTATGGGACATTGTACCAATGTTTTATTGAGAATATTGTATAATCTGTTATCTCAACAACATTCCCAAAACATCCTCAAAATGTTACAGTTATAATGTTCTAGTTTTGTTAACATGTCACATTACAAGAACGTTTTATAAAAAACACACTGTCATCTCAGGCCTCAATGATATCCTCAAAACATTTTGTGAATGTTAATTTGATAATGTACCTCCTCTGTTATTATGGAACATTGTGTCAATGTTTTATAAAAGATCATTCTACAAACTTTTACCTCAACAACATCCTCAAAATGTTAAATTTAAAACGTTCAAGTTTTGTTAACACATCACATTACAAGAACGTTTTATAAAAAGCATTCCGTCATATCAGGCCTCAATGATATCCTCATAACATTTTGCGAACGTTGACTTGATAATGTTCCTCCTCTGTTATTATGGGACATTATACCAATGTTTTATTGAGAACATTGTATTATCTGTTATCTCAACAACATTCCCAAAACATCCTCAACATGTTACAGTTATAACTTATAATATTCTAGTTTTGTTAACACGTCACATTACAAGAACGTTTTATAAAAAACACAGTGTCATCTCAGGCCTCAATGATATCCTCAAAACATTTTGTGAACGTTAATTTGATAATGTTCCTCCTTTGTTATTATGGAACATTGTGTCCAACATTGTGAACTCGAGACTCGAAAGATGAACTAATCATTTCTCTTTCCGGCCCTGATGTATCACACATGGCACGGCCCAGCAGACAGCACAGATCAGAGTCGACAACTAACTTCTCGAGACACGAGAGGAGGAGAACAAACCTGATAAATATGAAGTTGCAAAGGAAAGAACGTCTCGGATCAGGAGGTGAGGTGAACTAACAGAATCAGACTGCAATAGCCTGAACATAAGACCCAACAACTAATCAATTAATAAAAATTTCGGTTTCTTATAATTTGGCTTTGGCTGAATTACCCTATAGTTTATTTTTATTCTTTTTACAAATGTCAACATTTTCGTAAGTACTAGATGTGTTGGGATATTTAACATGCCATTTTAATTATATTATGCTAAAATGAACGAAATGACTCGAAAAAAGATTCGTTCATTTTGCTGAACGAGACTCAAAGATCCGAGTCAGTGAAATGATCCGAACTTCCCACTACTACAGCACTCCAAATCACATTGTGACCATGCACTATGACCACAGGCGACTCTCGCGACACTTCCAGAATGTCACACACATCATGTTTCTTAAAGGGCTAGCGTATTATTCCGTCAATGAGTGACAAAACCCTGAAACAGTCTATATGTAACTTCCCTTGACCCAGAGTGTTGATTAATCAATACAGTAATTAATTTGGTAACTTTTGACCTGGTTACATATATATATATATATATATATATATGTGTATGTGTGTGTGTGTGTGTGTGTGTGTGTGTGTGTTTTGTAAATTTTAAATCGCAATTTTAACCAGAAAAATCTACAATGTATTCCAAAAATCATGCAGCCTATAGTTTATCTTGATATCAGCATGTTCACAGTTGTTGTGTTTTTTTTTTTTTACAGGGACCAGAAGTCACTGGATGAGTCCTGCTGACTTCAACATTCACATGAGTCTCTGTAAATGAACATGGTGAAATGAAAAATCAAACACCTTGGACATGACAGGTATGTTTCAGGAATGGCAGAAAGGTGTCTGTCTCTGTATTTAGATCAGTGTGTTCAATAAAGTGCTTTTTATGCCCTTTGTTGTGTATCGTTGGATTATGTTGTGTTGTAAATAAATCTAAACAATCAAAAAGCCATTCTTTTTTAACCTTCTGGGGTCTGAGGTATTTTCTGGGTCCTGGAGGTGTTCTGACATGCTCTGACATTTGTGCTTTTTTCTGATACTTGTGACATTTTCGTGGCTAAAGTCTGATTACACTGTATTCAGCACAAACTCTGCTACAGTAATATGTCAGCAGCATGTATGTAAAAGTTTTTAGTTGTGAGATAATGACGTTTATGCATGGTTTGTGAAAAAAAAATGTCACTGAAATAAGGTCATAAAACCCATACTAATTATTTCTTCACAAGACTTTTGAAAATTGTATCACGTGGCCTAGAATATTTGCTTCAAAACTCTGTGAAAGTGTTAACCACCCGTTAATATTAATGGTTTCACACCTGAGAAAGACAAAGACCCTCCCCTGGCCCTATTAGGTGCTCTCATGTCCTATCATTAAAAGGAGCCTTGCACAAAGAATGAGGAGAGATTTAAAAAAGAATGGCTTTTAGATTGTTTGGATTTATTTACAACACAACATAATCCAAACATACACAACAAATCACAAAGAAGCACATTAGTAAACACACTGATCCAAAGACAGAGACTTGGTTAGTCACACACCTTTATGCCGTTCCTAAAACATAGTAGGCTACATACCTGTATAACGACTACGAGAATGAACCAAACACAATTGAAGCTTTAAGGTGATTGTTCATACATAACCACACAAAAGAGGCTTCACATTCCAGATTCAAATCACCAAACCCAGAGCCATAAATCACCCAAGGGCTCCAGAGAGTCTGCAACCAAAAATACTTTTTATTGTTAAACTAAATGAAGAACGTTGTCAACGTTTTATAATTCGGTAAGACAGATCTGTTCAGAAATGGTGAAAAGAGGCCCTAACAAGAGGTCACCTGACCCCTGCGACTAACAGACTACGTCTTTCTTAAGGACCAAGGTCCCACAAGAGATGAACAAAACAGACTTCAGCAGGAACTATCCATGACCTCAGACTGGAATGGCCTAAACCCCATAAACTTTACACACTAACACACTTTACATATCAAAATTCATAAAACTCATCCCAGAACAATTCTTGATGGACATATAATCAAACATCATGCAACTACATAATTCTATGCTGTTTCTACAATATATGTGTGTGTCTAATAGGCTTAGATGCCATACAATTCATAATTGTTATAAATATTAGGTGTGTGAATGAAAGTGTGTCGTGCTTCCTGTCAGCAGGATCGTATGATCTTAATTCAAAAGATGGCTAGATTGAAAAATGTGTAAAATGTTTTTTATTCTTATAATAGTAATACTGTCTAAACTGTGGCCTCGTGTTCTCTATGCTAGTGCCGGAGAGCAAGGAGATCACAGATAACGCATGATTTACGATAAGAAGAAAATAGAGCCACCTCCTAAATTAAGCCAGTGTCTAATTGGCCAGAACTCATCCTGGAGGTTGGACAAACTTTGAGTTTAAAATCTTAGACCCGAACACAGTTCGCTCTCTCTCTCTCTCGGGCTCTCTCGCGGGCTCTCTCTCGGAAAGTCTCGACAGAACAACAATTCGGGTGGAGCAGACGATGGTTATAGTAACCATGTAGACGCATAGAGACAAATGACCCAAATCAAGATCAGGGTTTAAAACCGCTTCATTCAAGCCATCTAACTCGTCTCACTTTCCTTTCTTTTCCTTTGTTTTCTTTTCCGTTAAAAGTCTCGGTTATAAGTTAAGTTTTGCTAAAAATGTTTCGTTTAAACGTTTCGACTGCAACGCTCTTCCAACTTCAAAGACTTTCATCCATCCGCCAACACACCACGTGACAGGCTGCCCAAGATCTAGCAGGCACAAGGAGACCGCCAGCCAAGCAACGGACCCGGGAAACCCCTTTACACCGACAAAAGGGAATCCCCAAAGCAAACCGAAGACAAGCAAGTAGCCTTCAGACTCTTAACTGAACTGGTGCATTGATATAAAATTGAATAACCTGCCTAAGAAACGACAGAAGGGTTAAATCGATGATTGATGGTTCGTTCAGGCCATGTCTTTTAAGTGCATATAGAAACTTGGGATCTCACCATCTCACTCCTAAAACATCTCGGTTACTGATGTAACCCTCGTTCCCTGAAGGAGGGATCGGGAGACGTGACGTCGACGTGACGACGTTAGGGAATCACTTCAGGGAGCCCTATCAACTTCGAGTATTGTCAAAATAGGCCCATCCAAGAATGGCATTGGCCACGCTTTCTCGAAATCTGAACCTCTGTCTTCATCCAAGAGCAGAGGCCGGAAAGGACATAATAAGAAGCTTGAGACAACAACCCTGTCAGAGTTAATAGAAGCTCTGAAGATTTAGATGTATTATTGTATCTTGAACTGTTAATCTCATCATGTTGTTGGAAACAGCCTTTTCCTTTCACCTTCTGCATCAGCTATTTTTCTACTAAGCACATAGCTAATTAGGAAATATCCTTTTCCTCTTTTCCTTCTACTTCAGCTATTTTATACATAGCTCATTTTGAAACAATGGTGTTCTTAAGAGGGAACGGAAAGTCAGCATAAAAAAGACTATAAAAAGAGAGAAGAAGAAGAATTCCCTGCTCTTCCTCGCAATCAACACTTTGACACGCCAGCAGTTGTCAGAGGCGAGAAGCTTCCAGCTTAGCCAGTATCTATCTGTTAGTTAGTACTCATTTATGATCTGTAACAAGTAATCCTTTTTCATTTGATTATTTTAATAAATTTTGTAAACATTTATTATAATCATCTGACTGGACCTTGGATCATTGAGTGCGAGTCTCATTCTTCTCATCGGGACAGAATGACCCTTTCTGAAGAAACTGATATCAGTGGGTGAGCATTCTTGTATGACAAGTTGTTATATTGCAAACACGGTTGAAGAGTACCAAAAGGGTAGACTTATAATATAGAGGGGAAATCTATTATCTTGATAATAGAATACGAATCTATATAGACTGATCACCTAACTCTTGAGGACACGACTAAAGGATAGGCTCTTTAGTTACCGCGAGATTATATTAATATCAATGACGGGATATTTTATAATTTGGAACGGTATTAATCGTGAAAATCCATCACAGTATCTAAAGAACAAGCAACTGAACGTTGGCGTGCGTGAACTCGTCACGCGCCCCCATCCCGCAGCGCGGGTATAAAACAGGAAGCGGGCGCACGTACACACTGTTTTTCGCTGAGGAGCCGAGATAGTGACGGCCGTACAGCGACGGTCCGCAACTGTGCAACTGTGGTTGCTGCCACATCCAGCGCCCTACACAAGACTCTCAGAACCCCAACTGCTGGGGCAGAAGATCTGCGTAGAGGGAGTCAACCGCTGTTCCATATACCCATACAATGAACTCTTGGATAGCACTGGGAAGCGTGCCTTCCCGGGGGAAGGGGACGCTGCGGAAGCCACATCCTGCCCGAGGGGAGGTAACATGTGGAGAATACACATATGGACTGGCCGGTAGGGGCAGTGCAACATATGGAATGTCACTGGGGTGGCTCCAGCCTAAGAAGGGGGAGGCTACACCAGACAGTGACGGCAGAGCGAGCTCTGCCAAGGGAAAGACACGGGCTCACTGCAGGGAGCTGGTCGTGGAAGAATACTCATATAGGATCGCCGCAGGGATCACGACATATGGAACCCAGCCTAGCACAAGTTACACAAGCATACGAGCACTAGGCCTGGCGTCGGACGCTCCGCAACGTCCGAGTGCCGAAGGGGTGTGGAGGAACTCACAGGGTTTGCCTGAGTGGGGAACTCGACTGGAGCAAAAAAGCGCACGTATCCGCTCCGTGGAGGGGAATGGCGCAGCAAGCCGACACTAGAGCGGGAACTTCGGTGTTACCGGCTGGTTGAAGCGAGCACACAGGAAGAGACCGGCTCAACACGTAGGCTATAAAACCTAGCAAACGTGTTAGGTGTCGCCCAGCCAGCAGCTCTACAGATATCTGTCAGCGAGGCGCCGTGTACCAGCGCCCATGAAGAAGCGACACTCCTAGTGGAGTGGGCTCTTAACCCGGGCGGGCAAGGCACGCCTTGGGCTTCATAAGCCAAGGCGATGGCATCCACTATCCAATGGGCCATCCTCTGCTTGGAGACAGCCTTTCCCTTCTGCTGAGGAGCCACTAGGACGGCTTCGGGCACTATACGGTGCCTTCCACGTCCTAGAAAGCTCCTCATGCACCTCCGGAAAGAAAGGTGCCGGGGCGGCGCACTGAGAACCAGCACTTTTATTGTCTTGAACTGTGATCTAAGCTACCTATGCTTTTACCCTTGAATTATTTCTTAATTTAGCTGTTAGCTGGGAATTAGTCTTTTTTGGCCAGGAAGATATTATATTTCCTAGAGTTAATAATTGTTTATGCTTTCTGTTCATTAAATGAACTGATAAAATGATCATAGTATTGATTCTGCTACAGTAAATTCTGAAAATAATTAAATTATTAATTATTGATCATAATCCGTTATGAATAATAATTCGTTATATTTATACGGGCGTATAAACGCTACACCTGTCATCTGCTCCCTTTAAAAAAAACACCTGTGAACATGCTGATATCAAGAGAAACTATAACATATCATATGTTACTTCAAACATTTCCATACGTTACAACGTTATGAAATGAGATTGGAGTAAATACATGAAGCCTAATGTTTGGTGCGTTTTGCTTTTCAAACCCACAGCGTGTGCAGAGAACATTTACTGAAGCGATCGAGCCGCTCCAATCTATGAAACATTATTTTTACCATAGTATACAAGTATCTACATGTGAGCAGATATCCACAAACACAGTATTTAAAAGTAAACAGGTCTAAACATTATAATATTCATAATAAACACTCATACTCGTTATATACTCCTACTGTTATATCGTGCTGTGTTTAATGATCGAACATAAAAACATTCTCGTGTCGTACATGTATACATTTAGCATTAGGCTTCATGTTTTTACTCCAATCTCATTTCATAACGTACATTTTAGTCTGGCACCAGTTTAACTAGTAGCTACAATGTAAAGTTTATGCAACAATAACATGCTACTATTAGTGTCTTACCTTAAAAATCGTTCTCATAATCAAATCATGTTCTTCTAATTCTTCTGAGGTAAATCCAAAGTAAACAGGACAAACACAGTCTTCAAACGCGACGAAAAGCAGAGCAGGACTGCTGAAGTCGCTGATTCTTTGTTTAGAGGTGATGAGGGCGGTAACAGCTCTTTGTTCCTCCGCATGGATCATTTGCATATGAACAGCTCGTGCGCGTGTGGGTGTGGTCACATTAGCGCTAATCACCTCGGCCTGGAGAAACTGTACATGTCGTTACTTTCATACGAATTACTTAAACAGAGAATATTTGTTTTTGATATGATTTACATCATTTAGAAATTGAGACTTCAAGCTTCTAAAGACATATGTTTCATGACACAGTGACAAGCATGCGCTGAGTTACAGGTCATATTCTGTCACGTTTCAGAATGAACTTCACATTGAGAGAGAAGGGAGAACGCGCATCATGTTTAATTTCTTTATTTTACGAAAAACACAACATTTTATTTTTATTATTAGTGTACACAAATAAAAGAAGACATTTAACAGTTTTGAATGATGTACAACACTTACATGTATGACAAAAATAGACAGAGTTATTGGAGTCTATTTTGCACTGATAAGAAAAAAAGCGAGACAACGACCCCAGGGGGTTAATTCTCTCCTCATTCTTTGTGCAAGATTCCTCATAATGAAAGGGCCTGTTAGCACCTGATAGGGCCATTATGGGAGGGTCTTTGTCTTTCTCAGGTGTGACACACGTCAATATTCATGATGATTCACACCCTCCTCGCATAAAGCTTTCTTACACAAAACATGTCTTACACATTTTAAATCAATATATTGTTTATCTGAATAAGTACGCAGGATGATTTTCACATAGTTTTGAAGCAAATATTCTAGGCTACGTGATAAAAATTTCAAAAGTCTTGTGAAGAAATAATTACAATGGGTTTCATGACCTTATTTCAGTGACAATTTTTTTTTCACAAACCACGCATAAACGCCATTATCTCAAAACTACAAACTTTTACATACATGCTTCTGTGCACCAATGTTGGAGGGGTGCGGAGGAACTCAACAGAGTTCGGTTAAGGCAGGGGTAGGCAAGTTCGGTCCTAGAGACCCGGTGTCCTGCAGAGTTTAGCTCCAACACTGAAAAAAACCTCGCCTGCCTATAGCCTTAGTAATCTTGAAGACATTGAATAGCTTTTTCAGGTGTGTTTGATTAGGGTTTGAACTACATTCTACAGGACAGTGGCTCTCTAGGACCGAACTTGCCTACTGGGAACTCTACTGGAGCAAAATGGCGCACGTATCCAGTCCGTAGCAGGGGAATGGCGCAGCAAGCCGACACTTCGAACTGGGCTCACGGTGAAACTGGCTTCATGTGAAGGGAGCCCACGGTAAGCGGCGGTTCGACTAATGTGTCGCCCAGCCCCCAATTCTAGAATATCTGTCAGCGAAGCACTCTCTGTCAACGCCTAGGCGGGAAAACACACTCATTTAAGAGCAGCTCACCACGTAAGTGGAGATGTGCATCTCTGGATTTTCACCAAGATGAAGGCAACCACATTCAGTGGGCCAACCTCGCTTGGAAATAGCCTTCCCTCTCTGCTGACTTCCTTAACAGATAAGAGCTGGTCTGAGGTCCTATGGCTTGCGTTCTGTACACGTATAACCGCAATGAAGCGGACGGAGAGAGAAAGCCAGGGCTGGGTCTGCCTCCTCAGGGGCAGCGCTTGCAGGCTCACCACCTGGTCCCTCTTAGGGAGAACTAGGAACCTTGGGCACATATCCAGGCCGGGGTCTCAGCTAGTGAGAGTTAGCCGGCCTGAATTCCAGGCACAAGTCGTTGACCGAAAGCGAGCAAGTCCCTATCCTCTAGTAGAGACAATGCGAGCAGGAGAACTGTAAAAACAGAATTTTTAACTCACTGCCTGCAGTGGCTCAGGGGCTGTCTCTGCAGTGCAATGGCACCAGAGATAAGGCCCAAGAGGATAAAGAGGGGCGCAAGGCTTTTTTATATCCTTGTTCCCTCAGGAACCTGACGATCAGGACGTGCTTCCCATGCTTCTGCATCATGATGTCCGTCAAGTAATAACAGAGGCACATCACTTTGAGGGTGGAGGAAAACAGCCTACTCCAACCCATCTTGCAGGAAAGAGAGCACTGAAATGACCGAACGCTCTCAGGATCTTCTCAATGGAGAACGAATAGGTTCCACTTCTATTTGGGCATAAGCACAACTTCCTCTTTTAAGGGAGTGCTTGCTGAAGTGATGGTAACTACCACATACCTGCGGTAGCCACCTGAACCTCCGCGTCCAGTTAGGACCGGCCTGGAATCTCTCCAGGGGTTTGAACACAGGGGGAGTCAGGAAGGCTGTCGAGGGGAACTAGGTCTGAGTTGGTATCAAGACCTGTTCCACTCCTGACTTAGCACAGTAGGTGCAAGCGACATGCGCGCACAAGATAGGAGCACTGCTCAACACTACATGTGAAGATCACTGAGCTTCAGGAGCATCTCTGCTCAAAACTTGAGTGTGATAAGTTAACTGAGCTAAGGAGCATCTCTGCTCAACACCTTAATGTGATAATTCACTGAGCTCCAGGAGCATTTCTGCTCAACACCTGAGTGTGATGAAATTCCCTGAGCTTCAGGAGCATTTCTGATCAACACGTGAGTGTGACGAAAATCACTGAACTTGAGCCTGGGCACAGCAATAATGAACCGCATAGTCGCTTTCTTAGAAGGCTCATTGGGGAACCCATTTCTGCGGAGCCCCCGGGCCAGCTGGGAGCCAGCGCCAGGGGATGGAGTCTCCACTCTCCCTGGCCATAGCTGTCGTGAGGCAGGAATGAGCAGACCAGAAGAAATAGTGGGAGAAGCGACCTCAGAAGCTTCTGACTCCAATGAGAAGGTGACGAGTGAGTTGTGACATGCGAGGGAAGCTGTCGATGTTGTCTTTTCAGACCAGTACCAGCTCGCTGAGCAGCGGTGGCTCAAAGCGAGGTAGACTGCAACAACTTAAGGCACGAATGCCCATGCAGTCGGAGGTCGCCCAGGCCTCCGTTAAAGCAAGCCGTACATGGCCCCTCAATCGGTGAGGGTTTGGCAGCAGGCCGGGGTAAACTGATGTCACACAGGCTCTGCCACGGTCACCCCGGGACTCGAACATGAGCTAGTGCCGAAAGCGGTCTTCATATGGAGGAAGCTAAGCGGCTGTGTCTGCCATATGCCCCAGGAGCCTCTGAAAGTTCTTTCATTGGGACCCTTTCTCACTTCTAAATAGCACCAGCCAACACACTCTCCTTTTGAAGAGACGTGTTGGACCGAGTCCTTCTCCAAACTTAAAAAGAGATACTCAGCCCGTTGGCGAGATTGCTCTCTCCCAGTTGACCTGAGGACCCAACTGGCTATGGAGCACTCAAAGGGTAGGACTTTGTACTGATACTTCGAACCCTCACACACAACACACAGGATGTCCCGTGGTGCGGAAGGTAGAGATCTGAAGTACAAGCTCATGTCAGATGCTGCAGACCAACTTGGGCTAAAACGATCACGACCCACCACATACTGGGTACCATGAAGGACGAGTTTAAACAACTGGGCTTCATATCGGTTGGAGGGAACGGCTATATCAAGTCATTCACCAGTAGGACATAGATAAGCACGCACAAGACAGGATTACTGCTCAACACTAGGTGTGATGAATATCACTGAATTTTCAGGAGCACGTCTGCTCAACATGTAGTCTGATGATTATCACTGTCTTGAGCGGAGCCGAGCAATAGCCGAGTCTGATGGTCACAGACTGGTCCGGACTGGTCGGAAGCTCTTTCTGCTTCTACAACCAGACCAGGCCCAGAAAACCACAGACGTACCCTAGGTGGGGCAGCAAATTGGAGAACAATGGTGTTAGTGTGCAGTGCAACACTTACCTGTCTCCAGTGGTGGCAGGGGATGCGTGACAAGGCGGATGACCGGGTCCTCGAACCGCACCAAGCTGCCTGCTGGCGACCAAGAGGGTGCTGACGGGTGTAAGGCTTTTATACAGGGTCACACACCACCAGACTGGCCCTCTTGGGGACCCAGGAATAGAGAAGTTTGCTCCACAAGTGTGGACATCGCCTAACCGATCACGCAAGCTGCAACCTTCGCACCCCGGAGGGCGAGGTCGGTTGCAGTGTGGAGCTCACCCATGAGCTCACGGTTCGGGCTACCCTCGTGCATGCTTATGAGTGCCTGGGCCTGGTGGACCTGAAGCAACGCCATGGGAGAGAAGCGGCTTGCCCACAAGCTTTGTAAGCCTTGCCCGTAAGAGCGGTCGAAAACTTACAGGCTCGCGAGGGGTGACGAGGATTACCCCTCAAGGACGCAGCGGCCGCCGGACACAATTGCATCGCGACAGACCACACCACCGGAGGGATAGTCTCATAGCCCTTCACCGCTCCCCGTAAAGGGTAGTGAGGGGGGGAGGAGCTACTTAGGCGGTTTCTGGCAGACAAAGATCCTGTCCATGCCCTCGTAAGCTCCTCATGCACTTCAGGAAAGAATAGCACCGGGACGGCGGGCTGAGAACCACGGGGCATTACCGGGCGGATTACCGTCTTCCTCTGGGAACCTAACCCAGAAGAGAGACCAGGACGGGGCCCAGAGGCGGGGACTGCACCTACGCTTTTGACGTAGGCAGGTCTCGATCTCAACACCGAGAGTCATATTCCCGCAATGGGAACATGACTCATCCACAAAAGCTTACCGCACCCAGAACCCCACGGATGGAATGGCATCTTGAAAAAGATGCACTCACACCCGTGTTGCTCTTTTAAGAAATGGGACCGTCACCAGTGCCAGAGCACACAGGGAATGACCACGGCAACACTGAATCAGCGAACTGAAACAGTGAAGCACTTGCTTTTGGCCCTATAACCAGCCGTCAAACACACATACACCAGACTGATCTCATAAAATTGCGTGTGTATGACACGCCAATTCGTATTTCCATTTTTGGCGTGCTATCAACACGCACAATCGCTTTTCAGCGTGTTTATGAACGCAGTTGACTTAACGTTACTGTATATATAAATATATGACCTACCTCCACCCCGTCCCTAAACCTACCCGTCACTGGGGTTAATAGCATTTATGAGTCTTCCCCTACCATCCTAGGGAAAAAAATATCGCTCCCCAGATGTAGATCTACATTTTGCTTCGTTTCGCTCGGAAATTTAATGGCGTGTACATATACGCGGAATCACTTGGACATTAATGGCGTAGACATACACGCATACACGCGGATATCTCAAAATGCGTATAGATAACACGCCACTTGACTTGAAAGTGGCGTGTCTGTTTACGCAAAAGTCATGATGTCATGTTGCATACACAAACAATGAAATTTGATGCTGTTAAAACAGCAGTTGAGAGCTCAAAGCTTGCGATCACCACTGAACTCGCGCTGTAGAGACACCAACACTGGGAGGTCTTCCCGCAAGAACACCGACACACTCGTGATGTCATCACTCATGCTAATTCCATTGGCTCATTCAATAGTACTCGAAGATGATTGGCTCCCTAGCGTGGTCCCCATTCAGTCGACGTCGACTACGTCTGACCTTCTCGACTGAAAGGGAACCATGGTTCCCTGATAAAAGGGAATGAGACACTGTGTCCTCTAGGGCAGGGGTTCCCAAACTTTTCCGTGACAAGGCCCCCCAAATACCAGTAGGTTCTGGCCAAGGCCCCCCTTTTGTGGGATGTGTTATTGAACCCATCGACAATGCTAAGGCAAATAGAGAAATAAATAAATAAAGCATCTAGGTGAACATCAAACTATGTGATGGTGTTTGATACCAGACAATCAGAAAGATTATAGAGATGCACAGATTACAATTTTCTAGGCCGATTACGATTTTTCAATGAGTTTGACCTGCCGATACAAATTTTAGCCGATTCCAAATAAATATTTTCTAACCACTTTACAGCACACACAAATATTTATTTCCTATATAATTTTTTTTTATAAAAGATCATATACTTTTACCCAAACTGAATAATAAAAAGTTTAAATGGGTACATTTTCTATAAATATTTTTGAGTCTTCATTTACTTTTCTGACATAGCCTACTCCAGTTCTTGTTAAAACACACTAGACATGCAAATTATGTGCATTTTACTTTTTATGTGAAATCATATTTATTCTGTCCATCAAAATTGTGCTTTCACTTCAATTGAGCGTGAGCAACGCAGCAAAAATAGACTCTGCGCCGAAACCCCCGCTTCACTACTGCTCACTCGACGCTCCTGCTCACGGTGTGAATGCACTCATTGATTAACATGCATACTGAAAAGCGCTGCTCACGCTTGCGGTCTGAAACGACTGTAATTCACAAGGTTTCCTACATGTGCGTTCCTTGTGCACGTGGGATGCTGATGTTGTCTTGTTTCCCCTCTCAGGGAACCATGGTTTGATGTGTAACCCAAGACATTCCCTTTCGAATGGAAACTCACACTGGATCCTCTAGAGGACACGTTGGGGAACCAATGTGCCTAATTTGAATGACTGCCTAATTGGCTGATAAAGCACAAACAAAGACTTAACGGATTTAGATGCCGGAGTCAGATTCCCTCACTCAGGTCCACGGAACTGTCAGTGACACTATTCCCCACAGCCACCACCTAAGCTCCAAGGCCTGAGGCAGGCGGAGCTCAAAAGTCTGGTAATGTCAGCCTCTACGCCAGACATTATCTTTAACCTCTTAACCAGCACCCCTATTTTTGAGAATTTTCTGAAAACGACATACCCAAATACAAATCTCTGTAGCTCTTGAACCCTATGGTCCACATTCATAACTCTGATATTTTTTTAAACTAGACACTTGAAACTTTGTTACCCAAGAGTCATTATAACTCAAAGTAGCATAGGAACGGAGTAAAACAAGGTAAAATATACATGAAATTGACTCACGATTTCTTTGAATAAACTTCATTTAGGGAAAAAATGTATCAGAATTTTATGTTAAGGGCCTGAAAACACCATAAATATAAAACTGAATGTCTGACCATGTTTTGATTCAAATTTGAGGATGATACTCCCAAAAATGTAGTTCCTGTAAGCTTTTATTCAAGAAAAGTCTAGGCGTCCTTTCCAAAAGGCCACTTGGAGACTCCAAATGGACACCTGGTTACCAAATTACATAAGGAGTAAACACTACATACTACATACATGTTTATCCATTCAGAACTATTCTGCCCATCAAACTACACAAGAAAAAATGATTTCAGCACAACATTTTAACATTTTAACAAAATACTCTTTATTTTGAACATTTATAATAGCAAAAACAGTGAAAAAAAAAAACTTACTTCATTTATACATTCCAAAAGTGATTGTTTTACTAATGAATAAAAATATATAAAAAGAAAAAAAAATAACATTTGTAATTGCAACAGTGTTTTTTTACTCAAATAAATTACAATAAACAATTACAATGAATATCCAATTACTAAAACAAAAAGCAACCGCTTCCTCTTCCTCTTCCTCTCCCCTTACCTTTACCTGTACCTGTACCTGTACCTCTGCCTCTGGTAGCTGAAGCAGATTCAGATGGAGATGCAGAAGATGACGATGACTGCCGGCGTCTCCTTTGTCGCTCATGACTGGACTCCGGATTCCATTCCTCATCTGATTCAGTTGAAGGCCTATTTTACAGCACAGGAAAACACACTCACAAACACACAAAAGAGGATTTCAGTTTGAGTCACATTCATCTATTAGCAGCATCAATATTCCATCATATTACAATATCAAATGTCACATACCTTATCATTATAATGCTCAATATTAAAAATGCTTTGTAATTATTATTTTTTTCTATATATATATATATATATAATTATTATATCTTATAATTATTATATCTTCACCTGACATCTTGTTCTCCTTTCCTTCCATTATATTTATATTCAATGCACCATTCATTCATATAAACGTATCACTGTAATCTCATATCTTGCTAGTCATCTCCACTGTTATTTTATAATCAACACATCTTCTCCTGACTTCTTATAATCCTTTCCTTCCATTATTGTTATATTTAATGCATCATAAATATAATGTGTGTGATATAAATATTTTCTCTTTATGTAACGTTTATAATATAACATCTCTATCACCTGCTCGTGTAGCCTCTGTCTTTGCTAGTAGCTAATCTCCATCGTCATTTTATAATCAAAAACATTACATGAACAGAAAAACTGCCAATAATAAACATAACAATTAATGAAAATGTGTTGAAACTTACCGATCTAAAACGGGATCGAGTCCTATGAACAAACATCTCCTCTTCTGCCTCTTCTGACGACGCTAGACACCGTGCTCTCTGTCTGGATGCATCTCTCTGCGTCTTTCTGCTGCTCTTCGTCGCTGCTTCTCATCACTTCCTCCAATACACTCTCAACACCACAAAAACCCTTCTGTAGACGACGATCCATGATAGAGATTGTCAAATATAACTTTGGAGAAAATCTATGAGTTGATACGAGCTCCGTGTAGCAAACCAATACCTAGCCTATGCGCTCTGTGCGTAAAATGGCGGAAGCGCACGAGCGAACGACAACATTGTGCAACTTGTATTTGACAAATCTGCTTGAGAACTGTCAATCACTGCAATCGTGTTTTAATTGGTTAATACTCACATCCGTCAAAACATTGCCGATTACACATTGGCTGGCTATATCCAGACGTTTATCCAGCCAAAAACCGAGATGCGAGATTGACAGGTTTCTAAGCCTGTCAGGCGGGTCCCTTGGCATTTTGATCGATTACAGAGCCCGTGATTGAAGGAGAGAGAAGGGGGGATGACTCATTTCATCCGGAAGAGTCTAAACTACAGGGGTGAGATGGCTTTTGAGTGTTGGAATATGGATTAGAATCGATATTTCTTTGAAAATGAACATGATGCGAACTCTATCTCGAAAACGCTCATGTAAACAAAGGAGGATATTTCATTTTTTTTCCCTATTTTTCGTTGTTTTGGATTAAAAAGTGGGATGCATTTTGAAGAGTGGACCCTTACATTGAAATGTATGCTGTTGTTTCTTGGATTCTTCCAAACTGATCTGAACCATACGAGATGAAAGATGAGTATAGCGGTTCATTTTGCTCATTTTCAAATGAGAAGTCCTTTTGCATTTAATTAACCATTTCCTCTCTGGTGTATTGATTGCAAAAACAAGTTTAGAACATGATTCTTGAGTGTTTTAGCTTTCAAATGATGCATAGTTTATGATAGTCAGATGAATATTTGTTATAAAACAAAGCTTAAAAAAGGTAATAAAAGTATAGCCACGCCCTCGACGGCCCGTCACCGGGCCGGTGCTGGTTAAGAGGTTAAGGGAATACTGGCATAGGAAAACAAAGGTCCCCTCGCCTGTCACTCACAACCTGAGGGAGCTGTTTACTTAAGGGACCCTCTATCAGGGGGAGACCACTTCAACCTTAATATTGACTTATAAAGGGCCCACCGGCATGGAAACCAAACCAGTGGGGAGGCAGCTGCGGCTTTATGAAACATAAGGAAGCTGCCTTAGCTTAAGAAACCATAAGCCATAAGGGGGAGGCATAAACCTTATGTATATTTTAGTTGCAAATTGCTTCACCCTGTCTGACCTAGAATCAATATCTCGCAAGGCCAGGACTCCTGAATTAAGGGTGCTCAACCAGTGAGAAGGGATGCAAAGCTCAGGCAACCCCCACTTCTCACCAGGGCCCAGAGATGGGTTCTCTGGGGAGCTGAAGACTCAGCAGAAAGACCCTCAGTCACCCAAGACTATGATCACCAACTTAGACCAGACTAGAACCAGGGACGATAGACCCTAATAAAGAAACCTTATAAGGGAATTGTACACTACGCCTACTAGAGGAAACTAGAAAATGGCTGCAAAGTGTTAGTCGTGCTATAGTCTCCGAAGTCTGCCTGTGCAGGAACAGAGCGTGGAGGGCCCAAGAGAAGGGATCCCAGTAATGGGGAGGGTACACTCCAAGGTAGCGCCTGCAGTCTGGGGATCATCTCAAGCTCTCTTGTGGGAGCAAAGGACCTGAGGAAACTGTCTGCTTATGGGGCCCCGAGAGGGGGAGGCCGTTTCTACTTCACTGCTAACACAAGGGAGTCGGCTGCTTAACCCTTAGGGGTCTAAGGTGTTTTGGGGGTCCTTGAGATGTTTTGACATGCCCTGACATTTTTGCTTTTTTCAGTTGCTTATAAACATATGAATGACAATGGTGTAATTACACTCTATTTAGCACAAACATGGCTACCATAATATGTGAGCAACATGTATGTACATGTTTGTATTTGAGAGAATAATGTTTATGCATGGTTATAGAAAAAAAAAAAAAACGAAAAATGTAAGTTTCTGAAATAAGGCCACAAAACACATACTAAATATGTGTCCACAAGATTTTTGACTAATGGATATTGTCACCTAGAGTTTTGCTTAAAAATTATCTGAAAATCACCCTGCCTACTCATTCACATAAAACAATACATTGATTTAAATTTTAGACACTTTTTGTTTAGAAGGGCAATATGCGTGGGGGCGTGAATAATCATAAATAATGCTGTGATGCACACCTGAGAAGACAATTACCCGCATAATGAGCCTTTCAGTCAGGTATGTCACTGAGGGGAAACCACAATAAAGAATGTGAGAATAATATATATATAGCTTTTAATTTATTTAGAATATAGTTAACAATAAAATCCAAATATAACTGAAAGTCAAAAGCACATTCTGAGTACACAGTCATACCTGGAAACATATCCTGTTCAAATAGGCTGTCATGGATAGTGATGAAGCAGACAAGTGAGTAAAATATAACAGATGTTTATCGCGTGTGCGCGGGCACGAGACTTACAAGTGTATTTGACGCCCCGATCATAATGGATGGGGAGCGTCTTATCAATGCCCTGCGTTTTGTGATAACATTTAAACGCACGGGTGGCGCCCGGGGGGAGGTGTGTGTTAGTAAGCGTGAACGCTCTCCGGCGGGCACGAGACTTACATTCATAACCTGTTTTATTGACCGTGAAACAGAGCGGGCAGATAGTGGGCACAGACCTGTGGACACATTTCTTATATTCAACAATCGAGCGGCTTTTCTGCGCTTTATGAGAGTGTGCTCTGTGAGTGACACGAGATTTGATGTGCTTGTGTGTAGGGGTGAACACTGGGGCGTGGGCACTTTCACTACACTTAAAACACCAACGGCGTGAGCCGGACCAGACATTATACTCTTTTTGAGATTTCTCTGGGTCGCCGTGAAAACGGCGTTTGTGTGCAGGTGAGAGGGTAAATGAACCGGCTCGTTGGCTGCTAAATGAACCACTGCAGTAGCCTGTTTGAAGGGGACTGTCAGGGAAATAACCTTTGACGGCGGTCCGGCCGCAGTGGGACACGCGTGTCTTTTCTCTGTAATGTGCGAGCAGCGCCGGATGCGATGTGTCTGTTAGTAAGCGTGAGCGCTCATGAGCAGGCACGTAACTTACATTCTTAACCTGAAATGTATGAGGCTGTTCTGGCCGTGTGACAGAGCGGGCAGAAAATAGGCGTGAGCACAGTGTTGTGGGCACGTTTCCTACATCTAGCACTCGAGCGGCATTTGCCAGCTTTATGAGAGTGGGCTCTGCGGGAGACACAGGGGGTATCGTGCTTGTGTGTAAGGGTGAACACCGAGATGTGGGCACCTTTTCTACACTCAAGACAACAACGGCGTGAGCTGGATAAGCAGACATTATACTCAATTGAAATTTCTCTGGGTCGCCGCGAGAACGGCGGATGTGTGCAGGCGAGCGGGTTGCATTACCGGCTCGTAGGCTGCCAAATACACCGCTGCAGTAGCCTTATCTAAGGGGACTGACAGGGCGAGACATTTCGACGGCGGCGCGCAAGCATGTTTGGGTCATACAGAGAGCTTGAGAGGGCTCTGCATGACGCGCGAACGGGGACGCTAGGGCGGGGTAGCTCTCTTGTAACGTAAAGAGAGCTAGCTGCGCGCTCGTTGGTCGAGCAGAACTGTATAAACATTTCTACTCTTACCACGCACCCAGTACGTCGCGTATGTTGATGACCGTCCGGGTGATGCAGAGAGCTCGAGAGGGCTCTGCATGACGCGTGAACCGCGACGCGAGGGCGGGGTAGCTCTCTTGTAACGTAAAAGAGAGCTAGCCACATGCTCGTTGGTCGAGCAGAACTGGGAACAGTGTTTGTATGAGGGCGCGCGCACAAGCAGTGGACACGGGACCTTCATATGACAGACACAGATGATGCCCGTCCGGGTCATGCAGAGAGCTCGAGAGGGCTCTGCATGACGCGAGGGCGGGGTAGCTCTCTTGTAACGTAAAGAGAGCTAGCCGCGTGTCCCTCGGCTTCATCCTCAGATGCGACGGCAGTGAGGCTCGTGAGCGGGGAAGACGAAAGCGAGGCTCGAGGGAGGTTCTCCGGTGAGCGCGTCGCTGTGGCCAGAGGTTCCGGCTGTCTCAGGGAACGGCGCTTCTTCTTGCGCGGTCCCACAGAGGGCGGAGTGACTGGTGCGGCTTCGAGTCGAGCCCGCAGGGTCGACAGCGGAAGCGCTTCACAGAGCTCGCAGCCCCCGGACGCGAGGGCGAGCTCTGCATGTTCCAGGCCCAGGCAGAGAGCGCAAATCATTCGTGACGGTCTCCGGCGCTGAGCGGTGCTCTACACGAGCCGCAGGAAGTGCGAGGCATCTTTAAAAAGACACTCGCTGCGCTTTTAGAATAGAATCTGAAAGAGAGTTTATGCAAGGTAAAAGGATACGTCGCCGGATAGCGTAGCTCGCACGGATGGCTGAAGGTGGCGAAGACGGCTTCCTCAGCGCTGTCCTAAGCTGGCTGTTTCGCTTGTTCGACGGCGGCGGAGGCTTCTCTCAGATCCAGCGATGCGAAGAGCTCGCTGAAGAGACGAAAATCAGGGAATTCAGCCTACAGCCCCTTCTTTTATACGCTAAGCCATGCCCATTCTGGCGGGCTGTGACGCTATGAAGGCGCGGGCGCCCCTTCATTGGGCGTGACGTCGTGCGGGGCTCACTAGTAGGCTGCAGCAGATGCCCGCAGGGCAGCCAATGAGCACGCAAGACTGCCTTCTCTAGGTCTGCTAGCTGCTGCACTGCGTTGACAATGAATACAAAATTAAGGATAATTTTTTGGCTTCAATATCTCGAGAAGATGAATCTTTCCCGTAGCGTAAGCTAAACTTACGCAATACGAGAGAACCTCTCATAAGAGAACCCTGGATTCCCGACAGTTAAATGTTGAATTGGCCGGAGGTTCATTTCTTCTTTTATCAAAATATTAATAAGCGCACGGTGCCTCCACCAGGGAATAATAAAGCAAAATAATCTACTTATAATTTACTTCCCCAGAATTTTTAGATTTTTGTTTTTTTCCAATTAATGTAAATAATAAATCAAGACAGCAATTCTAAATAAGGGGGGAAAAATAAAGATTTATTAATTAGACACCAAAATGAAACGATTAGTATAAAATAAAATATAATTATTGTATAACAGTTTGTTCACTCTTTAAACAATTAAGTAGCCTATGCAATAGCCTCAATAATCTCTGAGTAGGCTAAATTATCACCCTCAAAAAAAATTATATACACTCCCTTCTTATTTCAAGGGGGGGGGGGGGGGGGGGGGGGGGGAATACACCTGATGATTATTGACAACTCACAATTACTCCTTTGGATCAATTTACACAATTCACAGAATGGACCCCGTAACAACACAATAGATGAGTTTGATCACAGTCTCTTATGGGGAAAAAAAAACCCACACACTCTTTTGGCTAGCCGTTGGGGCCCAATCGTTGGTGCACTTTCAAGGGAATGGATTCAAGTTAACTCAGTACATCAAGAGCATTTGTCGATACGAATTCACTTACATTCCATCCAAGGAAATGACGAAGCAATGAAAAGTGATCACTTACAGCCCGGGCCACAAACAGAACAGTCATGCAGCGGGGTGAAAGTCCAGTCCAAACGCAGCAACAACGCAGCTTGCGATGAATCTCATCCCCCAACCACTGTTATGAGTCGTTTGGAAGTGCTTCTTGTGACACCGATAATGCAGCTGTCGTCCTTGATGCAAATTTCTCCATCACAATATCTCACAGTTAATGCATTAAACAGATGACGCAACCCAACGGCACAATGGGTTGAAATTATAATACAGTAAAACAACAATAACACTTTTAAACAAACAAAATCGAGTGGAAGAAAGTTCTATTTGTCACTTTGGGCCTGTACTAACACAAATAGCGAAGTCTCCAAGAATGACGCTCACTTTCATTAAAATGAGGACATGTGCTGAACTCTTTTCGCCATGTGCGATCTCCTTCCTTGTCGTCTCTATAACGTAACTTAACGCAACTTGCGTCCGTAAACTTTAAACAATCTCAATGCTGATTGGTCAACATTAATACACTTCAGTTCAACAGAACACCTTATTTGAGTAAAGGAAAACAGTATAAATAATAAAGAAACTGTAGCCATGATCAGATGGTCAGATCTGCCATTTTCCTAAACTACTGGTTTTGCATTCTTTTAATTCAGAGACTATGACAAAAGTAGGTGTCCTGGGACTGTTAATTAAGTTACTGAGTCACTCACAAAGCCCCTCTGTTTGGAGTTTGCCACACGAAACGGATGGTGCCTGGACTTGATTGAATTACTGATACTGATGCACTCATGAGGTCCTTGTCTCTGATTAGTAAACAAAAAGAACTACTATGGCACATGTGACTCATCACCATTAAGCTAAAAATCCAGTGACTCCCCCCCCTGGGGTTTTTCGCTTACACACACAGAAGAGAATTGTGCAATTAGACAATTGGCCGTTGTAACAGATGTTAAACTCATCAAATTCGAAGCACACACACACCCAAGACACGGGACTGCAGATGACCAGGAGTTCATCCGGCCACCATCGTTCAATGAACTCTGAATACACATACATACATACACACGCACACACAAAGAGACAATCATTTGTGACCACGTGTGGTTAAAAGTAACGTTTCAAATGTATAAAATGTTTTCTGGTTGTGCCTCATGGGTCCCTTGTGACCAAATCTGTATAACTGTAAGTTTTATAATATGTGACCAATTTGATATTCGTTTAATCACGAAGAATCATGTATCTTACTCTCGCTAACTCACAATCGCGCCGTATTTGGGACGGTTATAATCAGAGAAACCAAAGAAGATTGAATCATTAACCCAAAATGTAATATGATGCATTTTTTTATTAATACCAGTTTAGAAGTGTATTGTTGCTGAAAGTTTTATCTGCTATACACATGACCCGTAGGCGTGTACTTCGCGGACCACAAGGTTTGCCGACACGCCTCCTCCAAAACGATTGGACTAGACATGTAAGAGAGGCGTGTCTCGAGCTCCTTCAAAACACACCGCCACGCTCTCTTCTGTGCAAGTTTTCTAAGCCAGGGAGAGATTCCAAATTTCCTGCAAACTCCAGCCGGAGTTCTGCACTATTCTTCATCGTCGTTTTCCTACTTTGTTTTAATCTAATTTTTCTTTTATTTGATCTACCTCAGTTTGATAGTTTCCGTCGTCCGTGTATTCACGAACGAAACGAGTTTAAGATTTATCGTTTCTCGTACGGGCCGCAGCTGAAGCGATCGCAAACATCTGCCTCCTATCGGAAGACGCTCCAGACACTCCAACTCCGCGACCAGCCTTTATCACACAGCCGCACACAAAGGGGACCGTAAAAGCAAGTAAATCTAAAAATAGCTGCTGCTTTTAGGTTGTTTAGATAAATTTTAGAAGCCTTTGGGGTCTCGTGTTGAACTGCTGTTTTTGAACTGTTCTCTCTCTCTCTCTCTCACACACTCACTCTCTCTCTCACCCATCCTCTCTCTCTCTCTCTCTCCCTCTCTCTCTCACACTCTAACTTTCTCTCTCCAAATACGTCGTATTGCAATCTTTTGTTAACTGTTTGTTTTGATATGCATATTTACTCCTGCGTGATTTAAGTAGTTTATGTAACCATTAGTTGTGTTATTAAATTCCATAATCTTTTGAAGTGAATCTGTCTCATGGTCCTACTTTGAAGTCTCTGCAAATGTCAAAGATTTAAGTTCTACCCAGCTCTACCCCCCTTAACTATTTTTAAACATCTGAAAGTGCCGTATACGAGAAAATATTTCCTTGTGGCCACAGGAAAGTATTCACTCTGTTTACAGGCAGGTAATATTGTGATATAAGGAAGTTTTCGGCTCCAGTCCGCTGGACGGACAGCTAGACGGATAACTGAATTGGAAACACATGTAAATTTACCCTGATAATTAACCTGACTTAACTGACCTGGATATTAATAATGACTGCGAGCGATCGTGTTAATTATTCATATATGGTGAGGTTTAGTCCATTCCCTATTTGGGATAATTTAATTTATGTATGCGATTACATACTCATGATCTAATGAATAATATTCCCCATTTGAGTTAATAATTTCCCCAAAACAAAAGTCATTGTCGCTACAAAACAAAGAATGTTGGTACATTTAGTTACATCACATAGTCAAACAAATAAAAAAACTAAAATATATATTTTATATATATTATATATATTTTGATACTTTAGGCATATTATAAGGGGTCCCTACACACTCCCCCCACCAAAAGTCCAGTATGCCCCCATGCTGGTCATAGAAAACCCCCACATCATCTAAGGGAGTGACCATGTTTGTTAGACGGGGCCAAGACTAATTGGTACAAGTGTGGGCATATTGTAACACACATTGCATAATGCATCCGCATTGCACCACCAAGCATGTGAACTTTTATAGCCACTAGCAAAATACAAAGCATTTGTAGCTGCTACATCAACACTACATCGCTTGGATGCAACAGTCTCAGTATGGGGCACTCCAAATGTATCATATGTAAATCGGGTATTAAGCTTTCTCTCCCTACAGGATCTTCGTACTGCATGAGGTACCACATCTGACTGAACTTCAGTACCTTCACCAGTAGTAGCTGGAGTATGCATAGCAGTTTCATGACCTACAGCCATTACATCATCATCAACCCTTTCAACATCAGCCTCATTTTGACCAGCAGAACTTTCACTCTGACATGGAGCTATAAGTGCTTCGGAACTACTATGAAAATCACAAGACTCCGAGCATTCTACATTTTCGTACAGGGGTTTCAATCTGCATATCTGCCATTGGAGGGGGAATATCTGCCACATCCTCCACATAAAACCCAAACTCAGGCTCTGAATCAGAAGAATGGCATTCTCTTGGAATGAAATCAACTACAAGAGGAGAGTTTGTTGACTCTGCAGTTTTCCGCTTCTCCTTTGCTCTCCTACGCCTCAAAGCTCTAGGTAATGGAGTAGGCACGATGTCTACCTGGGTATGTAGCCTGACTGCCTGTCCCAAAGGCAGGATATGATTGCGATGCAGGACTTTGACTGGCCCCTCACCATCAACAGGCTTCAAACGATACACAGGAATGCCAGAGAATTGACTCTCCACTACATAGGGATTGGCACTCCACCTGTCTGCAAGCTTTTGTTTTCCTTTTAGGCCAAGGTTTCGAATCAGAACTCTGTCTCCAGCATTCAGACTATGGTAACGAACTTTCTGGTCGTACCTCTCTTTGTTGCTCTGATTCATCTTTGTGGCAGTGGCATGAGCTAACTGATATGCTGCCTGTAATTCCTGCTTCATTTTGGACACATACTTCAAATATGACACAGGTGAGGTGTTGTCAGGGGAAACACCAAAACATACATCCACAGGTAATCTGGCCTCTCTGCCGAACATAAGAAAATAGGGTGAGAAACAGTGGCCTCGTTGACAGTACAATTGTATGCATGAACAAGATGCGCTATGTGCTGACTCCATCGGCACTTCTGGCTAGGCTCAAGAGTACCCAGCATGTCCAACAAGGTCCGGTTGAACCTCTCCGGCTGAGGATCACCTTGCGGATGATAAGGTGTGGTTCTTGACTTCTTTACGTTCAGCATTGTCAACATGTCGGACACCAACCGGCTCTCAAAATCCCTGCCCTGGTCCGAGTGTATTCGAGTTGGAAGGCCATAATGGATGAAATACTTTTCCTATAGAGTCTTTGCCACAGTGGAAGCTTTTTGGTCCCTAGTGGGAAAGGCTTGCGTATAACGGGTGCAATGGTCCGTGACCACCAAGACATTACACACACTGCGAGAATCTGCTTCGATGGTAAGAAAATCAATGCAAACAAGATCCATAGGCCCTGAACTCTGCATGTGGGACAATGGAGCGGCTCTCTGAGGCAGCGTTTTCCTCTTAATACAGCGTTCACATGTTTTACAGTAGGCCTCTACATCACGCTTCATGCGTGGCCAGTAAAATCGGTCACGAACCAAACTGTAAGACTTATCAATGCCTAAATCTCATCATGCAAAGATTTCAACACCATGCTGTGGTACTGCTTGGGAAGCACAAGCTGTCGCTTCACTCTTTGGTCACTCAGCCTAATGGTTCTGTACAACAAGCCATTATCTACCGACAACTTTTCCCATTCTCGTTTCAGCAACTTCATCTCAGGGTGGTTGTGATTGACACTATTTGCAGGTTTCTTATGACAGACAGCTTCCCACACCTCTCCCAGGCACGCATCCTTTTTTTTGGGCAGCTTGAAGCTCACTGGGACTAAGCTCAGGTAAGTGGTCAGCAACTAATGCAGTAGCCTGACAATAAGCCTTAGGAACAGCAGACATATGGGCCCCTATTTGTTGTACAACACATGGATAAGAGACACAACCTGCTCTTTTCTCCACAGACATTTCCTGACACAGAGATCGGACACCTGCCGCTGGAATTTCCTGCCACTCATCATCGACACTCAGGTGAGTATGTGGTCGTCTGGACAAGGCATCAGCGTCAATGTTATTTCGGCCTGGCCTGTATTTCAGACTGAAATTGTAGGTGGTGAGGGCTGACAACCAACGGTGACCAGTCGCATCAAGTTTCGCTGTCTTCAGTATATAGGTTAGAGGGTTGTTATCAGTTCTAACCTCAAACTGGACACTGTAAAGATAGTCATGCAGTCTATCCACAATTGCCCACTTCAGAACTAAAAATTCCAGTGTGTGCGCAGGATAATTTCGCTCTGAAGGGGAAAGGCTTCGACTAATGAAAGCAACCGGGCGGAGCCCTTTATCATGCTCCTGATACAAAACCCCTCCAAGTCCATCCAGACTTGCGCCCACATGCAAAACGTAAGGCTTTTGTACATCAGCAAAGGCTAACACGGGAGCCTGAGTCAGACAATTTTTGAGTGTTTGGAAGGCATCATCACACTGAGCAGTCCATCGGGAGCCAAAAGGTTCAGAGATTTTGTAGCATGGCTTGGCATTACAAACAGGTGAGCTGATGGGGTTCTTTTTAGAGGATGGGTACCCCTGCAGCAGTTCATTTAGGGGCCGGCACAACTTTGAGAAATCCTTCACAAAACGACGGTAATATCCACAGAATACCCAAAAACGCTCGAAGCTCTGTCACTGTTTGTGGTTTGGGCCAGGATACAACAGCCTCGATCTTTGAAGGGTCAGTAGATATTCCATCCTGTGAAACGATGTCCCCCACATAGTTCACAGAAGTCCTGCCGAATTGACACTTATCAAGGGAGATCTTCAGCCCTTCATCCTTCAACCTATCCAGACCCTTCAACAGCCGCTGTTGGTGCTCTTCAAGAGTCCCCCCAAAAACAATTAGGTAATCTAAGTACACAAGCACCTCCAAGAAGTTCATGTCTCCTACAGTTCTCTCCATGACCCTCTGGAAAGTAGCAGGTGCTCCACAGATACCCTGGGGCATACGCTCAAATTCATAAAAACCCAAAGGGCAGATGAATGCGGTCTTTTCTTGTCGGTGTCACTCATTGGTATTTGATAATAACCACTTCTCAGATCTAAAACAGTAAACCATTTACTCCCAGAAAGGCTGTGCAGAGCATCTTCAATTCGGGGTACGGTATATTGATCTGGTATGGTCCGTTGGTTGAGCGTCCGATAGTCCACACACATTCTGACCTTCCCTGACTTTTTACGCACCACTACATTGGGTGAAGTGTAGGGGCTTCGGGACTCTGAAATGATGCCAGTACTCTTAAGCTCTTGTAGATGCTGCCTCACATCCTCCCAATCAGCTGGGGCGAGACGTCGAGATCTTTCTCTGAAAGGGCGCGAATCATTCAGTCTTATCTCATGCATGGTACTTTTTGCACAGCCCACGTCCCATTCATGAAGGGAAAACACTTCTTTTCTCTGCATCATCTCCTCACACAAACTCTGTTTTGCTTCTTCCGGCATCGGAGAATCTCCAAAATCAAAGCATGTAGGTGACAAGTTACTTTGTTCTGACTGTCGGTTGGAGGAAAGTTGCGGCACCATGGTCACAGGAAATACATGAGCAAGAGGAGTTCCTCGCTTTATCCATACTTCTCTTGTAGACGTGTTCCTGAAAACCCTAGGTCCGTGACCCGTCGGCTGGACACAATGGATACAGAATGAACTTCAGGTCTCACTTGCAAGTCAGCAGTTAAGGTATCATCACCGTCCGCTTTCTCTACTAACAACAAAGATTCTGTCATCTGACTGGGTAATTTAGGCAGACATGGGATTTGCATAACCTGACCTGGCTTCAAGATAACAGGGGAATGCTTCACAAACCACACTGTTCCATGTTTGTTTGGATCACCCTGACACACGTCTGTCTACTGAATCGACTCAAATGCCTCTCGTATTACAGGATGCATAGTCAACACGTTCAAGAACTTCTCTCCAGCCTGTTCGCGTCAAGACTCAAGCAGCTTCCTTACTAAGCTAGTGTTGGTCCCAACCAAAATGGCTATCCCCTCTCTTTTCAAAGGGTCTGGACACACGATTGTGAGAGTGTCAACCACCTGATGCACCCCAGCCACATTTTCAGTAAATTCAAGTCTGAGGGGTAAGTATCCATCATACGGATATTTATGCGAGCTAAGACCCCAGATCTCAAGATTTTCCACAGGTTGAAGAGGCAAGTGCTTCAGATACGTATCATAGAAACTGCGATATAATAGAGTGACCTGAGAGCCACTATCAAGAAGAGCTTTTGCGTAAATCCCTTCAATCTGAACAGGCACCTCAGAGACAGGCCCTACTAAACCTACAGGCAATTGTGGCTGGCCAACATCAAGCAGAAATGAAACACAAGTGGAACGTAGGTTATCTGGAGTTCCGCGCCGTTCCATCACTGAGCTCCGCTGAAGTTTCCCTGCAAGCGGTGCATTTTCATCAGTTTCTGATTTACCTTCCTGAGATCCCACTTCTTATGACCATCTTCACCACAGTTGTAGCAGAAGATGCCGGGCAAAGTTAACTTGGAAGTTTTGGGCTTGTAGGCACTGTCTCGGTTCATAGCTTCCTTTGTCTGACTGGGCATTTTCTGTGGGGTACGGTCAGAGGCAGGGGTCACAGTGGCCACGCTCAACAGTTGACTCACCTGAGTACACAATTCTTTAAAGGGTTAGTTCACCCAAAAATGAAAATTAAGTCATTAATTACTCACCCCCATGCTGTACCAACCCCGTAAGACCTTCGTTCGTCTTCGGAACACAAATGAAGATATTTTTGATTAAATTTGAGAGGTGGATCACTGCTACATAGGCTGCCTAAGGGAATGAAACCTGACGGCCCAGAAAGTCAATGAAGAAAATGTTTAAATATTCCATGCCACAACAGTGGCTCAACTATAAGTTTATCAAGCGACGAGAATACTTTTTGTGCGAAAAAACAAACAAAAATAACAACTATTCCGTTTCGACTATTCCTTTTCTTCCTTGTAGGCCTGAAACGAGACGTCAAGAGATTTCCACGACGCACGCACGAGAACTTAACTGAAGTAGTTGAAGGAGATCGCAATTCTCGCGCATGCGTCGTGGAAATCTCTTGAAGTCTCGTTTCAGGCCTACAAGGAAGAAAAGGAATAGTCGAATAAAGTCGTTATTTTTGTTTTATTTCCGCACAAAAAGTATTCTCGTCGCTTGATAAACTTATAGTTGAGCCACTGTTGTCACATGGAATATTTAAACATTTTATTCATTGACTTTCTGGGCCGTCAAGTTTCATTCCCATAGGCAGCCTATATAGCAGTCATCCACCTCTCAAATGTAATCAAAAATATCTTCATTTGTGTTCCGAAGACGAACGAAGGTCTTACGGGGTTGGTACAGCATGGGGGTGAGTAATTAATGACTTAATTTTCATTTTTGGGTGAACTAACCCTTTAAGCTAATTCTTCAGGCTATGGAATTCAGGTGGCACAGGCACATGGGGAGAGGCAACATTGGCAGCAGAAGCTTTAACATTCTCTCGTGCAGCTACCCAATGTTCTTCCTCTCAAACTTCCTTCATCAACTGTGAGAAAGAAGGGGGATCTTGCAGAGTGTGAGTCATTCTGATTCGCAAAGCAACCATATCATTGGTAAGAGCCCCCTTAATTAGCTGCTCCATTCTAGCTCTATTTATACCGGCTGCCTCAATCCCACCCTTCAACAAGGCTCTGTGGAGAAGTTTATCTAGGCGGTAAAAGAAAGCTGAAAGTTTCTCTCCACTTTCCTGGTAGGCCCACTCTCAGTAGTCCCATATACAGTCTCAAGGGCAGCCAAGTGTTCATTTGCAGTCGCTGATGGGCTACTCACTTTGAGAAACCTGATAATATCAGCAGCGGGACCTCGCAAACTCTCAACAATGCGTTGTTTCTTTGCAGATTCAGTGCATTGCCATTCAGTTATCATTTGAGCGGCCTGCTCCATCCAGACTTCATACTCTTCCTCACCTGGAGTGACAGGTTTCAACCCTGAGAACAACCTCAGTTTTCTGTAACTAGGCCCATCACTAGACACCTGATTACACCGATCTACTAATTTGCCTATGGCATCAACTAGGTCCACACTGATGTCAGATTTAGAAGGCTAATTTTCCAAAATCATGGCCTTTACTTCATCCATAGACTTGCCCTCCTGCTGCAACAAGGCTTGCAGCTTGAGCTGGAACGTATCACCTCCGGAGGCAGGACCATGGGCTACTAGACTACCCACTAAGTTGACACTCCAGGGTCCAGCTTCATTTTCTATACCTATCGCCGGAGGTATAACATCAGGATCTAGGTCAGCACTGGTCTCCACTAAAATAAACAACCATCTGCCAGTTACATCACCACGGTGATCATGTATTCTAGTGCGCCCAAAAACTTTTACTGTGTTTAACACCTTTCCAATAGTGTCGTTACTGGCGTCCAAAGGAAAATTGCTCAAAACAATAGCACGTGAGACTTCAACACTCTCTTCTCTGCTCCACTCGACAGTCTGTGACAGATCCATAATTATGAAGTAAATGCAAGTAGCTAGTATTATGGAAAAAAATACAAAAAAACTGTTTTCAGGTCAGCTCTTGGCACTACACTAAATTATAAAAGAAAAGATAAAGAAAAACACGCTAATAAACAGGGAAAAAAAGAAGAAAAATAAATCCCAGCGGTGCCTCCAAAATGGCATATTTTAAGGGGTCCCTACATTAATATAGGGCATATACATTTTAATTTGCAGTTAAACATGTTGCTTATACAAAGACATTTTATTTCAACATATTTCAGTCTATTTTTACTCATCTCAATATAGCAATATAGTTTGGGGAAAAGCTAAACTATTAGATGTGTTTATGTTCATGTAAAAATAACATGTTTTATGTGCCTGTTACAGTAAACTACAGCACGCATCTGTGCCGTTCATTCACACATAGACACGCGATTCATATTTAAACAGTCTTTTCGCGGTTTACAGACACTATGTCGCGATAAGAACGAAGCACTTAATAATAAAGAACTTCCTATTCACAATCCTCAGCTGGATCCTCGCTGCTCCTTGAAGTGAAACTAAAACCAGCACTTCAGGGGTACATTTTCCAGGATTATTATTACTATTACGCTATTATTATTCCTCACAGCGTCGCAAGACGACTTCTAGTACATGAATCTAATAAAACTTGATGTGTTTTATCGACTTGATGTGGGCTTTGACAGGTTTGCATGGATTGCCAGATAATGAGTTGCCATGAGAACGACTGACATCTTTCTCTTGTCATATAGATTACATAAACAGAGAATATTTGTTTTCATTTTGAATTAGATAATTTAATAATAGAAACTTAAATGTTTATATTGATCATGCCTGTGTGACTAGTATTCGCTGAGTTTTGTTTAAGTTTAGAGGTGTGCTCCAGAAAAAAAGTTCACGGAGATGGAGAGGCAGAAAGCATACCCTGTTTATTTTCTTTATTTTACAAAAGCACAATGTTTTGTTTCGATTGTAAGTGGACACATAAGAAAGAAGACATTTTACAGTTTTTTTTTTTTCATATTTCATATTTCTGTCACTGTAGATAGTTTTGCAAATGCATCCTACCCAGCACATGCAGCCTCTTCCAAGAGTCAAAGGTATTCCACCCAAACGGACGTCACTTGAGTACGCAGTGTGAGTTCCCATTCGAAAGGGAACAGAATGTAGCTTTTGGTCGTGATACACCGCTACTTGCTGTAAAATGTAGTAAGCTACTTTAAAAGCTACACTGTTTTAAAAGCAATGAACTTTTGACAAGCAAATGAAAAAAAATATAGTTAAGTCAGTGTCGCTACTTGTAGTTAGTTACTCCCCAACACTGTGAGTTACTATCCTATCTTTCTCTCCCCCTCCCTATCTCTCTGTCTTTCCCATTGTCTCCTCTTTACACTGGAAAAACGGTATGTCTGTAAGGTAAGAAGCGTTCTATAAAAATAACCTAGTCGACAACAATATTAATTGTTACAGATCCTTTTGTTTCCATTTTTAGAATGAGCTCATTAATCTCCAACCACAATCTCACAGAGGAAGTGAGTGTGTGCAATGCTGGGGAGTAAATGGAGTGGAAACCTTCCAAACATTAGAATAGTTAATATTATTATTTTTCATGCTATATTCCTTGCTTTGTTTATGGCAAGGCAGAAACAATGGAGACTTTTTAGTGAATTACTCTTGTAAACTTGTTAATGGCTAATATAATGTGGACAGTTTCAGGCTATTCAAGAAAGAATGTATGTGTTGTGTATATTACTGGAAAGTACTGCCTTTACATCACACCACAGGTGTAATTTAATAGTTTTCAACTAATTGTTAAACATTTAGGAAGATGTTTATGTGCAATTTTTTTTTTAATTTAGCATTTTAAGTACTATTAATTCTATTTCTATTTTAAATAATTTTTAAATGTACAGTACTATTTATTTATTTGTGTATGGGGTGTAAGGTATCTGGGGTCGTTTTGGGGAATATGTATTCAATAATTAATAATTCATAATTATTCATACGGGTTTGAACCAGATACTTATACATGTTAAATCCCCCAACGAGGGGGATGATCTGTTACCTGCATCTGCATTCATATCTATACATCAGATTTTAACCACAGGGGATTATGATCAACCACCGAGGTACAGATATTTTACAGACAGGTTAAAATTAGCTCAATTGTCAGAATAATATTTGTGGTTGATCCACAATATCATCCTACTTTATAGGATTTCAGGAAACGCAATTCTGTGGCCACAAGAATGGGGTTTCCTGTCCTATAAGCAAATACTCTGTAAAGTATCTTTAATTTGTAAGCCTGTAGCTATATAAGATCTTTGACACTTAAAGGGACTTGAAAAATGAGCATACAAATCAGAATCCATTAATGAATATAGTGAATTTAATAAGGAAAACTACGTATACGGTTGCTAAGCGTTTACCAGGAATACATGTATTTACAAACACAATACAACGACAATGAACAAAACACTAAAAGGATCTGAGAGTGAAAGAAACAGGGAGAGAGAGATGGAGAGAGACTGGAGGTATCAGTGGCAAATTACAGACTTTAAGACCATTGAGAGACACCCGGAAAAACACAATCTTACTGCTCTGAAGACTTGATAAACGAATACTTGCATTCTGGTTCTTATGTGGCTGAACACGGCTGCGTGAGTGAGCTGCGTGTCTTGTGTGTTCCGTTGGAGCGTCACATGGTTGCGGCTTCTCCGAGGAGCGCGCACGTGTGGCGTTGGAGCGTCACGTGGTGTGCGGGTGTGTCCGGAGAGCGCGCAATTTTAAAGCTTAAAAGGTCTTTGACGTAAAGTTACCAAAGGACTAATTCAGACTAAGTTAATTTCCCTTCGTGGAAGTAAACAGAGTTGAATACAGAAAACAAACTCAACAAAACAAAACAAAGAACAGAAAAGATCCCCGGGGTGGGGATCACAAGAGAGGATTACATGGTGTATCCACGGAGGTGAGGTACAAGAGAGGTAGAGAGTCTGGTGCGCCAATATTTATCACCTTGGAGAAATCCAACCTCTTCCCGTCGGCTTGGCCAATCAGAGAGTTGGAAGTCACAGGCGGGAATTTAGTTTTTATTACTCTTTGTCTAAGAGCAATCCTGTGTGTGTGTGTGGGGAGGGGTTACAGTCTAAAGACATTTCAATCTTCAATGATAGTAAAACTTATCAAAAATACATTGTACTCTATAACATTATGCATGTTCGCGTTGTTCACGCCACGAGTGTTCTACAGGTAGTAAGAATGCTATGTAAAAGTTAAAGGAATATACAGTTATATTTAAAATGCATAATGAAGGTATTTATAATTCACTTTATGCTATGATAAAATCATAGTTATTCCAATGTGACATGGACAAACAGACACACATAAAAACTGGTACATCTGGTTACATTTCTTTTTTTTAAAAGAAGTTTCTTTTCTCTTTAGAATCCACTTCCTGTGGGACATTCCGATCAGTCATAAAATGTCTTAATGTCTTGTAAGCGGACTCCACGCTCTGTCCTGAGTGTGGGTGTCATCTGTGGGGGATGTGTGTGTGTGTGTGTGTGTGTGTGTGTGTTTGTGAGTTGGAATGTCTTCCGGGGTGAATCTGCATGCGCGGGGCACGCAAAGTTGTCAGTGGGGCAATCAGTACTCAGACTATGCGGTGCTGGGCCATATTTATGGACCAGAGTTAGAGAGAGGTTAGGAGCATATTTGACATCAACAATTTAATGGGTCATCCGGACAACGCAGATACCCTACAGGGGGAAACAACAACAAAAGAACTTAGAAAATACATTGTTGTACAAATGTTGGACATGATGTTTCATGCTTTTTTAAAGTGCCCCTATTATAGATTTTTGAAAATTACCTTTTATGCAGTGTGTAAATGTAGCTGAATGTGAATATAAACAGTCTGCAAAGTTGTAAAGCTGAAAGTGCATAAAGTTAATTTATCTCAAAAGAAGGAGTCGACTCTGAACCGCTCAAACAAGTCGTTTGGATTTTAAATCCATTTTCGCGAAGTTCACACGTCACGACTTACTACATTTGTATATTGCCCGCCTACGTTCTGTGTGGACAGGACATCTTGTTGTACCACTTTCGTGTGGATATCATGTCCTCAAGACGCCGTGCTCTCCGCTGTGAAAGTAAATTCGGTTTATTTTCACTTCCAAAGGATGAGGCTGTGAATAATCAGTGGTTAAAATTCATCTTTACCACGATACTACAGCAGTATAATCCCAAACATTTGCTGTGTTTTTTGCTGTGTTCCCTTCATTTTACTGACGACTGCTTCTCAAATCTCAGAGTTCAACTCAGGATTAGCAAAACGCTTGCTCTAGAAAGATGGGTCAGTCCCCAATTTATGTTTATTGATGTATATATTTTCTACCAGCTGTTCAACATACTTAGTTTTGTGTTTTATATGGTGTAGGTCTCCTGCTACTGGCTAACTCGCGTTATTACTGTCTATATTTCTGAATTACCGAAATACTTCTGCTAATCAGCTGTGGGCCACTATTATCTAAAACTGCATCTATTTATACAGAATGTCTGTCATGCTTACTACTTTGAGTAAAGATAAAGGATGGTACAATATGTGTTTTACCAACATTTATGTTACATCAGTCATTCACGTTAGAGCTCGGCTAACATATGCACCATTATTGATACAGTTAATACAGTTCCTGCATGTGCACTGAAATAAATTAGAAATATACACATCGGTTTGTTGATGGACATATACTTGTTAATGCTGATGGTGAGGAGTTACAGTTGCTCATCTCATAATGTACCTCAAACGGAGTAGTGTCTCAGTTATGATGGTAACCCTCGTTTCCTGAAGGAGGGAATGGAGACGCCACTTCGGACTGAACCGACTAATCGGAATCTCGCTACAGAGGCCAATCTACTTTGAGTGTAACTAAAGGAGCCAATGCACATTGGCGTGCAATCATTTGCAGCAGCTGCTCTGCCACACAGCACGGGTATATAATGAGCAGCAGGTGCGATTGCACTTCAGTTTCTCGCTGAGGAGCCGAGCAATTGGCTCGGCCACGTAGCGGGGTACAGGAGCTGTGGCGACGGGACATGACATCTCTGTTCCCTTTCAGTCTGTCATGTTTGACGCCACGTCGGACTGAACCAACTAATAGGAATCCCTACCAAAGCGTCACAGCTGCTGCCCCGTTTCAGTGTCCTGTGCAAGCCTCCTGCCCCTTCTTGCCTGGAAGGACGATAGGAGAGGGCTTACACAGAGAGTGTCTGTCACTGTTGTTCCGTGGTAACCCATACAGTGAGACTATTGCATAACACTGGTAAAGCGTGCCTTTTCCGTTAGGAAGGAGAACGCTGCGTAAGCCACATTCTTCCCCGAAGGAGTTATGTGGAGACATACATATGGACTAACCCGAAGGTTGTACTGCATATGATATACTGGGTGACTTAGCCCAAAAGAAAAACACGGGCTTCCACTTAGGAGAAGCCGTGGAAGAATACACATATGGGATCCCCGCATCTGGGATGCCCGCAGGGTCCCACATATGGCAGCCAGCCTAGACCTGGTTCTGAAAGATTCAACAGATAAAGGCCTGGCGCCGGACGCTCCACCACATCTGGCTCCGAGGGTGGTGGAGAACTCAACAGGTTTTCTTACTCTGGAGCAATATAGGCGCACAGTAGGGCGCAGCAAGCCGACAGAGCCAGGCCTCTCAGTGCTTCTAACCATTTAGGGTGAGAACATGGGAGGAGGCCGGCTCTACACGTAGGCTATAAAACCTAGCGAACGTGTTAGGTGTCGCCCAGCCCGCAGCTCTACAGATATCTGTTAGTGAGGCGCCACACGACAGCACCCAGGAGGATGCAACACCTCTCGTGGAGTGAGCATGCAACCTGAGCGGGCAGGGCATGCCTTGTGGTTGGTAAGCCAAGGCGATTATATCCACTATCCAGTGGGCCAACCTCTACATGGAAACAGCATTTCCCTTCTGCATGCCTCCGTAACAGACAAAGAGCTCGTCTGAGGTCCTGAGGCTTTGAGATCTGTCCACTGTCCACTAAACACTAGGCACGATTTCTCGACCGAAAATGCCTGCAGTTCCCCTACCCTCTTGATAGAGGCCAATGCAACCAGCAGCATGGACAGAAGCTTCAAGTCTGCTGACTGCAAAGGCTCAAATGGTGCATCCTGAAGTGCTCCCAGCACCAGGGAAAGGTCCCAAGAGGGTATGGAGGAGGGTCGAGGAGGATTTAATTGTCTCGCCCCCCCTAAGGAACCTGACGACCAGGTTGTGCTTCCCGACTGATTTGCCATCTATGTGGTTGAGATATGCTGAAATAGCGGCAACATGTACTTTGAGGGTGGAGGGAAACAGCCCTCGCTCCAACCCTTGCTACAAGAAGGAAAGCACGGACCCTATCGAACATCTTCAGGTGTCCTCTCGACAAACAGGTTCCACTTCAAGGCGTATGCCTGAGCCGAAGCGATGGTGTTAAGTACCTCTGGAGGTAAGTCGCCTAGAACCTGGTGCCATAGGCTGCCCTGCCTCTGAGAAAGAAGGTCCTTCCTCAGAGGAATGGGCCATGGAGGGGCTGTCACAAGGAGCATGACTTCTGGGAACCAGGTCTGGGTGGGCCAATCGGGAGCAACCAGCAGGACCTTCTCCTCGAACTCTCTCCAGATCAGCTGAACCACCTGAGGGTGGAGTCACCACTCTCCCGGGAGCGCAGCTCGTGTTAGCTCGCTGGCCACACGGTTGAGCACGCTGGGGACATGAATGGCCCGAAGCGATCTCAGATGCTTCTGACTCCAGAGGAGGAGATGCCATATGCCCCAGGAGCCTCTGAAAAAATTCAGTGGGACTGGCTTCCTGCCTTTGAACGTATCCAAGCAGTTCAGTACAGACTGAGCGCGTTCCTGCGCTGTCTGTGCGACCGAATCCAACTCCATACCGAGAAAAGAGATCCTCTGCACGGGGGAGAGTTTGCTCTTTTTCTAGTTGACCTGAAGACCCAACTGGATGAGGTGACTGAGCACCAGGTCCCTGTGTTTGGATAACTGATCTCGAGAGTTTGTCAGTATGTGCCAGTTGTCGAGATAGTTGAGGATGCGAACACCCTATTCTCTCATGGGAACAAGGGCCCCCTCCGCGACTTTTGTGAATACGCGGAGGGACAGGGACAGCCTGAAGGGCAGGAAGAAATTAAAGTCTCGACAGCAGCTCCGAGATGGTCATCTTCACAGAAAGGGTACATGACTCGAAGGCTGCCTCAGCGCGATCATAACCATCCCGTGATCCCAGGTAACGACCGCATCCAGAAACACACAAGTAGAGTGACATCGTTAAAAAGATGCAGCTCTGCTTGTGTAAGCTCTTTCAGGGAACTGCTCTCCTTGGTGCTGAAGCACAGAGGGGAACGGTTGCAGAAAACACACACAGGGATGTATGCAGCCTGTCGTGTGCTGTCTCTCTCTTTTGGAGGGGGTCTCTTACCAGCCGTGAGAACTGCCTTTCAGCGCTCACAACAGTGCATGGTACCAGCTGTGAGAACAGCCTTTGTTTTGCTCAAATGAAAGGAAAAAGAAAGAAAGAGAAAAACAGAGAGAAAGAGAGAACTCAACCCCGCTGTCACGCTGTATTGCCAGTACCAGACACGAGATGTTCTTCTTGAAGAGCTCGTTCTCGTTGAAACATCAAAACTCTCTGTAGACAGCATTCGAAACGCTCGGCTCCTCAGTGAAAATCTGAAGTGCAATAACACCTACTTCTCATTATATACCCGCGCTGCGTGGCAGAGCAGCTGCTGCAAATGATTGCACGCCAATGTGCAGTGGCTCGTTTAGTTACACTCAAAGTAGTTTGGCCTCTCTAGCGAGATTCCTATTAGTCGGTTCAGCCCGATGTGGTGTTGAACGTGACCGACAGAAAGGGAACTAGTTCATCCAATGTTTCATCTTCAGACTCATGCTCAGATTGATATGGTAAAATCGACATCATTCATTACTGTCTTTAGTTTATGGTGTACAATCGCTAAACTGTAGGAGGCCTCCGGATGGATCTGAAGTTCAGTTATGGCAATGGCCGTTTTATTTTCCGACACGTGCTGTACGCGGTAGACTAGTCACAACAGACCTAGCTGTCTGGCCAATCAGAGCAGAGTAGCTTGCGGAAAGGAGGGATTTAGAGAGATTGATTCATTCATTGAGTCGTTTGAGAATCATTGAAAAATGAAACAGTTTTTTGACATTTTATGCATGTAAACCTGTTGTAGGAGACCCCCCCCCCAAAAAAAAAAATAGGAGTCTTTAAAATGGCATAGTAGGGACACTTTAAGAACTTGATGTATATGTGTCTGTTATTGTAAACCATCACACAACAGGTGTCATTTAGTAGGCTACATATACAGTGCATTTATATATTTTTTTTCAAATAAACTATGCATAAATATTAGAAAGACATGCTCTAAACTGATGCTTTTACATTGGTATATAACTTAAGATAAAGATAAATATGCCTTGGATATTACCATTTCAATCTAATATGAGATGAGAAAGACCTTTGTGCAGAAAGGACAGAGAGCAGTTCTGGTTTCAACATTCCCAATTGGTCTGAAAAGGTTACATCCTACACCTCTTAAGGTCATGGTTTAAAGAGAAAAAAAATCCGCTATTAATAAGATACTTAAGATTAAACTTAGGTAACCCTTTATTTCGACAGTACACATTAGATATTATATTAACTATAATATACTGTATATACCAGTCATATGTATGTACAGTATGTATGCATGTACAGTATGTGAGTGCACACACACTATTGTCAATGTCAACATTTTTTAAAGAATAATCTTATGCTCACCCATCCTGTATTTATTTGATCAAACATGCAATATAAACAGTAATATTACAACCCCAAATCCAGAAAAGTTGGAACTTTGTGTAAAATGCAATAAAATCAAGAATCTGGGTTTTGTTTATTCTCTTTAACCTTTATTAAACTGAAAAGGTACAAACAAAACATTTTAAAAGTTGTCACTGACCAGCTTAAGTGTTATATATATATATAACAAATTATGATTTTGATTGGTGAAACACACTCTTAAAAAGTTGGGACAGAGGAATGTGTCACATCATCTTTCCTTTTAATTACACTTTTTAAATGTTTGCGAATTGAGGATATTAATTTGCCAAAGTTTTGCAAGTTTTTTTTCAAGTTTTTTTTTTATACCAGTCAGAGTATTATTAGACAGTCTGCTTAATATCATGCTAACACATTTGACAGTCCCCTCAAAATACGTTTCTACTGACCATGTAATTTTGCAAGTATGTCAATTTATTCTATTAATCCTAATCTAACAGTCTACTAATACCAGTTAGTTGACATGTAGTATCATGCAAAGTTACTTGGAATAAAGTGTAATCTAAAATCATCTAAACAAGAGAAAGAACAAAAGCAAATCTCCCCTTGAATATAATGTTGTTTGTCCTGTAGATTATATATATATATATATATATATATATATATATATATATATATATATATATATATATCTTTTTTTTAAAAGTTATTGTCATACTTGCCTATATCCGCTTGATTTGCCCCTAAATTGGGATGATTATATATTTCCCGGGCCATGCGTCCAGCCTATAATTTCCATTAAGCTTTGCACAGTTACGTTTGAATAAGCTCTGTTATAAGTCTGTGGTTATTGTAGCAGTTTAGAGCATAGTGTATGCCCTTTGTAAGTAGAAAGCTAACTCTGTACCGCGTAATTCAAAGTAAAATGCTTCGTACAAAAGGAGCTTAGCAATTACAGGACTATAATTTACAATAGGGTGAACTTTATTTTATCGAATGAAAAAATTATTTCAAACTAAAAATATGGCATCAGGAATTATTTATGAATTAGTCCTCTCTTCAAAAATAATTTTAAAGTTAAATTAAAAAAAAGAAATGAATGAAGAATATCAGGTACATAATTCATTCTGCAATATATAATGACAATGACTTTTCCTTATCAGACATGTGCTACGGTAGGTCGTTGTCAAAGCATTCCCTATCTGCAAACAAACAAAATAATATAATCCTGGAAAATGACATTATACCTTGACAGGTCTCCTTGCAGGTGGAAGCTACGTGTAATGTCTCACAGAGACTGTTTTCTTAATGTGTGTTTGACTCTAAAAGCACAAAGCAAAGATGTTATCAAAGCATAACAAGCTTAGCTTCTTATCTGAGAGAGCACAGCAGCTTTGAGAACATGGAACAAAAGATACAGGAAACACCACTCCAGTAACACAGTATGCATGTATTATTGTCCCGCAACACGACAGAGGTCTGGATAACGGTTAATTGTTTTTGTAATTGCATGCTGTCAAGCCAGAAAGCAGCGTGACACTATCATGTTGAAATTAACTGAGGCATTTGGTGAAATCCATTAACACATGAGGTGACTGAACAAACTCTCATTTTCATCAGTGGAGTTGGTGGCAGGAACCTCACAGATGTTCTGTTTAATCTGGACGCAGTACTGTCTAATCTTTCGTAATCCTCTTTGCACTTTTTGCATAGTTACATTTATATACAGCCTTTGTGATGCAAACACACATTAAGAAAACAGTCTCTGTGAGACATTACACGTAGCTTCCACCTGCAAGGAGACCTGTCAAGGTATAATGTCATTTTCCAGGATTATATTATTTTGTTTGTTTGCAGATAGGGAATGCTTTTACCAGTCTTTTTAAGACTGGTTAAAAAATAAAAAAATAAAAATAATAAAAAAAAACTCTCTTTTTTTTTTCCTATGCAAGCAAATATTATAATAAGCTTCAGGGATACTGAAATATTAATTTAGTTTATATTTAATATTAACTATAGATGCTGTGAGTCCTGTTCATGCAAGCGAGCCAAAGGATATTAAGAATAGTGTCTAGGTATAGAGGCAAACGTTCATGTGAGCGGTCCTTCACAGTGCACTGCTTAGAGCCAGAGAGTGAGCGACGAGATCATAAATCCAGCCAGATATTAGCTGACCTGACTAAGCCAGAGGTTTTCTCCTTTTCCCTCTGCATGGCATGAGAAAGTGTGTAAATGTAATACAAATGAATTAATTCTGACCTTTTTAATGAAAAGAAGTCAGACATTTTAAACAACCAGTTCTGTTTCTAAACCTGTGTGTGTAGAGGAGCATGACACTTACTCTGTTAAATAATGCCGCATTTATTAGGGTTCGTATGTATGTTTGAATGCATGTGTGTAGGTATGCATGTACAGTATGTGAGTGCACGAACACTATTGTCAAAATGTTTTGAAAAAATAATCTTATGCTCACCAATCCTGCATTTATTTGATCAAATATGCAATATAAACAGTAATTTTACAACCCCAAATCCTGAAAAGTTGGAGCTTTGTGTAAAATGCAATAAAATCAAGAATCTGTGATTTGTTAATTCTCTTTAACCTTTATTTAACTGACAAGGTACAAATAAAATATTTCCAAAGTTGTCACTGACCAACTTAAGTGTTTACTTTTTAATTTGTAATATAAACACATTTTGATGGCTGAAACACACTCTAAAAATGTTGGGACAGAGGAATGTGTACCACTGTGTCACATCACATTTCCTTTTAATTACACTTTTTGAATGTTTGGAAATTCAGGATACTAATTGTTGAAGTTTTGCAAGTGGATCCATCTCACCTGATACAAGACAGCTGCTCAACAGTCTGTGGTCTTCGTTGTCTAATTCTCCTTTTAATGGAGTGACAGTGTCATACATTTTCAATAAGAGACAGATCTGGACTGCAGGCAGGCAGTCAAGCACATCCCTTCTATGGTGTAGAGCAGGGGTCTCAAACTCAACTTAACTGGGGGCCGCTGGAGGTAGAGTCTGGGTCAGGCTGGGCCGCATCAAGTATTCCATAAAAAAATAGTATTCAAGTATTACAAAAAAGGAGCACAACTGATCCAATCTTCTCAATCTTTATTATTAACGTTTCTTCTGAACTGTTCCTCTGAATTTGAACACTCCTTTCTGTACATGCATGGTTCTTCATGAGCTGTCCTTCTGACAGTTGAAGTTCATTTTACAAACATTCTTTTTCTTTTCCTTATAACACATCTTTATTGATACTTATATTTGCTCATGTCCTTTTTATTTCCTTTATACAACACATCAATATGATATTGAATGTTTTTTTTGGAAGGTACATTTCCTTTTATTATACTTAGAAAAACAATTATTGCTTTTGAAATACAAATATTTGCAGTCATGACATTAAAGAGTTAAAATATTGGTCATTCTAGCCTCGCGCTCATAGTTTTGATTGGAATACATCACATCCGGTCGGCCGGTTACATACGGTTTATTCGCAGAAGTTCATATTTCAACGGATCCAAAGATTAAATCGGATTCGAATTGTCCGCATACGCATATGATCGGAACTCCCCGTAGCTCCTGTACGACTCTCCATTGGAAATGAATGACTTCTGGTCCGACGGCTGTCATTTGTCGTGTGCAGTGGAAAGGCGGCTTAAGGGTGGCACTGCCAATAAAGTAGCCTATCTAAAAGCTGCCACAAAGAACCGGCAAAAGTAATATTATGAATGTCAAATTCAAAAATATAGGAATGAGACATTTTAATTGTTTGTTAATAAACAACAAGTGTTTGTCAGTGTCGGCTGCAAAGATGAAGTTGACGATGCTGACTCGCGATCTTCGCAGTAGTTAACGCGCCAGAGAGAAATGCACATTTCATACAGATTACATGAGTAGAGAGCATTCTGTTTTCTTTCGTTTTGAATTGTTCTGTTAAAAAGTTGACATTTCAAGCTTTCTATATAGTTCTCAGGTCTGTGAGGCAAGTAGGCGTACGTACCTTATACGCTGAGTTTCGGTTCATTTATTAGACGAGAGTCCAGTTCACGCACCGGCGCCATGATGATCTATTTTCTACTATATTTACTCATGGGCGTCAGTTTGGTTTGAAATGTGCTGGGGACAGATACGCATTCGGAAGTGCATTTTCAGAAGTGCTGGGTACAATGACGCAATATACGTAAAAATACGGCTAGTAAAAAATATGTCATAGAACGGATGTACCTAACACAAGAGCATTCATTTAGTTCGCTATTAAATAAGAGATTTAGCGCTTAAATCTGTTGTTTTTGAAATCAAGCTGAGCGCTCATTGCTGCTGCTATCAGTTGCATGGATACAGTTGTTCTCTTGTGGCATGTGCACAGGCTTCACTCGGACGCGCGCTTCAATCTATCGCAGTTGCGGAGACTCTCTATTTGTTCCGGTGAAATCACAAAACGCACACAAATGTGTCCCTGCTTGAAAATGCACCAAACAAGCCACTTTGAAATTTTGCGGTTTTCATGAATAGAAAAGAGGGGTGACCCTCCCCTCAACAAAGAATAAAAAGACATGGCCCTCCTCTATTTTCCTCCGGTGGTCATTTCAATAAATACCAAACGGCCCCCAACCACTCGCACCTGCACCTCATCTGCACCATCATCAAGCCAGCTACAAAAGCACACACCTCATCTCACATCATTGTCTGGTCTTGTTTCTACGATGTGGACTACTTACATATTCTACAGCATTTACACACGCAATTATCTCCAGTGTTAGTACTCCAGCATCTATCTCCCTTGTGTGTCCTGTGTTCTCCTGTCATCCATCTGCAAAAGACCATTACCGCCATACTCACCAAATACGACGAGGTGTGGGCGTCTATCCATCTGTCCAACTATCCACGATCTCCTGCACCTGTAAAACAAGGAAAGTCTTAAAAGACAAGTTCGGTATTTTACACTTAAAGCCCTGTTTCAAGATCGTTTCTGATGAAATAGAACGGTTAAGATTAAAATTTGGACACATGCTGCTGTCCAGAGAAATTTCAGTTTCTGTGGTTGCACTAAACTAATTTTCACACTGTGTCTGACCTAGGTACATGGCAGAGTAGAGAGAGGGAAAAGAGGAAAAGGAGAGTAAAACTGAGAGCAAACACCCCTCAGATGCACACATTCATCCACACGACTCTGCTTCACTGCTCCTTTCGCTCAGAGATAATTAAAGTCCCGTGGGAGTTCCCAGAAGGACTGCATCCGTAAGTCCAGCAGTCCTCCTGAGCCATAGAAACACAGGGCAGGAGAGAGGTAAGCCTGAATATAAATTCAGCCTCCCAGACAGACATTGTCAGACAGGAGCCATTTTTTACTTCTCTAGTCATTTTGCACTGCCGATAGGATGTTAGTAGAAGAGTGGCGAAAAACTAAGCCTGGGGTCACCCAGGCAGCAAAGCAAAGGGCCATAGTCATCTCCTAATATAATTATCCAATCATTATGATTGGTGATGTGCCTGAGTTATTTTAGGCCTAGAGAGTCTGAGTGTGGATGGAACTTGAATCTCTAGAGCAACTATCTGCCCTGCAGACTGTGTGATATGAGGGAGGCAGAGCATGACGACATCTGTCTGTAGTGTGCTTGCTAATGCTGAGGGTTTTTCAGTCTGGAGCAGTGGAGTAAGACATCAGGCTAGGTATAAGTAATCACCAAGAGTGAGGGGAAAGGGTGATAAACATAAGACAGAGCAGGGGATACTGGTGTGATTAATTTCAAGGTCTGATGGATACAAAGAAGTAAACAATGAACAAACAAAGAGTTTGTCCCTTCTCAACTGATTCAGCACTATTCTCACCAGACTTCATCTCCAAAGATATTACAATTAAGTCATATTATGCTACTGTGTCAAATACATTATTACAGTTTGAAATTTTTGTTTTCTATTTTAATAAATCATGTATGCCTGTCAAGGGCGTAGGTTTGGTTTTGAGATTGGTGGGGACATTCCCAGAAGCTGACGAATCAGGAAATTAATAGGATTAATAGGATAATATTAAGGTTTTTAGACTATATTGACCTTAACAATACGTTAATGAATTCTGTAATGTTATGGTAACTATTAAAGACAAGAAGGGAGTTTAACAGAGACTTAACTTTACTCCGTTCATAGTGCAATGCAGTAGTGCAATACGGACTTGTTCCTTGCTTTTTGAACAAGCCAAACACATGTCAGTCTGCATCTGTCATTAAAGGGATAGTTAAGGGGATAGTTCACCCAAAAATAAAAAAATGAACTCCCACGAGTTGTTTCAAACCCTTATGAATTTCCTTCTTCTATTGAACACAAAGGAAGATATTTTGAAGGATGCTGGTAACCAGACAGTTGATGGACCCCAGTGACTTCCATAGTAAGAAAAAAAATACAATGGAAGTCAGTGGGGCCCATCAGCTGTCTAGTTACCGCCAACATTCTTCAAAATAACTTCTTTTGTGGTCAGCAGAAGAAAGAAACTGGTTTGAAACAACTTAATGATAACAGAATTTAAATTTTTTAAGGAAACTATCACGTTAACAGAAATTAACTTTTGGCATATTTGTTTCACATCATTACTGTCCAGTTTATCCTGTTGGACATGACACACAGCAACTCGTGCCATTGTTCTGAGCCATGTATTCAGTGTCCTAAGAGCAATGAAACTCATTTCAGCCTCAGCTGATGAGACGGGGATGACAAGGGTTTCAACTTCATCAAACAGACCTCTCATTTCAACAGACCAAGCAATTTTGTGTTTTCATGTTTAATGTGGACTTTCCATAGTCATAATGATTTTTATACAGTACAAACTGTGTATTCTATCCCTCTACACTATCCCTATCACATTTAACTTTCTGCATTTTCAAAAAACGTCACTTAGTATGATTTATAACTGATTTAAAAAAAAAATCCCTACAAGGATTTCGGAAATTGCCCTCTTTGTGGGGACATATTGTCTTTGTCCCTACAAAAATGACAATATGCGAAAATCTTGTCCTTATGGGTATTTTCTTTGTTTCCTTTTTTTGGAAACCGGCTTATAAATCATACTAACTGATGTTTTTACTAAGTTTCAGTGCTCTTTGCGCGCGCGCGTGCGCACACACACACACACACATAGACACTAACGATTATGTTTACCACTTATCCCGCGATTGTCATACTGTAAAAACTGTTCTGTCCTTGAATCATTATTTGACGCGATTTGCCCCGTATTTTTGTGCACTGAACTGTAGATTAGGCCTACTCCCTAGTTTACCGCATCTAGGTTTCCTTCGAATGAGCTTTGCCGCTTCGCACAACCAGCCTCTCACAAGTTAGAAAGAAAACACAAAGCCAATCAGTTTAGCGATGTGTGTTAAGCAGCCGGGACCTAGATCTATTAACCGTTTGTGTTCCAGGATTTGCGCATTTTTCTCAGAACGCTCTTGTAAGAGATTTTAATCTAAATTAGATGTTTCCTGGTTAAATAAAATAAGAAATAAATTATACCCACAAGACATACCCGGCAACAGTGGTTATATATATTAATATATTTAAATTTTTGATCGAAATTATTGCTAGGGACAAATCAGTGTCACTGGATATTGGTAGGGACATGTCCCTAGCGTCCCTACTAAATTCTACGCCCCTGATGCCTGTAATGGCAAAGGTGAATTTTCAGGAGTCATTACTCCATTCTTCAGTGTACATGATCATTTACATAAAATATTATATGTTGATTTGGTGCGCAATAAACATGTATTATTATTATTATTATTATAAATGTTGAAAACTGTTGTGCTGCTTAATATTTTTGTGGAAACCATTTCTTTTTCCAGTATCCTTGAATAGAAAGTTTAAAAAACAGCTTTTTTTATTAGAAATACAAATCTTTGGTAAAATTATAAATGGTGGTTTCACTTAATTTTTTTATGGTATTTTGATATTTGTTTTGATGGTTAACACATTCTGTTGACTATAGACCATCAACATAAAGTGATACCAATGTCTTTACTCTCACTCTTGATCAATTTATTGCACCCAAGGTAAATAAAAGCATTGATTTCTCCCAATCCCCCCAACCCCACCACACAAATTAAAACAATCGTACTGACCTCAAACTTTTAAATGGTAATGTATTATAAGGGACTATTGTATTTTATCTTTCTTAGCTTTTGAAACTGACTGTTTAAATCAATAGTCTCATTAAGATAAATTTTTAAAAAAATTCTAAAGCAACATAATTACAGATGTGAAACTTTTTTTTTGTGACATTTTTAACTTTAAATCGAGATGTTGATTTTTGAATATAGCTGTTTATAGATTGATCATTGACTGTACCCAAGTCATCTATCTTCAGCAATACCTATAATTAAAACCTGTATAGCTTGAGGTCAAAAACTGTATTTTGGAGACTGATGAGATGTCTCATCACAAAGACAAATGAGCATAGCTGTTTCCAAATACAATTTACACTGAAATGAGTGTAATTGGCTCTACAAGATCAGCCAGAAGTGAAGTTTGATTGGCTTGTGAGTTCAGAAAAATTAATAAAGGTCTGTCAAATTGTAAAATGTATAATAATGATGTACAACTACTCAAGTACTTAATATCCCTGCACATCTCTCATCACACTCATCAGAAATGACAAAGTAATATATATATATATATATATATATATGGGTGGTTGACATATTTGGATGAAAAAAAGTTAAAAAAAAATCTCAAATGTAAGTCATGGAACTCATTGGGTTATTTTCTACCAACTCTTATATTTCCAAATATATATGTGGTCTTATAGATTTTGTCCTGAAATTTACATTTATTCACTAATTTACTGTCTTAGAGTCTAACATTGTCATATGGTGTGACATGAATGTTATTGTGTATTAAATTAAAAAGGGGGTATAATGTGATAATGCAAGTCAATTTATCCTGATTCTGTATCATTACTATATACAAATATAGCATTTCTTATGTGCAAATATGTTACATTTTGCAGTATTTTACTTTATCAACACTCATAGAAAGACGTTTACTCGTAATCTTATACTTCAAATTAATTTGGGAATATCTTGTTATAAAAGTACAAAATGCTTGTAACCTTTGCTGGCACTATTCCCCATACATTGATGATTTTATGATTAATAACCAAAAAGCCTTATTTTTTTTTTCAAAATTCTGAATGTCACACCAAATTACATAGTGTCATGCCATATGATGAATCACACCACACAGCAATTTGTATGCAAAAATCTGTATTAGCTGCATTTAACAAACAACCAAACTTAGTTTGACAAGTTAATCATTGTTTCAGTTACAGCAAAATCACAAAATTGTTTAAAACAGTGAGTTCTACTCAAAGTAGCAAATAATCATATGTTTATAACACATTATTTAATCCACTTACTGCATCTGTTCGATGTTGCACTTTTTATTTTAATCTGCTGAATATTAACTACATGAATTTTAATAATCTTTAGTAAATCATTGAACATTTTTTTTGCTTGTCTTTTTTTGACCTCCTCTCTCCTTACAGCATCTGCAGGGCCGTCGCCAGAACATATAGAATGGGGGGGGCATTTCATTTTCATGGGGGGGCACACTTTTTATGATCTACAAAACAGTCACAAAAACATCCCCTATTTAGTCTAATATAACTGAAATAGACCAAATTCTATATTTAAACAACACCAAAACACAAAATATTAAGTTTCTGATCATAGCCGGAGGGTGAACCAACACGCGCTTCCCCTTTAAAAACATTTTAGGCTATATGCAGGATTTGGCATGGCAGAAAGCTCGCAAAGAGCGCCTATTTTATTATCTTTAAAAAGCGGTTATACAACTTCATCGCGATCTCACAAAGTTCCTAGGCTATCAGTAAAGCTGATACACAATAATACCTTATTTACATAGCCTAACTGCTTATTAACGAGAGGATTTCTCTCAATTGACCGTTCGCAAAGACCCGCCCCCCCTTAGTTACTGTCGTTATGTCGGACAAGCTACGGTGTAGGGATGGGCGATACCACACTTTTAGGATTCGATACGATACCAATACTTTTTCTTGCATTTGCATCGATATCGATACCGATACCGATACCGTTCGTTTCATATTGACAATTTTTGTCATTAAAAATATTATTACATTTAAGACAAATCACAAGACAAATACAGACCATTTAAACTAAATTTATTATGGTCAATACATAATAAAATTTTAAATAACATAAATATGAATGAAATAAACTAAAATAAATATGAATAATACACATTTCCATTTTTCTTATTTCTCAAAAAATAAAGAAAAAAGACCAATCTTGGTAGAAAAAGCTAAAAGGGGAAAAAAAACGAAAAAAAAACTAATACATCAACACCACGCTTCGTTTTTTGTCTGCCATAATATTATACTCTTGTAACTCTTCTTTCCCTCCGACTCGCTTTCGTACTGGACTGTGTGTGTGTGTGTGTGTGTGTGTGTAACCATCGGCTGTGTCGCTCATTCGCTCGTCTCCTATCACGTGACATGGGCCAGCTCAATACGCCGCCAGGTACAGCCTTTCTTTTACTGTCTATGGGTACAGCCAGGGGTGTCGCGGCACATAGTAATTTAAGGAAGTAATCTAAAACAGCTGAAAGTGATACATACACCCCCAATTATATATATTTTTTTAGTTTATATCGATATTTTTTAAGGAAATCGATGCCAAATGAGTAGCGTGAGCATATCGATCTATCGATACCACAGGATCGATCCGCCCATCCCTACTACGGTGCTCTCACACACACACACACACACACACCATGTTCTCACGCAGTGAAAAATACATCGCGGACTGACAACACGCTGACAGACAGGACAGACCAGGTTACTTTTGATATTAAACATATTAAACAAAGTCTCACCTTTCAAATTTGGTAATTTTTTAAAAAGAAATTTAAACAATAAATACCGTTTTGTGGCTCTTTAATGTGTCGTGACAGATCGCTGTAGAGCATCAGCTTTAAAGCTGCTCGTGATCCGATCATCTCATCCTTCTAGTTCATTTATAGCATCAAATAAACATGAATGAACATAACAAGGAATGTTTTTTTAACCGCAGAAAGGCATCAGTACATTCCGTTTTTCAAGTTCAAATCCTCCCATGTTAATCTACTAACTCTCCTGACTGCTTTGTCGGACAAAATGGCGGATGGCGAAGTATGATTGGTCAGATCACCTGTCAATTAAGCTCCCTGCGAAGTGTCAATTCACAATTCTGACTTTATAACACGCAAATGTGACCGTATATCACTCAACTCTGACATAACTTGCCATTTTGATTTTATATCACGCAATTCTGAGAAAAATTACCTTTTTTTAACGTGGAAACAGTAGGCTGTTTTCAGCAGGCAAATGAATCAGAAAATTCGACAAGCCCGCTTGGCCAGGGGAAGGTAAGCCTTGCGCAGAGCCTTACACGCTCCGACTAATCTTCATATTTCTGAAGAGAATGTGTTATTTAAAGTTACAGAGATTAGTGCACCTGTGTGCTAAATGCTGCTGACGACATTTCGTTATGTAATACGTGGATACGTTTTTTTGCTCTCAATAGTAAGTTTGCTCAATGGCCATATGATTAGGGGGGCCCCCTAATGCCCCCCCCCTTGGTGACGGGCCTGAGCATCTGCATTTAAAGGGTTAGTTCACCCAAAAATGAAAATTAAGTCATTAATTACTCACCCCCATGCTGTACCAACCCCGTAAGGCCTTCGTTCGTCTTCGGAACACAAATGAAGATATTTATGATTAAAGAGATTTCCACGACGCGCACGCGCGAGAACTTAACTGAATAGTTGAAGGAGATCGCAATTCTCGCGCATGCGTCGTGGAAATATCTCGAAGTCTCGTTTCAGGCCTACAAGGAAGAAAAGGAATAGTCGAATAAAGTCGTTTTTTTTCGCACAAAAAGTATTCTCGTCGCTTGATAAACTTATAGTTGAGCCACTGTTGCGACATGGAATATTTAAACATTTTCTTTAATGACTCTCTGGGCCGTCAAGTTTCATTCCCTTAGGGAGCCTATGTAGCAGTCATCCACCTCTCAGATTTAATCATAAATATCTTCATTTGTGTTCCGAAGACGAACGAAGGTCTTACGGGGTTGGTACAGCATGGGGGTGAGTAATTAATGACTTAATTTTCATTTTTGGGTGAACTAACCCTTTAATCTCTCCCTTCATTTCCTTGTTCTTTCTGTATTCGCCATCTACTGAAATCTACCTCAAACTGAAAAATAAATAAATAAAGGGAAACATTTGAGTGACAAAATGCTGTAGTTTAACATGGATTCAGGTAGGGATTCACCAAATGTGAATTGGTGAGTTGGTGTATAGATATTAAATGTAAAAGTAAATGTGTGAATAATATAGTTTAAAAATGTGTTAGAAGGACGAAATATTCAATACACTTGACTATTAGCTATAAAATTTGTATCTATGAGCATTATTTATGTATTTAAATGCAGTTCATATCATATAGTGTGACAATTATGGTGTGACAAGAAAACCCATATGAGGTTTCATGTAGGCCTACTTAGCATGCCATTAAGCAATGTGCTTTTATGCTAACATGCTAAAACCATGCTGCTTACTCAGCCTGGTCTCATTGTTAATACGTAAGTATTAATACTTTTTTTTTTCAAAGATAGAAAACTTACTTTTTTGTACGTTTCATAGATCCTGAAACGTATAATATGGACGTATCTGCAACATTTAAACGTAACATAATTAATTTTTTTCAGCTACAAAACGTTAACTGTTTACGTATATTTCATATCATAAAGATATCTGTATAATTTCCCTTTTACCATTTTATAGATAAATGTGAGATCCCTTAACCCTACTTCTAAACCTAAATATACCAATTTTATACAGAATATAAAAAGGATAAAATGTAATGGACAGAGGTGTGTAGGGAAATGGCAGTTTTATTAACAATATAGCATTAAAATATATTTTGAGCCACTACTAATCCTACTCCTAATTTACCCCTAAACCTACCCATAACCATTCATTAAAACTACAATTATGAAGAACAACATAACAGACAGACAATTATAATCACAATAATTTATTTATTGCGAAAATGTCAAAACCGGTACCAAAAGTCGTTCACATCATTATGTGTTGCAGTCCTCTCTGAGTAGAATTTAGAGGGCTGTTTACACCTGGCCACTTCATGCGTTTCCTCAGATCGGATAGCTATCGGATTTGTTCAAACGGTTCAATTTACACTTGGCCACATGAATGCGTCTCAGCGAAACGGATATGAATCCGATCTTCTAATTCCCGCGAAAAAATGCAAATATTCATTTCCGCTTAAGTTGAACTCAAATGGCAGCCACGGTCATTTTGCTCTATTTGTGTTTGCGAATGCAGTCAAAACGAAAACAAAAAAACTTGCTACAACGCTTACGCAATAAAAGGCAGCACTTATTATGTGAAGCATTTTCGCTGTCGGCAGTACTACACTTTAAAAACCAGCGAGATACCTGGATGAAAGCTCGGAGTCAACACAGGTGGGAAAATATAGTACAGGCTTCTTTTACGGAACAAGACTGGCAAACCAGTTTTCGAATGGGGCGCCGGACCTTCGATTACCTTTGTGTCTGCCTCCAATTTTATTTAATGAGGAGGCACACTCATCTCCGTCAGGCTATACCGGTCGATAAGCGCGTCGCCGTGGCCCTGTGGTATCTCGCTACAGGCAGCGGGTATAACACCATCTCTCACCTCTTTGGGCTGAGCCGGTCTACAGTATGCATCTGCGTGTGGGAAGTATGCAGTGCGCTGGTGTCCTGCATGCAGAAATGCATTCAATTGCCCACAGGCCAGAGGCTTCTGGACATCAGGGATGGGTTTGAGAGAAGATGGGGTTTCCCTCAATGTGCAGGTGCCATCAACGGGTCGCACATACCGATAACGGCTCCACGAAACAACGCAAAGGACTATTTTAATCGCAAAGGATATTGTTCCATAATCCTGCAAGCTGTTGTAGATTATCAGTCACAGTAAGTAACCATTAACATTTTTATTTATTTATTAATACTTTTTTTTTTTTTTTTTTGCTAATTTGGCATAAACCACTTTTATAAGATTTTTTTTTTATATTATCCTCCTGGGACCCAGGAATAGACTTTTGTCCACTGTAGTGGACATTATATTTTAGTGAATTTCTCTGACATCATATGTCACACCTGGCTTGTCCTGTCCCAAACCTGTCCTGAAGGCACCCCAACACTGCACGTTTTCAGGACAGGTTTGGGAACCACAGAGCACATTCAGGGCTTTTCAGAGATACCAAATGTTTTGTAGTTTCACCATGAAAACAACTTCTCCTTGTTCTTTAAAAATGTCTGACATTAATTTAGTCATCAAATGTAGCACTCTTATGGAAATATGATAATATATTATAATTATAATTTAAATTACTACTTTTCAAATTGTATTTCATAAAGCAACATCTCAGGAAACCGTTGTAGGGTTTCAAATAAAAAAATGACTTTCTGTTAAAGAACAACATTGATTTCATTCATGTAAAGGACATCAGGACTTAAATCATGTTTATCAGGCATTTTGGGAGACACAACAAGTGAATATGGAAATAAATTATACATCAATATTCCTATGAAATATTAGATATTATTAAAATGTTGCTAATTATTACTCCGATTATTACACTTCTTTTTTCATTTAAATGTTACTCCAAGAACACATTAATGTGCACAGATACAGTGTATAGATACATTGCATTGAATGGGAATATTAATTTATGGCCATTTTACCCACATATTGCATAAAGTAAAATGGTGTATCAATTCATTTCGTTATATCTTTCATAACTTAGTTGAGAATCATCTTTATACAAATTTTGCTTAAAAAAATCCTGAAACCTAAACAATTTTTGTTGATTGAAAGAAAAATCCCATTGTTTTTGTCTATACATAGAATTTCATGTCATTTTATTTTTTAAACAACTGAGTCCTGGTGTCCACTACAGAGTACATAGCATAACAAACGAATAAAATATAAATTTTCAAAAATGTTTTTTTATTTATTTATTTTTTTTACCATTTTTTCTTATGCTCTAAACGATGTGATGACATGAAAAAAAAAAAACTAAATTAAAAAAAAAAAATCTGGATCTCAGGAGGATATGTATAGTATATTTTTTTATATATACAGTCAATGTCTAATTAACTATCTTCATTAGGTTTACCAATATCAATGTCGGTTGGGCAGGCAGTGTTCATGACGCCAGAGTTCTCCGCAATTCAGAGATCTTTGACCTGGCAGAGAGAGGTGCTCTTTTTCCAGAGGTAAAAACATGATCATTCATTGTTGTCCCAAGAATAACAGAAAAACTAGCAAAAGAGGTTGTCTATAAAAATGTTGGAATAAAATAAAATAAATAAATAAAAATGTGTGAATTTGTAAAAGCAGCCTTTAGTATCATTATTAGTAAAAAAAAACAATAGTATTACACCCAGATATAGCCTATTTGTGTTATCACCATACATCTTCATTTTATGGACAAATTATTTTCAAATGAGAAAAACATACGCAATTAATATATATAATATGCAAGCAATGGCACAATAATAATTTATTATCACAATTGATTTGTCTTTATACAGCTTACGCGCAACATTGGAGGCATTGAGGTGCCGATCACAGTCCTGGGGGACGCAGCCTACCCACTCATGTCTTGGCTGATGAAGCCCTACAGTGACCATGGCCAGTTGACGGTGGAACAGCAACATTTTACCTACCGCCTAAGCAGAGCACGAATGACGGTAGAGTGTGCTTTCGGGAGGCTGAAGGGCCGGTGGAGGTGCCTCCTCAAGCAGTCTGAGCTTCAACTGAAAAGAATGCCAGTGGTCGTCACAGCATGCTGCATTCTACATAATCTATGCGAGCGGAATGGAGAAAATTTTGACAACGAGTGGCTACAGGGAGTTAGTGAGGCTGGCACTCAAGAAGAAACCCAGGAGATGGCACCTGTTCTGCGGCATCAAGAAACACAACCCCAGAAAATTCGCATTGCTTTGACCAGTTTTTTCTCTGAGCAGGGCCAACAGGAGTAGCAATCACCTTTCCATTTGAAACATGTTCTAGCTGAAATTAAGATACAGCTTATCTATTTCTAAACATTTGTTTTTCTGTTTTCTACCAAGTTATGTGTTTGTCAGTGTTAAAAACCAAACTGAAGATGGTGGACATTTGAGACTTTTATTTATTTTCTAACAACAAAAAAAGGCATATGTGCCTGGCTGTATCAAATTAAGTAAATAGCAGCATAAACCAGACCTTGATAATTTACATATGCAATATTTGAAAATAAAGTGCTACACACAAAGGCAAACTTATTTGTTCTGTTTAACAGCCAAAAGCTCTAATGTGAAAGGTTAAACTCCACTGAAGAGGTCACTATTGAGTAGGTAAACTGAAATGTATATGGCTTACAATAATATACATTTAACAGGCAAAAACAACTTGAATTTGTTTTTTATATTACCAAAAGTGTGTTAACTTGGTGAAAAATGTTTAACTTAGTTTTTCAAAAACAAGAAATTGTGCCAATGGAAGAATTACAGTGGAGTGAATGTATGGGTTTCCTGGTCTTCATCTAGTAGATAGCGTCTGCCTGATAAGGGAGTATGTGGCAGGTATGTAGGTTGTGGACTGTGAGCCATGGGCCCAGGTGAGTTAGTGTGGGTATGATGCAAGTATGGATTTTGTGCAGGAAATGGCATGCTATACTGGGGGCCTTGGGGTGGCATGGGGTGTGTATTTGTTATGGCTTGGATCATCATATCAAACATTCTTGCCTCATGTTCATTCTGGGCTGCTTGCATTTGCATAGTAAGCTGCATCTCTCTTGAAAGATTATCAGACAGGGCCTTTGCAAAGCATTCAACTGTGGCTTCTAGTTTTGTCTTCCTTTTCCGTGATCCTAAAAAAAACAAAAACAAGTTGATGTATTGTTAGTTTAAAATAGTAGATTACATCAAATGCCTAACTAAAATATATAAGGAAAAAAAGTTTGCTTTGAAAAGTACGGAACCTGCATTATTTACTTAGTGTGCCCAAAAAAATTAGAAAATTGTACATATTTTTATACACAAATATTACATATATTTATCGCAGAATTTACATAATTTTCCCCAAAAGCACTTACCTACAGCACCCCGATCTCTCTTGGCACGGTCAAAAACAGGCTCCTGACAATCCTCTTCTGACGTGGGTTGGGAGTAGGTTCAGGAATGGCTTCGGAAGAGGGTATATCGATTGAATCAGTCTCATCTACGCCTGTTAAAAAATTTAAAAGGTTAATATGGTAAAGTGACACTATTTTTGCTTACTACTACTACTTTGATTACTACTATTACTATTATCACTTGTATGGGTTAAAGTTAACTGTTTTTTCTGTCAGACGATATTATTATTCCCTACATACAAGTCAACTAAATATTAAACCTACAACACTTCATAAAAGAAAATGACTTGGCCAATTTAAAAACCTTTTTAATTAGTTGTCATGATAACTATATACAAACTTTTGGCCCATAAAAAGTAACTACAGAACTATATAGACATACGTTTAGAATTGTGTTAATAACTATTCTATTTTTAACTTGCTCGAAAACGTAAAGTAGGCTACAGACGAAGCATACAAACCTCCTTCAACGTCGACACTTTCTGACAAACTGGCCGTATCCAACACTTCGCCTTCTCCAGGTACGAAAGACGGCTTGTCTCCTAGCACCCGATCCAAAACTTCATAAAATGGACAGGTTACTCTGGCCCGTCCACTTTTACTATTATTATCTTTAGCTTTGCGGTAAATTATTTTAAGGCTTTTTATTTTCCTTTGGCACTGTTGCCATGTTCTGCCGTAACCATGTTCTCTCATTTTTTTTGTGATATGTCTTCATATATTGCTTTGTTCCTGTAAGTTCTTGATAATTTTTGTTGAATACTTTCATCGCTCCATAAAGAAATAAGTGTCCGAGTTTCGCCACTGCTCCCTCTCTGAGTATCATCCATGTTTGAACTGCTTCTGGCGCGGCTAAACGCGTGACGTGTGTGGGTTTCAACAATCAGATGCTCAACTGCTCATCTGCTGCGGTAGTGTTGCAGTTGCAGTAGCGTCGTCATATCTGACTATAACATGACATATAGCCTATAACACGCTCTCACACGTTTATTTTGTATCATTTTTGGGAGGAGTAAAATTTACATATGTGGTTTCAACAACCAGATGTATTTACACTTGTCCAGTTTCGTCTGGAATGCGGCCCAGACCACATCCTGATGTGGTTTGCCCGATCGGATTTAAATCCGTCTCGAATGCGTTTCGGAGGGCATTTACACCTGGTCTTTTCACGATCGGATAGCTATCCGATCACAGAAAACGCATGAAGTGACCAGGTGTAAACAGCCCCTAAGTTATTAATCCATGAAAATGTTAATCCGGTTTCGGCTCGCACTGTGAAGGTGCGCGCGCTTCTTCATTTCAAATGTTGCACACCGACTGGAACCAGGGTTGCCAGATGCCAGCAACATTTTCCAGCCCAAAACCTCCTCAAAAACCGCGAGAATGCACAAAAAAACGCCCAATTATAATTTTTTTGTTTGTTTTCTCGTTTATACACATTGAAATCATAAACAAGCTTTAAAATGACCCATTGGTCGGTGTACTTTTGCGTCCATTCGTTTTTCCTTTTTTAACCCGTAAAAAAATTAAAAATGAACGGTTGTTGTATTTTTAAAACGCAAAGTTGAACACCAAAATTTGAATTTGAATTGTAGGACTATAACGTTATAACGTATAACGCTGCGCAAAAATATATATAGCCTATATATATTGACGTATTTTCAGATTTCTGTTTATGACTTTTTGCCCCTTTATTAAACATTTAAAATATTCACAAATTAGGCTAATATGGACAAAATGGTTTTCTAAGGCCAAACTTCTAAGGCTATAGATGATTTATAGGCTATTAATAAATGTTTCTGAAATGTAACGAGGCATTTTAATTGTTTATTAATAAACTAGTATTTTCTAAATCGACTGGAAACATCTCCGCTGTAAAGCGGATGCGCCTTAGATAAGCAATTCATATGGATTATAATCAGACTGTATTTGCTTTCCATTCGAATTTGTTCGTTTAAAAGTGGACATTTCAAGCTTTAGCCTACATAGGCTATATTTTGTTTTAGTTCATTTTTGAGACGCGATCCATTTCACGGAGACCATAAAAGAGCGCGACTTATTATTTTATTTTAACGTTTTCTTGTTATTGAGTTTAAACAAATAAAAGTAGTTGCGAATGATGTATTTTTTATTTTCTATGACCAAAAATGATAGAGTACTATTTTAAGTTGTTTTCCACTGTAGATAGAAAAACGCAAGTGTTCGCGCCCGCGCCTCCGTGCTGCATGTGCAGCAAGCGCGCTCCACACTCCGCACAAACCCTTGATTGGAAATGCGTCAAAACCTGTGTTAATTTGTAATAATCTTAGCCCTGTATTATTATTGTCTAACCAGTAGGCTATTATGACTGACATTTGACAAATTGCTTTGTTCCTTTTTTGGATAAAAGAGTGGGATAGTGGGATAGTGGGAGGGACTATTGTGAGTTTAGAGGGCACGTCAGCCAGAGCTGTAGTGTGTATGTGAGTGAGTGAGTGAGGTTACTACCTGCTGAACAGAGGGTCGCCTAAAGAAGGATCTGAAGTGCCGGTGTTTCGGCTACAAAAACCCGCCGAACTGATCCGAAACCAGCCCAATTTGTATCCACCCGCCCAAACCCATTTTTGCCCGCAAAATATATTGCAAAACCGCCCAATCTGGCAACCCTGACTGGAACACGGAATGTCGCAATTTGTGACGAAGCAGGCGAGAGGGCGAGAGCCAATGAGCGCTTGATATCCCTGCCGTAAAACATGTCGTAACGCTTCTTCAGGGCGCAATTTTTGAATTTGAATTCATCACGAGCGCGGGATTTGACGTTTATTGTCGGTGATAAGAATGGAGATGAAGATCGCTGGATAAAGGGCTGAATTTGGATCTGTTTCTTTCAAACGTATAGATTCTAAAGATTTGGATTACATCAAGCTAATAAAATGTCTTTTGTGAATTTATGTTGTTTCGGTATATGGTTCTAGCCTATAGGAGAAAACGCATTTTGTGTCTCACGGGAAATAAACTATATATTACAATGGTTAAAAAAATAAGAAGGTAATGTTATTTTAAAGGTTTTAAAGTGTAGTCTTGTTTAACACAATCTGTAAGTTAACTTAGGCTAATCCTCTGAAACGAGTTTGCAGCAGAAGGCACGAACAGAGTGAAATGTTATTATTTCTTAAATGAGTTAAACTGCATTTAATAAATGCGACTGAAAACGTAATTGAGACAGTTGAAAGCAATAGAGTCAAAACATTAATGCCACGATTTTAATAAGCATAAATAGGAACAGGTACAAATTTGTACGTCGGTAGAGTCCATACGTAAATAATTTACGTTTTTGTGCTGTCAATACGGAAATATTTTAGGTTTTAGTGCTGTAAATACGTCAGTATTATACGTTTCTGAGTGTACAAAACGTAAGTAAATGTAGGCCTACGTGTGGTAGAACTACACTTAACGTAAAATACACATGTATTCTCATGAGAACACGCAGCGCTTACTACATTATGACAATATAGTTTTAAAGGTAATATTGACTGAAAAGTAATTTAATTTGGGGATTTTGGTGTAAAATGCGTCACACTAAAAGACAGCGCAAAAGGGAACTGAAGTGGGAGTGCAGGATACTTGATTTTTTTTTTTACATAAAGAGAGAAAACGACTCGGTTACTAACGTAACCTCGGTTCCCTGAGAGGAGGGAACGAGTATTGCGTAAGTAGCTTAGGCTATGGGAAAACTCCTTTTCTCAAGAAATATTGAAGTCTTTATGTAAAACGCATTGCAGCTGCACAGCATACAGCAGTGAGCGAGCCAGCTCGGTCATTGGCTGTGGTGTGGCAACTGCACGAACCTATGACGGGGCGACTCTGAACACGCTTCCAATGAGCGTGCTTCGAGCCCGCCAAGATGGGCGTGGCTAAGGGCTATATATTGGGCGCCCCGTCGTCTGAGTTCTTTAGGTTCAATCGACTGAAGCGAACTGACCAAGCACAAGCACGGCAGCTTACGCAATACTCGTTCCCTCCTCTCAGGGAACCGAGGTTACGTTAGTAACTGAGTCGTTCCCTTTCGAGAGGTCTCTCCTATTGCGTAAGTACGCTTACGCTATGGGAACTTACGCTATGGGAACTTACGCTATTGCGTAAGTACGCTTACGCTATGGGAACACCATGTAAAACGCCGTGCGTGCTGACTTCGCTCTATTATAGCCAGAGGCAGATGCCTGAGCCTTTAAGCAAAGTAATTATCCAACGAGCCGGCCGAAGGCGGGCTTTATAAGGGACAATGTAGAACGGCCCAATGGCCGTCCAGTGGAAAAACACACAAGCACCTTTATGTACTGATATGCATAAAAAACCCTCTAAGTCAGTCAGAGATGGACCCTATAAGGGAGGAGATGATGCTCAGCATATACACACTCCAGTCTATACATAGTTAGACCGACAGTATGTTGGAATGCAATGAGGGGACCTGTAGGTTATAAAACCTGATAAATGTTGACGGTGAGGCCCAGCCTGCGGCCGCACAAATATCCTGAATGGGTATCCCACTCGACCACGCCCACGAGGAGGCAATGCCTCTCGTAGAGTGAGCTCTGATGCCCAAGGGGCACTGAAGGCCCTTGGCTTCATAAGCCAGCGCTATAGCATCAACTGTCCAGCGCGATATTCTCTGCTTTGAAACAGCAAGACCTTTGGTGCGGCCGCCAAAGCATACAAATAATTGCTCTGTCTTCCTGAACAGGGCAGAACGTTCCAAATATACTCTGAGCGCCCTGACTGGGCAGAGTAAATTAGCGTCGCTTTCGTCTGCTGGAGACGATAGTGCGGCCGGAGATATCACCTGTGCTCTGAAGGGTGTCGAGAGCACCTTAGGAATATACCCGTGTTTTGGTCTAAGGACAACTCTGCTGTCGTTAGGTCCAAATTCCAGGCAGGTAGCGCTTGATGACAGCGCGTGCAGGTCGCCCACTCTTTTGACTGAGGCGAGAGCCAGCAAGAGAGCGGTTTTGAGCGAGAGCTGTTTAAGGTGCACAGTTCGTAGAGGTTCGAACGGGGCACTTTTGAATGCGTCCAGGACCGTGGCCAGGTCCCAGATCGGCACTGAGGGGGGGCGTGGGGGATTCATCCTCCTGGCGCCTCTCAGGAAACGAACAACTAGGTAGTTTTTCCCTAGTGTGCGTCCTTCCACAGGATCGTGTGACGCCGCTATGGCAGCCACATATACTTTGAGCGTGGAGGGGGTGCGGCCTGCCTCCAACAGCTCTTGTAAGAAAGCGAGCACGCTCGGTACCTCGCATGTCTCAGGATTCAGGTTCCTGGTTTTACACCAGTCACTGAACACCGTCCATTTCTGGGCATATAAGCGCCTCGTAGAGGGCGCTCGTGCCTCAGTGATGGTTCTCAACACTCCACTGTTCTCCAAGCCTGCACTCCAAGCCTCAGCGGAATCGGCCATGGGGCAGATTGCATCATCTGCATCAGTTCCGGAAACCACGTCTGGTTCTTCCAGAGTGGGGCTACTAGGAGCAGTGCACATTTCTCTTCCTTGACCCGACTGATGACCTGAGGTAGCATCGCGATCGGGGGGAAGGCATACAGTGGGCGGCTCGGCCAGACTTGGGCGAGCGCGTCTGTGCTCTTTGAAAAGAAGAGAGGGCAGTGCGCATTTTCCTTGGAGGCAAAGAGGTCAACCTCTGCTCTGCCAAAGGTTTGCCATAGCCACTGGATCGTCAGGGGGTGGGGGGACCATTCTCCTGGGAGAACTTTGTCTCTGGACAGCATGTCCGCTCCCTGGTTCAGGGCACCCGGCACATGCGCTGCTCTCAGCGAGCGCAGGTTGCACTGGGACCATAGGATGAGTTCCCTGGCCATTGAGTGCAGGGAGCTCGACCTGAGTCCACCCTGGCGATTTATGTATGAGACTACCGTCATGTTGTCCGTTCGGACCAGGACGTGCTCGTCTTTCAGGTACGGAAGCAGGGCTCTGAGAGCCAAAGCGACCGCTTTCAATTCCAGACATTTATATGTAGGCGCTTCTCCGTGTTTGACCACAAGCCGGAGACAGGCCTGCCCTCGTAAAGGGCCCCCCAACCTATTTTGGAGGCATCTGTCGTGATCATTTTTCTCCTTGTGTTCACACCCAAACTCACACCGGACTGATACCAGTCGACAGCTTTCCAGGGCGTCAGGGCTTTTATGCAGCCGTGATTCGCTCTGATTAAAAAATGGCCCGAGCGCCACGCGTGAGTGGGGACACGGCTTTTGAGCCAGCGTTGGAGAGGACGCATGTGCAACAATCCTAGCTGGAGTACAGCTGATGCCGAGGCCATGAGACCGAGCATCCTTTGAAATCGCTTGACGGGGGCGCGCGCGCCCGCTCTGAACGATGTTGCAAGGCGCCGAATAGTGAGCGCGCGTTCTGATGAGAGGCGCGCCGTCATCTGCAATGAGTCTAGCACTATTCCCAGAAAAGAAATATTCTGGCTGGGAGATAGCGTGCTCTTTGCAAAATTGATTCTTAGACCCAGGCATTCTAGATGGCTGTTAATCCAAGACCTGTGCGTCATTAACTGACTCTCTGATTGTACTAGGACTAGCCAATCATCGAGATAATTTAGTATTCGCACTCCCCGTTGTCTCAGTGGGGAAAGTGCTGCATCCATACATTTTGTGAATGTACGGGGTGCCAGTGATAGGCCGAATGGTAGTACTGTGTACTGGTATGACTGTCCCTCGAAAGCGAATCTCAGAAATGGCCTGTGATGAGGCGCTATCGGAATGTGAAAGTAAGCGTCTTTCAGATCCACTGATAGAAACCAATCCCCCGGGCGAACTTGCGCGAGGATATTTTTGGTTGTTAACATTCTGAACGAGCGAATCATTAAAGCTTTGTTCAGATGTCTGAGATATAGGATGGGCCGGAGACCACCATCCTTCTTCGGGACGAGAAAATAGCGGCTGTAAAAACCCGCCTCGCTCATAGAGGGAGGAACAGTTTCTATAGCGCCCTTCTCTATTAGTTTGAGCACCTCGGTGCGTAGAACATGTGAAACATCTTTTCTCACTTTCGTCTCGACCACCGCTGAGAAGCGGGGTGGTCTGCGAGCGAATTGAAGCGAGTAACCGTGTTTTATTATGTTCAAAACCTATTTCGGCATGTCGGGGATATTTTCCCAAGCTTTCGCTCGCACAGATATGGGCTGAATGCTGGCTGGGGGCGTGTCGCAGTGAAGTATGGCTCCCGCCGGCGAATCGCTCTGTGCTAACACTGAGCTCACAGCTCTCAGAGGCGCGGGCGCATGCTGAGCAGCTTTGTTGAGTGCCGAGTGCAGGGGTGCGTGTGAGATTACAGGCACGCGCGCCGCATCTGTAATGCTCACAGCACGGGCTGGAGAAAAGTTTGAGACTGTATGGGCAGTGCTTATGGGTGGGGGTGCATAAACTGTGGTAGGCACGCGCGCCACTTTCATAAAACTTCCCGCTCGTGGCGGTAGGTTTTTGGCCATGTAAACATTGTTTGTGAGTAGGGGTGCGTGCATTACAGCGGGCACACGCGCTACTTTGATAGGATTTCCCGCTTTTACTGGGGAAGTGTTTATAACTGTGGGAACAGTGCTTATGTGTAGTGGTGCATACATGACAGTGGGCACACGATCTACATTTATGGGGCGTCCAGCCTGAGCCGGGGAAGCATTTGGCACTGCTTTGACAGTTTTGAAATGTGGGAATGCACACTTTAGTGTGGACACGTGACCCCTTAATGACACAGGTAGAAAATGACTCTTTATGTGATTTCTGTGTGTCGCCGTTAAAACGGCGTTTGTTTGCAGGTGAGCGAGCTGTGCGGCTGGCCCATTGACTGCTGTACAGTAAGGGGACTGGTTAATGCTTTAAGCGTTTTGGAGAGAGTGGTCCGGCTTTTGCGAGACATGCGCTCTCTCTTTTTCTCCCTATAGCTAGGAAGACTTACGAGGCTCCGGGTTCAGCACAATCTTGGGCCGAGGTCCCCGTCGCTCCGGCGGTTGCTTCCTGTTGGCGGAGCGCGAGCGGCCTCGGAAGTCAGGTTCAGGTCTGGGCTGAGAGACGGGAGGTGCCGTCCTGACTCGTTGCTGCTGAGGCGGCTTTTGGCGGCTCTGCAACGAGCTGGAGCGCCTGGGCAGGAAGTGACGCATAGCCTGCGAATCCTTCCGGGCTTCGGTGAAGCGCTCAGCGAACTCTCTTACCGCCGGTCCGAACAGGCCGCTTTGGGAGATAGGCGCGTCAAGGAACGCCACCTTATCTGCTTCCTTCATTTCTGTTAGCGTCAGCCACAGATGGCGCTCAAGGGCAGTCAAGTTAGCCATAGCACGGCCGATGGATTGGGCGGTGGCTTTCGTGGCTCGCAGGGCTATGTCGGTGGCGCTGCGCAGGTCCTTGAACGCCTCAGGATCAGGTCCAGACTCGTCCATGGTGCGGAGAAGTTTGGCCTGATAGACTTGGAGGACAGCCATGGAGTGAAGCGCTGACGCAGCTTGGCCGGCGGCGGCGTATGCGCGACCGGCGAGAGCTGAGGTAGACTGGCAGAGCTTCGAGGGGTGAGAAGCTTTGGCTTTCCATCCAGCGTTGGAGGGTGGACACAGGTGGTTGGCCACAGCCTCCTCGAGGGGCGGGGTTCCCTCGTAGCCTCTTTCTTTCGCGCCGTCCACAGAGGAGAGCGATGAAGAGAAAGAAGGCTTCAGGCGAGCGGAGTGAGGGGCTTTCCATGACTTAGTGAGTTCGTCGTGAACCTCCGGGAAGAAAGGGGAGGGCCTTTGTCGAGGGGCCTGCCGGCGCCCCTGCAGGAACCACTCGTCCAGTTGGCTGCGGGCGGGCTCTTCCGGGGAAGACCAATCGAGCCCGAGGTCTTCCACGGCCTTGGACAGGATGCGGACGATCTCCGAGTCCATGTTGGAGCCCACACTCGTGTCTGCTAGCGTCGATGGCACGGGGTCGAAGGACGAGCCCGGCCAGTCGTCGGATGCAGCATCAAGGGAAAGGCTGTCATCCTTTTCGTCATCCCCTGACGCGCCAAACGAGACGAGACCCATCGCTCTGCTGGAGGGGTGCTGGTCCGCCTGCGTGAACTGAACTGGCGGCGGGGAATCCTCGGGTGGCGGTGAAGCACGCGGGGAATGGCCCGGCGTGACGTCACTACAGTCCACGTGCTCTGGCGGCCTCTGTGAGCAGCGCTTCTTGCGCGGCTCAACTAGAGGGGACGGTAGCACGGTGGTGGCAGGCTCTCTCGCAGCGAAAGCGGCGAAGTGAGCGCGCAGCTCGGTGAGGCCCAGGGTGTCACACTCGGGGCATCCGCCTCGAGTAAGGGCAGCCTCTGCGTGGTCCGGGCCCAGGCAGCGGGAGCAGATAATGTGACGATCCCCGTCAGGAAGAAAGCCTCGACACTAGGCGCAGGAAGGCATTTGGAACAACGCCTTTTAATTTGCTCTTTTAGAAAAAGTGTCGCGGGGCGAACACTTAGAATAATAGCTTTTTCAAAGGATATGAGGTGATGCGCGCCGGATGGCTTAGCAGAAGGCGTTCGAAGGCGGCTGAAGGCGCCGGAGTCCTCGTAGCAGTCCTGCTGTAGGCTTGTCGACGGCGGCGGCGAAAAGACTCCAAAAATCCGGAGGATCCAGCAAAGAGAGTGGTCTTTGCTGAAGGAGATTAAATCTAAAGAACTCAGACGACGGGGCGCCCAATATATAGCCCTTAGCCACGCCCATCTTGGCGGGCTCTGACGCGCGCGGGCGTGAAGCACGCTCATTGGAAGCATGTTCAGAGTCGCCCCGTCATAGGTTCGTGCAGTTGCCGCAGCACAGCCAATGACCGAGCTGCCTCGCTCACTGCTGTATGCTGTGCAGCTGCAATGCGTTTTACATAAAGACTTCAATATTTCTCGAGAAAAGGAGTTTTCCCATAGCGTAAGCTACTTACGCAATAGGAGAGACCTCTCGAAAGGGAACTCACTTTGTAACTTTCAGTGTCCTTCTGAGGTGTTGTACTTCCTCCTGAAAGGAGGATCCCCCATTCCCCAAAGGTCTCCAAACAATTGCCCGTTTAAAAAAAAAGACTTTTAGTCAAGCAGACTCACAAGTAGACATCTGGGTTATCAATATGATTGAATAAACAGAAAATGGTTTGATTCAAAATCAAAATTTGTGAAATGTGCTTGGGACAGTCACGCCATATGAGCTTTCTCTGGTTTGGCTGAAAATTGTGAAAAAAATGGAAGATAAATGCTTTGTATGTTCCTATAAAACTCATAAATCAGTGGCAAGCGGTGACTTTTTTTAAGGTATTTTTTAGGTATCCTGGGTGCGCTTTATGTCAAACATGCACTTGGTGCAGATACGTTGATGGGTTTCGCGTTCGCTGCTCAGTTGCTTACTCATGAGTCATGACACATAGCAACAAAGCGCGAATGGGACAAAATATGCTGTATTTTTGTAATTCGGCTAGGTGGCACTAATGTCACAGAAACGACATGATTCACTTTTAAACGGTATGGCGTATCGGCTGAGGACATGCATCTAAATCCGAGATGACAAATTAAATTAGGCTTTGTCATGAGTCCTTAAAGTTAGTTGTAAAATGAGCAAAAACATTCAATTGAACTGCTCCTTGCTTTGTACATATTTTTTTAAATAAATTGTCTTGTTCGTAAAAAAATAAAAAATAAACACCATGGCAGGTGTCAATTTAAATGTATATGCCAGAAGTGTTTTTTTTTTATTGAGTTAAAAAAAGCATAAAATAATCAATAAAGCCTATTATAAATAAAATATAAGAAAAAAATATAATTAGAATATATGTAAGTAGTCTATAATAAAAGTATAAGTATTCTTTAAAAATATGTTGAAATAATGCATACTGATGACTTTAACAAACAGCCTCAGATAGTTACAATAGGTCTACGTACAGTCCGATCTTTACTATCTTTACTTCCTAACAGTTTATACATTTTAGTTAACAGTAAATGAACGAACTACTATGAAAATGGTTTCAATTATCACTTTTTTCCACTTGATTTAGTCTATTTAGTTTTGTATCAAATACAATGTGACTTTCGTGTTTGAGATCTGGCAGCAGCAGCATATTTTTCCTCTTGGGCGAGCATGCGCGGACAGCTTACCCTGCGGATTAAATTCCCCATTTGCTTGCAAACCAATGATAACGTGGGACAGTGATGACGCTACATAACAACAGACAGTAGGCGGCAAAGGTGCGGTGGATCCCGCTTACCCGGCCGGAACTCTCCGTGAGTGGCAGATTTGAAGAAAATTACCATCGTTTGGCACATAAATAAAGTTACATACGTATAGTTTCCAACATTTTATCGTGTAAGCTTTATGGTACACCCATTCCCAAAGCATACTTGAAAGCATTATAGCCTACCATTCCTGCCAAACATCCATGGTTACAGTTAGTAGTGTTAATACAGTAAATCCATGGTGAATGTTGCTGATCTGTGGACACTGGATAGTTCATTCATGGCACAATGTTTCTTCCTGGTTTCCACGTCAGCGCTGTTTGATCCGTTAATAACGGAGAAATGTGAATGTTTCTCACTAGATCTCGCAGCGATGTTATTACTTCAGTGGCGAATTCAAATGCTTTCTTTACTGGATTTCGCTGTGTTGTAACAGTGCTGATGATTAGATCGGCTCGCGCTGCATTGGTCCAAACTGATAAACGGTCTGTCAACCACACAATAAAGAGTGGTTTCATTCCGCTTACATTACATTTGCCATTTGATGTTGGGCAATGTTGTGGTCACGCCAGCGTCTCTAATGAGCGCGCTTGCCAGTTGCGACGCGCCTACATTTGAAATAACGAAATTTTGGTCGGCAGGAAAAATGGTCCAACGAACCGTTCGGTTCAAAAATGCGTACCGAAAACCGAACCGAAAGCCTCGTACCGAACGGTTCAATACGAATACGTGTATCGTTCAATACGAATACGTGTATCGTTACACCCCTAATATATATATATATATATATATATATATATATATATATATATATATATATATATATATATATATATATTAGGGCTGTCAGTTAAACGCGTTATTAACGGCGTTAACGCAAACCCATTTTAACGGCGTCAATTTTTTTATTGCGCGAATAACGGTCTTTTTGGCCTAGCAAACTTTGTAGTTTTTTTCACATGCTTTTGCAACAGGATGCGGCATGCGCGGCGCTGCGCTGCGCTATGAAACCCATTCATTTCAATGGCTTGCGCCGCGCGAGGATGTTTTGTTGCTTCGTCGACCAAAACACAAGCGGTTCTAGCTAGACCGGAAACAAAACAACAGGCGCGCCGCACACACTTGTTTGGGCTTGCGAGCCGACCAAATAGAAGGTTAACGTTACGCTTTGAGTGGATGACGAGCGCGAGACGCCGAAATGGATGCCAAAATAAGATTCTGAATGGAAAGTTTACTTTTTAAAAAATAGTTCCATTGAGAAGACCAAAGTGATCTGCGTGTTTTGTCGTTGTGAACTGAGCTATCATCATCGCAGCGCGTCCAGTCTGAAATACCACTTGATGGCCAAGCACACACACACACACACAGCTGATGCGAATTCTCCGCCCCCTCGTCAATATCACGACCTCGTCAGTATTTCTTTCACCCTTTTATTAATGGACAGTGTTACATTGAGAGATTATTTGCTCCAAGTGAGAATGTTAGTGTGAAATTGAACACAATGTTGTTTTCAATAAAAAAACATTTGCACAAAGCAAGCCGATCCACTTTTCCATGTTGATAAGAGCATTAAAATGAGAAAAAATAATGGGACAAAAAGAAAATCCAGAGACATTTAGAATAGATCAAAATAATTGCCATTAATCGCGAGTTAACTATGACATTAATGCGATTAATCGCGATTAAATATTTTAATCGCTTGACAGCCCTAATATATATATATATATACTTTTTAACTACAATTGTTCGGATTGAGCTGATCTGCAACGCGCCGGGAACTACGTCATCACGTTGAAAGGTCACGCTCGATGTCACCGGCTTGAGTAGTTTACAAAGCGACCGTGTGAAGGATGATAGTTCAAATTGTATTGTATGTTGAATGACATATTTATGTCTTTGTGTCATATTATTGTTTAAAATGATCCTTACGTGTGCGTGTCCTGGGTGTTTAAATCTCATCGAGCCTGACCTTTCAACTTGATGACGTAGTTCCCGGGGCGTTGCAGATCAGACCAACCCGAACAATTGTAGTTAAAAAGTATATATATACATCATTTTTTATTTTTTTTTTGAAAATGACCTATTGTTTCGCTAGATAAGACCCTCTTCCTCAGCTGTGATCTTGCACAGCCGGTTAAAGCACTTCAAAGACCTTTGAAACTGCATTGATTTTGGTTGCAATTGAAGTCCATTATTCAAAGAAAAATCCAGAAATGTTTTCCTCAAAAAACTTATTTTCTCTTCCACTGAGGAAATAAAGTCATGGATATCTTGGATGGCATTGGGGTGAGTAAATTATTAGGACATTTTCATTTTGAGGTGAACTAATCCTTTAATGTTAATTTGCAAGTCCACGAATGGCTTGGGTATGTAGAGCGAGAAGACAAGACAAGGACAAGATGGTGGCGCGCAGAGGCGCACCGGCTTCACGCTCTCACTTCCGGTGCTGTTTGTTTTTGTTTACATGTTTGATTGTTAATGTCGCGAAGGCTCATTAGAGACTTAATTTCCTGAGAATACTTCGGCAAAATCAACTGCAACTTCTGGTATCCTTCTATATTAGCTCCATAGAGAGTGTTCTGATGTACTGCATTTCTGTGTGGTTTGCCAGCTGCTCAGCAGCGGATAGGAGAGCCCTCAAGAGGGTCATCAGTACAGCCCAGAAGATCATCGGCAACTCTCTGCTCTCACTCAAACAATTATTTAACTCGCGTTGTCTGAGTAGAGTGGCTAACATTCTCAAAGATCCATCCCACCCTGGACATCATCTGTTTGTCCAGTTGCCCTCTGGTAGGTGTTTCACTCTATTGCATCACGGACTAATAGATTCAAGAACAGCTTTTACCCCAGAGCCGTAAGATAACTTAACACTGCTAAACACTGAACTTTTGATTACACCTTGAATAGTCATGATTCAATTGCACTAATCATAATTACAGTTAGGGTCACTTTTTGACAACAATGTGCAATATCGTTACATGAAACTGTCAAATTTCTGTATTGTAGTGTGTTACATTTATGGTGTCTTAATTATTGTTGTTGTGTTGTCATGTGTGGATGCACCGTAAGGTTTGATTATTAATTTCATTGTATAATACATGCAATTACAATAAAAGGAATTGAATTGGATTGAACAGGAGTTTTGAGAAACTTACCCTACTTTGGAAAACATTAAAGTACTACATGTTTTGTTGTTTTTGGCTGTCATGACTGGTAAACGAGTAACAGATCTTTGGACATCTAAATCTCCCTAAAAAATATCATAACACAATATACAATAACAATAAAATATTTCATTAACAATAAAAAGGAAACATCATTAAGCCAAGACAGAGAGATTTGTCTGATTTTCTAAATAAATTGTACAAAACAGAACAGAGACAGCAACTCATAGAATGACATGGAGTATTGTAATGTGCACAGGGGTTAAAGGAGATTACTTTGAAATTAAAGAGCTTAGATTTTTATATTATACTGTTGATTGTGCCAAAGTATCCAGAGTGATCTACCAAAATATTTTTTCAAATCTGAAATTTTGATTTAAGATTCATTTCATTAACAATTGTGATTATATTGTACAAAAATAGTTATGAGTATTACTACAAGTACTCAAAAGTGCACCCATTAAATTGTTTTGTATAATTATGGATCTCATTTTGTGACATAATTTTGTGACATAAGTCAATAGTGTAACTGTGTCATAGCACCTTTATATACAGAACACATTCTCATTAAATTGGAATGTTTTACTCATTTTTACAGTAAAACATGCCAATTTTATGATGATGTATTCTAATTGGGGGATTGTTTCATTTCAATAATTAACCATTTAACCAATTAGTGTGACTTCTTGAGTGGAGCTTGTGAACTGTTGTTAATTTTCTTTGAATGAGTAACTCAACATGGTGATATGTTCTTAAAAACATTAAGATTTTTACCTGCTTTCTATCACCTCATTTATTTCTTATCTATACAGCATCAACAAACATCCAAGCTGGTTCCAATTAGAGGCTACTTAAGTGGGATCTAATCCTTTTACAAATTAATTCATGGCTCAGCTTCCCCCGAGATAAACAAGGCACAGACCTCCCTCCTTATTAAAGGAATTCAGAGATCTCCACCTACCCGTCCGGACACTAGAAAACCCACAACTCTGGACATTCTGACTAAGTGTATCTCCACCCTTCGCTTAGGCTATCACTCCCGCACATTTAACTTAATGTTTGCCTTCTTTGGATTTCTCAGGTGCTCAATCGACGCTCCACACTTGGGTGAAGCGGATGCCCCTGTACTTGGGAGGCCGGCGGGCAAACTTAGTTGCATAGCCAAGCCGGATGGTACGGTTAGCTAGCCGGATGGCCTCGGAAGCGCTAGCCAGGCTTCGAGAGACCGTACCAACGAGCCCCTCGGACCACCGGTGTACCCGCGGAGGGGCAGCGAAGTGGAAGGCAGGGACCGGACTCCGAAGGCATTACTGCGGCCGAGAGAGAGGTCTGGTTGTGCGGGGCAACACCTACCTTCTTCCACCGGGGGCAGACGGCAGGGAAGGCCCAGAGGAGTTCGGCGAAGAAAGGAGGGGAAACGAGGAGCAAGGCCCGAGGGCGTCGAGTCCAGGATTCCGCGCCTCCTTGCCCAGCGGGAGACGAGAGTGACGAGGCCGTGGCGGCGTCACTGACATCTAAGCAATGGAAGAGGGGGAAAGGACTGGCAAGGCATGGGAGCGTTCCTCACTGCACTCCGCACCTTCTTGTGACCCAGAGATGGAAGAAATTGCTCGATTGAAAATGTGGGTACCACTGGACTCTGGGGAGCCAGTGACGAAGCAGAAAATGAAACAAAGATTCTCCACCTGGCCCTCCTCCGGGGGAGGGAGAGGTGCGGACACCCTCTCCCCGGAGAGCAACTTCCTTCAAGGCTGGGTCATCTTCCTGCGAAAGCTAGACGTCACAGTAGAGCTGGCTGTGACAGCTTTTCCACAGGGGACTGACACCCTTGGCGACAAACAGACTGAGGAGAAACCACGAGTGACTCGGTAGCACATTGGGTCAAGCTCTTGGTTTCCTCAGCCTGCTTCTGAACTGTGGAGAGCCGCTGGGCCAACAGTGTCTCCAACAGTGTCGCCGAAAAAGGCAAACCTTGTGAGATAGGAGCACCGAGAAAGCGAACTTTGGCGATGTCTCGAACCTCTGCAAGGTTTAGCCGTGGAACGCTTCTGGACCACCAGAGTCAAGTCAAGTCATCTTCATTTATACAGCGCTTTTAACAATGTAGATTGTTTAAAAGCAGCTTTACAGAGATAAACATACAATTTACAGTAATAGAGATTGTTTTGGCTTCATAGCGATTTTTGAATAATGTTATTTCCAGCTAGTGTTAGTTTTGATTGATTCACTTCCAGCAAAATTATTATTTGTTATTACATTAGGGGCCACTAAGACGACAGCGTTCTCTTTAAACAGACTTTAAACGTGAACCTGTAACCTGATGGCGTTCACATGCGTTCACATTAGCATTAAAAATTGATTCTATAGTTATATTCGTTTGAATATATGTGCACAGGTTTGTAATTTCCCTACAAACCATGCCTAAACAAACTACTTGTCTTGCCTACACATTTGATAAAGAATTTTGTTTTATTTTATCACTTCGGGGTACGCGAGCCGGATTTTCAACAACGCTTTATCTGTAGAGTGGGAAAGGGATCCTCCATAGGGAGAGGCTAGTTGACACTTCAGCACTGCATTGTCATCGGGTCCAGGCGAAGCTCCTTCATCAGATCTGGATCCGGCAGGCTGCGGGAAAACCTTGGGATAAACAAAGACACTAAAATTAGCATAGATGCCATTCTTCTTATGATGTAACGAGTACATCAGGATTTGAGGGAAGTGTTCCCAGTTCCGGCTGACCTAATCTATGGAGCCTAACATTGAATTATAGAAGTCTATAATGTATTGTGTATGCTAGGTCAAAGATATGTGTTTTTAGTCTAGATTTGAACTGACAGAGTGTGTCTGCTTCCTGGACAATGGTAGGAAGACTATTCCAAAGTTTTGGTGCTAAATAGGAAAAGGATCTACCGCCTGCAGTCAATTTTGATATTCTAGGTATTATCAACTGGCCGGAATTTTGAGATCGCAATAGACGTGAAGGACTATAATGCTTTAAAAGCTCGCTCAAGTACTACGGAGCTAAACCATTTAGTGCTTTGTAAGTAATCAACAATATTTAAAAATTTATACGATGTTTAATAGGGAGCCAGTGTTGACAGAACCGAGCTAATATGGTCATATTTCCTGGTTCTGGTAAGAACTCGAGCTGCTGCGTTTTGAACTAGCTGTAATTTGTTTATTAAGTGTGCAGGGCAACCACCCAGTAGAGCATTACAATAATCTAGTCTTGATGTCATGAACGCATGAACTAATTGTTCTGCATTTGTTAATGAGAGCATATGGCGTAATTTAGATATGTTTTTAAGATGGAAAAATGCAGTTTTACATATACTAGACATGTGACTTTCAAATGAAAGATTGGTATCAAAGAGCACACCCAGGTTCCTAACCGCCGACGAAGACTTAACAGAGCAGCCATCAAGTGTTAGACAGTATTCTTGTCACGGTTCGTAAATTCATTGTTCCTTCTTGTCTCGTGTAGTTGTTGTTATGTGTGTGTGTGGGCGTGTGTGATTGTGGGCGTGACGGCTCGTTGCAATTGATCAGCGATCAGCTGATCAATCTCCTCTCCAGCTGCATCCAATCTGCTCTCCCATAAATACTCACTGCATTCTTCTGTCCTTGTCAGATCGTTGTTTGATGTTCTCGTTTGTGGTTGGTCTTGTTCCTGTCGTCCTTGCTGTGTTGCGGTTCGTTCCTGTCCTGGTTCCGGTTTCTGTTCGTGTCTGGATTATTCACCATCACTCTTCGTCACCTCAGCACTTTATCTTGGACTCTGATCATCTTGTCCCTGCGTCACCAAACGCTCGAGACTGTTCTTCTACTATTTGATTAAACGAGTTATTTGCACTTTTGCTTCCGCCTCATTCATCATGACAGAACGATCTGACCCACAGATGGAAGGAGCGAGTAGTTCGTCGGCGTTGGAGGACTTCGTGAATACCAGCATTAAACGCATGGACAACCAGGAAAGAGGTCTTAACGACACTAATCGGGCCGTGCAGGCTTTGGTGACGCAGGTGTCCGAGCTCACCCAGCAACTACAACATCTGCGAGCTCCCACTGCGCCGCCCACACCGGCCCTCCGAGTTGATGCACGCCTGACTAGAGGGTGCCGAGAGTCAGCGGTCCAGCGGCGGGGACGCGGTCAGCCCCGTCTACGATCACGAACCCATGCAGGTCGGGCGAGCTCGGCTTTCTCGGGAGGAGAAGGAAAGGCGGAGATCCCAAGGGTTCTGCTTGTACTGCGGGGCCTCGGGTCATTTTGCCTATAACTGCCCAGTAAAAGGCACAGCCCGGCAGTAAGTATGAGGCTACTGTCGGGTGGGATCTCCACTGCGAAGACCTCATCTACATCTACTCTCCTCCCGGGAAGACTAAGATGGTCAACTCACGATCACAATTGTCAAGCACTGGTGGACTCGGGAGCTGAAGGTAATTTTATGGACCATTCGTTTGCACGCAGATTTCAAGTTCCTGTTTTACCACTCACACACAAGATAGCAGTCCACGCACTCAACGGCCAAGATCTACCCACCATCTCTCTCATCACCGGACCCATCATGCTTATTACTTCTGGCAACCATTCGGAAATAATTTCATTGTATGTTCTGGACTACCCTCTTGCACCCATTGTGCTGGGGCACCCATGGCTCATCAAACACAACCCAAAAATAGACTGGCAGCAGAGAGCAGTATTGGAGTGGAGCAGTAAATGTCATGAGTCCTGTCTGGTGTCTGCTTGTTCGTCTGTTTCGGTCTCTGTCTTTCAGGAGGAGGCAATGGATTTATCTAACGTGCCCACGGAGTATCTAGACCTGAAGGAAGTGTTCAGTAAGTCTCGTGCTGCTTCTCTCCCTCCGCATCGTCCCTATGACTGTGCCATAGATTTACTGTCAGGTAAGTCTCCGCCTAAGGGCAAACTCTATTCGCTCTCTGTCCCAGAGAGGGAGGCTATGGAGAAATATATTTCTGATTCTCTAGCAACGGGGTTCATCCGCCCTTCTTCTCCAGCGGGGGCGGGGTTCTTTTTTGTGAAGAAGGATGGATCCCTGCGACCTTGTATTGATTACCGAGGGCTGAACAACATCACGGTAAAGAATACCTATCCTTTGCCGTTGATGTCTTCAGCTTTCGAGAGGTTGCAGGGAGCATCTGTCTTTACTAAATTGGACTTACGTAACGCTTATCATTTGTGTCGACTGAGGGAATACGTATGGATCCTGAGAAGGTTAAGGCTGTGGTGGATTGGCCAAGTCCAGATTCCTGTAAGGCCCTACTGAGGTGTCTGGGGTTTGCCAATTTTTACCGGCGGTTTATTCGCAATTTCAGCCAACTAGCCTCGCCTCTGACCGCTTTGACCTCCCCCAGAACGACGTTCAGGTGTTCAGACGCAGCGGAAGCTGCGTTTGCTAAACTCAAAGGCCGGTTTATTTCAGCCCCCATTCTCGTTTCCCCTGATACATCACGTCAGTTCGTGGTGGAGGTCGACGCGTCAGAGGTGGAGGTAGGTGCAGTGATTTCCCAGCGTTCTCCCACAGACGACAGAATGCATCCTTGCGCGTTTTTGTCTCATCGTTTATCCCCTGCCGAACGCAACTATGACATTGGTAACAGAGAGTTGTTGGCAGTCAAGTTAGCGTTGGAGGAATGGCGTCACTGGTTAGAAGGGTCAGGGGTACCTTTTATCGTTTGGACCGATCACAAGAATCTGGAATACATTAAGACTGCCAAAAGATTGAACTCCAGGCAGGCTCGTTGGGCACTTTTTTTCGGACGTTTTGATTTTACTCTCTCGTACCGCCCGGGTTCCAAAAACATTAAACCCGATTCTTTGTCGCGCATTTTTGAGCATTCTGAACGCCCGTCTACTCCCGAGTGTATTTTACCTGAGACTCTGTTTGTCTCCACTCTCATATGGGAGATCGAATCGAAGGTCAGGAAGGCCTTAGAAGGGGTAACGCCTCCGCCCGGTTGCCCACCGAACCGTTTGATTGTACCGGAGGGATTACGGTCTGACGTCATTCAGTGGGGGCATTGCTCCAACGTGGCTTGTCATCCAGGAGTCAGTCGAACAGTCGAACAGAAGTTTTTGGTCAAGCAACGATTCTGGTGGCCACTTATGGGTCAGGATGTTCACAATTTTGTTTTGGCTTGCTCAGTTTGTGCCATTGGTAAGACTTCCAATCGTCCTCCTGATGGGTTACTTCAACCGCTGCCAGTCCCTTCGAGACCCTGGTCCCACATTGCGCTAGATTTTGTAACCACCCTCCCACCCTCTCGAGGGAACACGGTAGTTTTGACCGTGGTGGACCGGTTCTCGAAGGCGCCCCATTTCATTCCCTTGCCCAAATTACCCTCAGCCAAGGAGACAGCGTTGACCGTCGTGGATCATGTCTTTCGCTTACATGGCCTCCCGACAGACGTGGTTTCCGACAGAGGACCCCAGTTTGTGTCAAGATTTTGGCAAGAATTTTGTAAGTTATTGGGGGTGACTGTCAGTCTGTCCTCAGGGTTCCATCCCCAGAGCAATGGTCAAACTGAGAGAGCCAATCAAGATTTAGAGAGAACGTTACGATGTTTGGTCTCTAAGAATCCTTCCTCGTGGAGCCAACAACTGTCTATGGTGGAGTACGCCCACAATACATTACCAGTGTCATCTACGGGCCTGTCTCCGTTTGAGTGTAGTGTAGGTTACCAGCCACCTATTTTTCCTAGCCTGGAATCCTAAGTCGCGGTCCCCTCCGCCCACGCCTTCGTCCAGAGGTGTCATCACACTTGGACTAGAGCCCGTGAGACTCTACTCCAAGTGGGAGCACACACCAAGGCCAAAGCCGATCGCCACCGGTCTAGGCCTCCCGTATACATCGTTGGTCAAAAAGTGTGGCTTTCTACCAAGAATATTCCTCTCCGATCCGTCTCTAATAAACTTGCTCCCAAATTTATCGGCCCGTTTACTGTCACCAAAATCATTAGTCCGGTGGCAGTCCGCCTCAACCTCCCTCCAGTGTACAGGAGGATACATCCCGTCTTTCATGTGTCCAAAATAAAACCCATGTTTCGTTCTCATATTAATCCGCCAGTCCCGGTTCCCCCACCGCCGCGACTCGTAGAAGGGGAACCCACATATTCGGTTAATCGTATTCTGGACTCGAGGCGAAGGGGACGCGGATTCCAGTATTTGGTGGACTGGGAAGGTTACGGTCCGGAGGAGAGAAGTTGGGTACCTGCTAGAGACATCTTGGATCACTCTCTTATCGATGATTACAATCGACAGGTAAGGGAGTCTGGGAACACCGGGAGGCGTTCCTAGGAGAGGGGGTACTGTCACGGTTCGTAAATTCATTGTTAGTTCTTGTCTCGTGTAGTTGTTATGTGTGTGTGTGGGCGTGTGTGATTGTGGGCGTGACGGCTCGTTGATCAATCAGCTGATCAATCTCCTCTCCAGCTGCATCCAATCTGCTCTCCCACTTTTGCTTCCGCCTCATTCATCATGACAATTCTAGGTTATTACGTGTGGAAGTTTTTTTGTCCAATAAATAGAATCTCTGTTTTTTTTCAGAATTTAGTAGTAGGAAATTACTAGTCATCCAATTTTTTATATCAGCTATGCATTCCGTTAATTTTGTGAATTGGTAAGTTTCGTTAGATTTTGAAGAAATGTACAGCTGAGTATCATCGGCAAAACAGTGAAAACTAATTCCATGTTCCCTAATGATATTTCCTAATGGTAGCATGTACAGAGTGAACAGCAACGGTCCTAGTACTGAGCCTTGTGGTACGCCATACTGAACTTGTGATCGATAAGGCATATCTTCATGTATTGCTACAAAATGATAACGGTCAGATAAGTATGATTTAAACCATGCGAATGCAATTCCACTAATGCCAACATAATTTTTGAGTCTATTTAAAAGAATGTTGTGGTCAATAGTATCAAATGCAGCACTAAGATCAAGTAACACTAATAGAGAGATACAACCGCGATCGGATGATAAGAGTAAATAATTTGTAACTCTAACGAGAGCTGTCTCGGTACTATGGTACCGTATGAATCCTGACTGAAAATCCTCGCAGATATAATTTCTTTCAAGAAAGGAACACAGTTGTGAGGATACTGCTTTTTCTAATATCTTTGATAGAAAAGGCAGATTCGAGATCGGCCTGTAATTGACTAATTTTGTATGACCAAGTTGCGTTTTTTTAACAAGTGGTTTTATCATAGCCAGCTTAAAGGTTTTTGGTACATATCATAGAGACAAAGACGAATTAATGATAGTAAGAAGAGGATCTATGACATCTGGAAGCATCTCTTTCAGTAGCTTAGTCGGTATAGAGTCTAACATACAAGTTGTCGATTTAGATGAATTCTGCCTATGGCAACAAATTAATCTTTTTTTTTTTTCCTCAGGGAGACTACAAGGCACTGCCTGATGCGATACTGTGGTAGACGGTGGCATAGTTATAATTTTGTCCCTGATATTATCGATCTTATAAGTGAAGAAGTTCATAAAGTCATTACTGCTGTGTTGCTTGGACACTTCTGGGCTTGAAGCTTTCTTTTCCATTAGTTTAGCCACTGTTTTAAATAAATACCTAGGATTGTGTTTATTTTATTTTAATAGGGTTGAAAAATAAGCAGATCTAGCAGCTTTTAAGGCCTCTCTGTATGCAATCGAGCTCTCTTTCCATGAAATCCGAAATACCTCTAGTAGGGCTGTTTTCGACTAAGGATTTTCATAGTCGAATCTGATTCGTTAGATTTTGCCGTAGTCGACTGATAGTAGAACTTTTTTTTTTTTTTTTAGAGAGCAGACTATACGTTCGGTTGAATAGGCTAATTGTTCGTCTGTTATAGGACAACTTGCTCTACGTTTATTTAAAATGAACAGCAAGACAACTAAGTGAATGTGCTTTCCATTAAATTAATCCTTAACAAAAAAAAAACGTTGCAATGAACGTGCTTTGTTTTAAATAAATCACACGCAGTAAACAAAACCTTAACAAAAAAACTTTGCAATGAACGTTGCAATTTAGACGCGCAAACAGCGTGCCGGTGCGGTGAGACGTACATGCTCGAGCAGATTCGGCTTGAAGTCGTTCATCCTCGGACGCGGTGTCGCGCGGGCTGTTACAAAAGTTACAAAAAGCTGTGCACACAGTCAAGCGAAATGGGGTCTTGTGCACCCAACGCGTCATTTTTTGCCGTGCGCACCTTCGCTCTCGTGCGGACGCGTCTGGTATAAACAAGGCTTTAGTGTCAGCGCGCGCTCTGATCGGGAAAGGGGCACAGACTAGCCTGGCAAGCCAGACCTACATCAAGATGTTACACTGGCTGCAAAATAATTTTTGCTGCCGCTAGGGTGCGTCTAGATTTCTAGGCTAGGCACAGACGTCTCCCGAATCATCTCCAGCACTCAGCCTCCGAACCACCACTAACTCCGCCTCCGTTTCACTCGTAAGCTGATATTAGTATTTAAACATTCACTATGATAAAAAAAAAATTGTAAAAAATAATTTAGGCTTAATAGCACGATTTTGGCGGTTATAGAGTTCTAATGACGGTGTTCAACCATCACACCCCTATTGGTTACATAACCCTACTATTCGACTATGAGGTTCATAGTCGAATCAGACCTCTCCGAATCGAATCGTCGAATCCTCGACTATTAGAAGTCAGCCCTAACCTCTAGTTTAGTTTTCTTCCAGTTGCGCTCCATTTTTCTGGCTGCTCTCTTAAGGGCCTGGGTGTGCTCGTTGTACCACGGTCTTGGACTATTTTCTTTAATCTTCTTTAAGCGCAATGGAGCAACTGTGTCTAAAGTGCTGGAAAAGAGAGAGTTAAAAGTTTCTGTTGCAATATCAAGTACTTCTAAGCTATCTGGGATGCTGAGATGAAACTGATTAGGAAGATTATTGATAAAGCAATCTTTAGTGGCAGAAGTTATAGGTCTAACGTATTTATAACACGGAGTCGGCTTTGCAGCCTTGGCTAAATGTAATTTATATGAGACTAGATAATGATCTGAGATGTCATCGCTCTGCTTCAGAATTTCAACAACATCAACATCTATTTTATGTGATAGTATTTGATCTAGAGTATGATTACGACAATGAGTAGGTCCTGGCATGTGTTGTTTAACTCCAATTGAGTTTAGAATGTCTTTAAATGCCAATCCCAATGCATCTTTTTCATTATCTACATGTATAGTAAAATCACCAACAATTAGTACTTTATCTGCAGCCAATACTAATTCTGATAGAAAGTCCGCAAATTCTTTGATAAAATCTTTATGGTGCCCTGGTGGCCTGTATACAGCAGCCATCATAATTCTCAAATGTGATTTATCCTTTACACTATATAGTTTTACATTAAGAACCAACACTTCAAAAGAAGTATATTTAAAACTATATTTCTTAGTGGTTTTGAAAATATTACTATAAATTACAGCAACACCTTTGCCTTTCAGACGAGGTTCATGTTTATAACTGTAATCTTGTGGGGTTGACTCATTTAAAGTAATATATTCATTTGGTTTTTAACCAGGTTTCTGTCAAACACAGCACATCTAGATTATAATCTGAAATCACATCATTAACTATGAGTGATTTTGGAGTAAGGGATCGAATATTCAGCAACCCAATCTTTATCATTTGCTCATCTATATTATATCTGTTTTTTATTTGTTGAACATCAATTAAATTTTTAACCTGATGTTTTTTGGATTTCCAAATTCTGGGAACAGACACGGTCTCTATATGATGATTTCTAGGTGAAAGAGGCTCTATGTGATGGGATTTATCTGACCTTGGTGACGTGAGGCTGCTAGCAGACGGTCGGTTTAGCCAGTCTGTCTGCTTCTTGACCTGAGCCCCAGATTGTCATGTTATAGCTCTAAGACTATGAGCCAAATTACTAGAGAGAAGAGCAGCACCAGCCCAGGAGGGATGAATCCCATCTCTTTTTAACAGGTCAGCCTTGCCCCAAAAACTTTTCCAATTGTCTATGAATTCTACATTATTACACGGACACCACTCAGACAACCAAGCATTGAACGAACACAATCTACTAACTATCTCATCACTCCTGCGAAAAGGAAGGGGGCCAGAGCAAATTACAGTCCCTGACATCGTACTTGCGAGTTCACACACATCTCCGACTGGCGGAGTCGAACATCATTAGTGCCGACATGAATAATGAATTTACGATTAGCATTAGCCAGCACTTTTAAATTTGCTTTGATGTCAGGCGCTCTGGCCCCCGGCAAACATGTGACTATGGTGGCTGGTGTCTCTATTTTCACGTTCCGTGTGATCGAATCACCAATTACCAGGGCACAATCAACAGAATTCTCAGTGGGTGTTTCACTGAGTGGGGCAAATTGATTTGTTATGGTAATCGTAACGGAAGAGTGTTTTTTTGATCCGTGACTAGAGCGATCTCTCACTGTCACCCATCTGCCTTGCTGCAAGGGCTCTACTTCAGCCGGAACCGAATCATGTAAAGAGTTCACTATGCTAGGCGCATCCAAAATACTATCTTAAGATCTAGCATTCTTACCATCCTCAATTAAAGTTTGGATGCGTGTCTCTAGTTATGAAATCTTCTCCGTCAGCCCGACTGTCTCCTTACATTTATCACATATAAATCCTATATTGCCATCGGAGAAGGCTATACTAAACATATAACACGTGACACAGGTGACAATAACAGGACAAGAAGACATTACTCACCGTGTTTGTTGACTGATTCTTACTTACCTGGACTTTTATGAACTCAAAGGTGCGGGCGCGCAAGAGAAAATAAATAAATGAGCGCACGGGTGGCGCGTTAACAGGCTAACATTAGCAAGTTACTAGTGTGCTGTGTTAACAATAACGGAAGCTAGAGATGTAAGGTTAATCTGAGATGTTGGGTAAGCTGTATTTAGTAGTATAAACAACTAGAAATGAGTGTAAATGATGGCTCAAAACAGAAAGAAATATGAGGCTCAGGTGGAGCTTACAACCTCGAAGCAAACAAACACAAAGCAGGCAGCGAGGCAGACAGGAGCAATCGATCAGCAATCTCAAGTGGACATCGTCTGACCGAGGGCCAGTGCTGTGACTTAAACCACGGTCAGTCACAATGCACAGCTCAACCCCGACTCAGAACTACCCTCATGTACTCCGTGTTTTGGCCTTACACAGACTTGTAGTGTGGCCATCACATGCAGAGAAGAGGTGGTCTGCCATTAGCAAAGCCACCCCACCACCAAGAGTAGTGAGAGAGGAAAAAACTTTCTCTGCAGATTTTGGCATGTTTGGCATTCCACATTGACACCAATATGCTTCCATACTGCTAAAGTTTTTTTTCACACACATCCGTGTGGGCACGGGGGCCGGGCCAAGGCGATTACGCGTCGCACTGCGCCCCCAGAGTAGCCTGGGAAGTGTGGCTGTGAAGTCTGAATCTGATTCAGCATGAGCACACACACCATTACAGTGGGAACTCAGCATCATCATTTCCAGAGTGTAAGAGCCCTCTCTCCGATGCAGCGATCGACATCTGATCCTCCCCTGGAGCCCCGAATGAAATACCTGGTCCCTCATGAGAAGGACCAGAAATTCCACCCAAAAGCTGCCTGAAAAGGACGCGATCTTCACCCGTGTTGCTCTTTTACAAAAACGCTATCTTATTGTGCTGAAGCACACAGGGATCAACGCGGCAACACAGCGTGGAAACTGCAAGCCCGCTGTGTGCACTCAACCGGATACCAGCTGTGACAACAGCTCTTTAAAGATGTAGATCACGTGCAGTAACAGCCAGCGCCCAGGAGCTCGCGAAGATCACTGAAGCGCTGTGCTTCACACCACACCAACACAGAGAGGTCTCGGAAAACAGAGACTCGTAGTCTCATCCACTCAGAGCACACGACCGGTCGGCTCCGAAGTAAAAAGCATATGTGTGTGCGCTCGCTTCCGCTTTATACCCGCACTGGCAGGCGGGGCGAGAAATGCAAGTCCTGCATGCCAATGTTCATTGGCTCGTTTTAGTTCACTCGAAGGCAATTGGTCTCCCTAGTGTGATCCCAATTCGTTGGAAACTCCTCCGACGAGACGTAGGAGTTACCGAACCAAAGGGAACCAGACATTTTCTAGTATTTTAAACATAAATGGAGTATTTGAAAGGGGTTTGTAATTTGCCAATTCGTTTGGATCTAGTTGTGGTTTCTTAATGAGAGGCTTAATAATTACCAGCTTGAACGGTATTGGGACATGACCTAGAGAAAGAGATGAGTTAATAATATTGAGAAGAGGCTCTTCTGCTACATTTAAAAACTATTTCAGTAGTTTAGTGGGTATTGGATCTAATAAACATGGTGTTTTAGATGCAAGGATGAGTTTATTTAGCTCTTCCTGTCCTACTTGTAAAGCTCTGTAAATGTTCTTGAGGGGCAATAATTGCGGCAGAATCATAAAACACTGTCCTCTTGTTCTGCTCACTCATTTCAAACAATCACTAGATTTGTTCTTGACCTGAAGTGACATGGCAACCAATGGTGTTTACCACTTCTCTTTCTTACAACTCAGACCAGCCTTTTCTTCCCCCTTCCTCAGTCAAACAGTGCAAGACAACTAAACGCAAACCTTGATAAAAACTCTCCTCTGCCATTTATTTTTACACAATCCAATGAATTACTTGTTTCCTGATAGTTTTCAATATTCTGTGTTCATGCAAATGTCTCTTGAAAATACTGCATGCTTTAATTTTTTTAATTTTAAACATTTAATGTAAAACCCTGTTTACAACCCATGTTATTATAATGGAAAAAAAATGTATTGGTGAAAAATATTTTCATAATGTACTTTTCAAAAAGTACTAACTTTTTTCTTGGGAATAACGTGCACTGAATTATGCATAATAATATCAGAAACGTATTAAAAGAATAAATATGGACAATTTTGATTTCCTGCAGACATGGTATGGCCACTCTGATCTTTTTTCTATGTGTGCACATGCATGTGTCATGATCCCAGCCTGTGTTCCCCTGTCTTGTTTTGGACTTTTATGTTTTTGGACTCTTAATGTTTTTTTTTGTTTGTTTTGTTCTGTTCCTATTGTTTATGTGCTCTCCTCCTGTGTTTAGTTCCCTTTTCCCTTGTTGCTTTACCTACCTTGTTAGTTTCTATAGTTACCCTTGTTTGTCACCATAGCAACCCTATTTAGTTTCCTTGAAAATGAATCACCTTCACCTGTCCTGTGTTAACCCCTTGTTATTTTGTGTATTTAAACCACAGTGTTTTCCCATGTTCCTTGTCTCGTGTTGCTCCTCATGGATGTATCGTGCGTGGTTGTTTTAGGGTGTATTCACACCTGCCTTGTTTGGTTTGATTGAATCGAACTCTAGTTCGTTTCCCCCCCTTGGTGCGGACCTTTTGGGCAGGTGTGAATACAGCAATCGAACTCGGGTGCGGACCAAACAACCGAACCGAGACCCAGCAGAAGATGTGGTCTCGGTACGGTTCCAAACGAACTCTGGTACGGTTCGAATTTCTGTCCAATGAATGAATGACCTTAAGCACACGTGTGGTTTTGCCTACAAGTTTTGGTTCACTTGCAAAAAGAGCAGTGTGAAAGCGAACCGTACCAATAAAAAAAAAAAAAGAAAAATGCATTTGGTCCGGACCAAAGCAAGTGAACTATCGGACTTTCCTGGTGTGAATACACCCTTAGTTTCTGGTTTCCCCTGGATTATCTTTTTCTTTGCCTGGGTTATTTGGTTCTCGATTTGTTGCATGTTGTTTTGTTTAAATAAACTTCATTTACTCCATTTGGATCCCACATGCTGCATTTACTAAAACAGCCATCTTACAGCATGACACCTGGCTAAAAAGCCACATTATCACTACATCTGTATTTATTGCGCTAGTTCTATGGCAAGGCAAGGCAAGGCAAGTTTATTTATATAGCACATTACATACACAATGGTAATTCAAAGTGCTTTACATAGGAGGAAATAATTAAAACAGTTTAGAATAAAAAATAAAATAAAGTACAGTAAAAACAGTCGGACGAACATTGACACAGTGCTCATTCAGTAAATGCATAGCTAAACAGATGTGTTTTGAGTCTGGATTTGAATGTGACTACTGTAGGAGCACATCTGATCTCCTCTGGAAGCTGGTTCCAGCTGCGGCTGGCATAATAGCTAAAAGCAGACTCTCCGTGCTTAGAGTGAACCCTTGGTATTTCTAACTGATGTGATCCTAATGATCTGAGTGATCTGTTGGGTTTATATTCAGTGAGCATATCTGCAATATATTGAGGTCCTAGCCCATTGAATGATTTATATACCAGTAATAATACTTTAAAATCAATCCTAAATGTAACTGGGAGCCAGTGTAAAGACCTGAGGACTGGTGTGATATGTTCAAATTTTCTGGTTCTGCTCAGAATCCTGGCAGCTGCGTTCTGTATGAGCTGCAACTGTCTTATGGTCTTTTTAGGAAGGCCAGTGAGGAGTCCATTACAATAATCCACCCTGCTGGTGATAAAAGCATGCACAAGTTTCTCTAAGTCTTGACTGGAAACAAAGCATCTAATTCTTGCAATATTTTTCAAATGATAGTATGCTGATTTAGTTATTGCTTTGACATGACTACTGAAACTAAGGTCTGACTCTAGAGACACACCAAGATTCCTGACTTGATTTTTAGTTGTTAGACCCCTAGCGTCAAGGTATGCATTTACCTTGAGAACTTCATCTTTGTTTCCAAACGCAATGACTTCAGTTTTGTCTTTGTTTAACTGAAGAAAGTTTTGGCACATCCAACCGTTTACTTCATCAATGCATTGGCACAGGGAGTCAATGGGGCTGTAGTCGTTAGGCGATAGGGCTAAGTAGAGCTGTGTGTCGTCTGCATAGCTGTGGTAAGAGATTCGGTTCTTTCTCATTATTTGGCTCATTGGGAGCATGTACAGGTTGAATAGGAGTGGTGCAAGAATTGAGCCTTGAGGGACTCCGCATGTCATGGGAGTCCACTCAGACTTATGGTCTCCTATACTCACATAATAACCTCTCCCTTCTAAGTATGACCTGAACCATTTTAGGACTATCCCAGAAAGCCCCACCCAGTTTTCCAGCCTGTCAAGAAGTATGTTGTGATCGACAGTGTCAAATGCAGCACTGAGGTCGAGTAGGACCAGCACTGATAATTTGCCTGTATCAGTATTTAAGCGAATATCGTTTATTATCTTTATGAGCGCTGTCTCTGTGCTGTGATGCGATCGGAAACCAGATTGAAAATTGTCAAAGTATCCATTCAAGCTTAGGAATTTGTTCAGCTGATTGAAGACAACTTTTTCAATGATCTTGCCTATGAAAGGAAGATTTGAGATCGGTCTATAATTGCTTAAGATGGTCTTATCCAGATTGCTCTTTTTCAGGAGGGGCTTGACAACTGCAGTTTTCAGGGAGTTTGGAAAACTCCCAGAAAGAAGTGAGGCATTTACCACTTCTAGGAGATCTGCTTCTAAGCTGTTTAACACACTTTTAAAAAAAGATGTGGGAAGTGTGTCAAGGGCGCAGGTTGATGTTTTAAGGTGCTGTACGGTTTCTTCCAAAATTTTGCCATCAATTTCTTCGAAAACAGACATAGTAACTACTTTCTCAGGTAGTGGTCTGATCTGTTTGACCCCAGCGCAACTCAAGGATGAGCTGATCACCTTTCTGATATTATTGATTTTCTCAGAGAAGAAAGAAGCAAACTCACTGCACTTGATGTCTGAGAGCATTTCACTGGGAATCTGGCTTGGGGGGTTTGTCAGTCTCTCTACAGTAGCAAAAAGAGTGCGTGTGTTGTTTAAGTTGCTGTTTATAATATTCGAGAAGAAAGTCTGTCTAGCTTTGCCTAGTTCCATATTAAAAGCATGGATGCTGTCTTTGTAGATGTTATAATGGACTACAAGTTTTGTCTTCCGCCACATGCGCTCTGCTCTTCTGCATTGTCTTTTCATGTTTTGCACAGCTGTTGAGTTTCTCCAAGGTGCTTTTTGTCTACCACTCTTCCTGACTTTCACAGGAGCAATATCATCAATTACACTTTTAATTTTTGAGTTAAAAGATTCAAGGAGAAAATCAACAGAGTCAGCAGATATGCTTGGTTTTAAAGATATAGCCTTCATAAATAGGACACTAATGTTCTCATTTAAGCATCTCTTCTTGACAGACACAGATCTAGCTTCAATGGCAGGAGAGATCAGTATATCAAAGAAAATACAGAAATGATCAGACAGTGCTACATCCTTGATAACAATTGATGAGATGTTTAGACCCTTACTGATAAGTAAATCTAGAGTGTGTCCACGATTATGTGTGGGTCCATGTACATGCTGAGTCAGATCAAAAGTTTTGAAAACAGTTTTGATTTCTTTCGCCATATTGGTTTCTGCATTATCTATGTGAATGTTAAAATCTCCAGCAATGGCAAAACAGTCAAACTCAGAGGAAATTGTTGATAACAGTTCTGTAAATTCCTCAGCAAAAGCTGGAGAGTATTTTGGAGGCCTGTAAATAATGATAAGTAAAATACGTGGAGCGCCTTTTAACACAATACCCAGATATTCGAAAGACGGGTAATTCCCAAATGATATTTGCTTACATTGATAGACATCTTTAAAAAGAGCAGCTACGCCCCCGCCTCTCTTTACCGCTCTGCAAACACTCATAAAAGTAAAGTTAGGAGGGGATGTTTCATTGAGGACTGTTGCACTGCAGCTGTCTTCTAGCCAAGTTTCATTTAGAAACATAAAGTCCAGGTTGTATGTGGTTATTAAGTCGTTGACTAGAAGTGATTTATTTTTAAGTGAGCGGATGTTTAAAAGTGCTAACTTAACAGTCTTACTTTTTGTCCCCACAGCGATCTTAGTTTGCCGTGTGATAGGCACCAGATTAGATGGGTTTGCTGTATGGCTTTTGAAGGCCTTAGATTTTCTATCATGCAATTGAACAGCAATAGAGAAAGATACAGGCACACTGGGTTCCCGCTTGTTTTGTAAACATTTAAGAAAGTTACTGTTATCATAGCGGGTGCCCGACATATATCACTGAGAGTTGGTATCAGTTGTTTTTGGTTCACCGCGAGCCGCTGGAGGATGGTGTGGGCCCTGGCGCTGTGGCAGAGGCCGAAGAGCTCTCACAGGAGGAGGAGGAGGGCGAGCTGGGCCCGCAGGCTTTGGTGGTTGTGGGGCCTGCCGTTTTTTGGTTGACATCTGGGGGCTTGCAGCAAAAGAGTGGGATAGTTTGGTTCCAGCATACACCAGTTGTTCCATTTTCTCTGAGAAGCACAGAAGTGGAGTTGCTGGAGAGAGAGATAACGTGTCTGGTGAGAGGGGCTGTTGTTCTGGTGTTATCGGAGGCTGTGATATGCTGTCCTGTATTCCCTGGCTGTTTTCCAGAAAGTCGTCCTTGGGTGCTGAATCTTCTAGCAGTTCTAATACGTCACAGTCTGTTTGTGGTGAGCTCTGTGGGCAGGGCTCAGCTGAGATTGTGTCCGTGAGCAGAGGTTGTTGTGGCTGAGTGGTGTTATCATTGTCCTTGTGTGATGTGTCGGCCGCATGTCCATTCAGGTGCATAAGTGAAGTCCTGTGGTCATTCATACTGTGTCCAGGTGTGTGTGTGCCATTCAGGTTGAGTGGATTGGCACACACTGCAGAAGGATGATGGAGGGAGAAGTAGATATTGTCCTTTAGCACTCTTGAGCCAAGTTTGTTTGGGTGGAGCCCATCCTGTTGAAACAGTTGCCTCTGACTCCAGAAAAGATTGAAGTTGTCAATGAAGTTCACTCCTTTTATATTGCAGGTTTTTTGCAGCCATGTGTTAAGCCCAAGCAACCGTGAAAACCTGTTTGTTCCTCTTGCTGGGAGTGGTCCACTGATGAATGTCTGAACTTTCAGTCTTTTAAGTGTTTCAAAAAGTTCCTTGAAATCCTTCTTAAGGAGTTCTGACTGCTCTTTATGAATATCATTCTTCCCCACATGAACAATGAGTCGATTTGCAGTCTTATGTTTCATCAGAATGTTCTGAAGTTCCTTGTTTACATCAGAAGTCGTTGCTTGTGGAAGGCAGCATGTAGTTGTGTCCCTGCTAATAATGTTTCTGATTATCGAGTCACCCACTATCAGAGTCCTGGGCTCGGCTGCGCTCTGAGCTAAGTGCCGCTGTCTGCTCGACCTTGAGCGCCAGTTAGCATTAGTGTTAGCTACTGGCTTATTCATTCTGTGTTCGATCACATTCATTACATTCAGGGATTCCTCATTCATTAATACTTCAAATCTGTTCTCAAGATGTATAGGCGGTGGTAGGAGACCAGTGTTTGCAATCCTTGTCAGAGCCGTATCTGGGGTAGAGGATGCTACTGCGGCAATGTGTGATGCTCGTGACAATCTGATGTCTCGAGTGCCTTTGGGTCTCGCTCCCTGTTTGTGCCATCGATTTGTAAGTCGATCGGTTTGTTTCTCTACACTCAGTATAGCCTGTCGAGGAGCACTAGATTCATGGGACTCACCGGTATGCTGAGGGCGTCCATGATGAAGCTCGATTGTGTGTTCCGTCTGGTTTGGTGGTCCCACAAGTAACTTTGTTTCAAGAACTGCAATCCTTTGTAAAAGTCTCTGGCAGTTAGTGCAGCAAGTAGATTCCAGAAGAGGCATTTTCTCTTATCCTTATGAATGTAGGGAGTTGTGTTTTCTCTTCCCCGGAATGTAAGCTTTCAGTGGGAGGCTGGTCGGAGAAAAGAATTCTGCTTTTTTCAAGCGTTTGAGCACTGTACTGAAGTTAAAATTAGGTGATAAAAGGAAATAAAATATAAAAATATAAACGATAGAGCAATAAAAAATATAAAAGCGATAGAGCAAAGCGCGGAGCAGTAAGCAAGAGCGTCCGAACAGTAGCTGAGCAGGAAGTAAGAGTCGGTGGTAGGAGACCAGTGTTTGCAATCCTTGTCAGAGCCGTATCTGGGGTAGAGGATGCTACTGCGGCAATGTGTGATGCTCGTGACAATCTGATGTCTCGAGTGCCTTTGGGTCTCGCTCCCTGTTTGTGCCATCGATTTGTAAGTCGATGGCACAAACAGTTATTTGGCACAATAACGATGGCACAAATAGTTATAGTTATTCTATGCAATAATAACAGCAAGCAGCAGACACTTAAAACCATTTTGTCCATTTGGAATAAGGTTTATTATTTAACTAGTGATGAAGAGAATGAGAAATAATGTAGATATGACAAAACTATTTGTGAAAAGATAAATGAGTGAAAACAAAGATGGCGTATTGATGACTTTTTTAACAGTGTCGTTGTCATTTCAGAGTAAGAGTTTAAAGATTATTTAAATTAGTTATTAAATTATGAAGACATTAGTATTTTTTCCTTTGAACCACAGTTGAATCATTCCCAATACAACCAGGAACATTCATCAGGAAAGTAATGGGGTCAATTTTGATCATGTTGAAACACAAAATAAACTGCATACAAGGGAGCAGTGGTACTCAGCAGGGGCTCTCAGCAAACGTCGTCAAAATATTCTAAAACAAGCTTTAAAATATGCTAAGAACTAAAACTCTAGATATTTCTTAATTTAATTCACCCCGGAATTTCTATTTTCAGTTTTTTTCAACTGCTAACATCCATTTGTCCAATTTGTTACCTTGTTACACTTGTGGTCTTCCTGGGTCAAAATGACCGGCCTATAAAAAATAGCTTATAAATCACTCATTATACCATATTTTCACCAAATCTTGGATTAAATCTTTTTGTCAACTTGTTCTCGTTCAATTAGGACTGGTTTTGTATTTTCATTTGCATCTGATTAATCGTGGGCCTCATTTATCTAAGAGTAGGCATCTCATTTTTTGAGTAAAAAAAAAATGTTTTTTTAATAATTTTGGATTTTTTTTTTTTTTTTAATTAGTACTGTTGATCAAACTAGTTTACTTTAATGTTTCACCGGGAAGTTTGTTTTGAAAAACTTTTATTTTGTAAAAAATGGTACATAGTCACACTTGTGGTCTTCCCGGGTCAAAATGACCGGCCTATAAAAACTAGCTTATAAAATCACTCATTATGCGATATTTTCACCCAATCTTGGATTCAATTTTTTTGTCAACTTGTTCTCTTTCAATTAGGACTGGTTTTGTATTTAATTTTCAAAAAGTTTAATTGTAGGAGTCATTTTTCCGAACTTATGCACCTTAGTTTTTGAGTGAAAAAAGCATTATTTGTTAATAATTTTGGCAATATTGAGTAAAATATATATAAAAAAAAAATTGCACTGTTGATCACACTAGTCTACTTTAATGTTTAACCAGGACATTTCTTTTTAAATTCTTTTATTTTGTACAAAATGGCACAGAGTCACACTTGTGGTGTTCCCAGTCAAAAATGGCTGGCCATTGAAAGTGAATTTAGAAGATTACAAAACACAGGACTTGTATTTTGAAATGCTTTTATTTTCAGAAAAAGGGTGCACAGTAATGCTTGTGCTGTTGCCTGACAAATCATTGTCACCATTGTGACAAACAAGACAACACATTAACACTGTCATATAGAGAACACATATCAAACACTGTTCATATTCTTTCAGTTTTCCAAATTATGAACTAACCAAAACGTCAAACACCGGGTCTTTGTGTGAACACATGCAAGTGACTAACAAAAGCATTTTTAAGTGTGTGTGTGTGTGTGTGATAATGTCAGATAGATGAATGGATATTAGATGCAGTTCAGGGTAGGATCAATTTCATCACTGTGAAAAAGAATGTGTCATTCAGAAAATAGTTTGTGTGTGAGTGTGTGTGTGTGTGTGTGTGCGTGCGTGTGTCCACGCATGCACATCTCCAAGGGCTCTATGTCATTGTCTTCAAGCGAAAATGTACATATGTGAACATGAACACGAACATGCTCCTGACAACTACATTTTTCTCTAATTTTTAGTCTCCCTCATTCACTTTCAATGACCGAGAACACCACAAGTGTGACTCTGTGTCATTTTCTGCAAAAAAACCCAGACATTTCAAAACAAACGGTGTCATTAAATATTAAAGTAGACATGTGTGATCAACAGTGCAATTTTTTTTCATATTTTACTCAATATTGCCAAAATTATTAACAAATAATGCTTTTTTCACTCAAAAATTGAAGTGCATAAGCTTGTATAAATGACTCCTACAATTAAACCGTTTGAAAATTAAATACAAAACCAGTCCTAATTGAAAGAGAACAGGTTGACAAAAAGATTGAATCCAAGATTGGGTGAAAATATGGTATAATGGGTGATGTATAAGCTATTTTTTATAGGCCGGTCGGCCATTTTGACCCGGGAAGACCACAAAAGTGTGACTGTGCCATTTTTTACAAAATAAAAGTTTTTCAAAACAAACTTCCTGATGAAACATTAAAGAAGACTAGTGTGATCAACACTGCCAACTTTTTAAAATATTTAATTTAATATCCAAAATTATTCAAAAATCTTAAAAATTAATGCTTTTTTTACAAATAAAATGAGATGTCTACTCTTAGATAAATGAGGCTCACGATTAATCAGATGCAAATAGAAATATAAAACCAGTCCTAATTGAAAGGGAACAAGTTGACAAAAAGATTGAATCCAAGATTGGGTGAAAATATGGTATAATGAGTGATTTATTAGCTATTTTTTATAGGCCGGTCATTTTGACCCGGGAAGACCACAGGTGTTATAGGGTTTTGAACACCACATGAGGGTTAACACATTTCTAAAATGCTTAATTTTTTTTTTTCACACAAGCTTGAATCATGGTTCCCTTTCAGTCTCTCACATTCGACTTAGTCGACGTGTCGACTGATCGGGATCACGCCATGGAGCCAGTCATTTTCGAGTACTATTGAAACAAGCCAATGGAATTGGTGTTTGTGATTTGCATCACACACTCCATCCCCGCGGCACGGGTATAAATACGGAAGTGGATGAACGCACTAGTTGCCTTTCGCTCTGAGGCCGATCGTTTTGATGTCTCTGAAGAGTGCTGTTGTTTTCAACGAGCGAGTGTGTCTGTGTTCTTCTGGAAAGACTCTCCCGGTGCTGGTGGTTTCTAGAGTGCAGTGCAGCAGTGGTCGCGAGCTTTGAGCTCTCAACTGCTGTTGTTACAGCAACCTAATATCTGTGTTTGTGTGTGTTGACGGCTGGTTGAGGGTGGAAAAGTGAGTGCTTCACTGTTTTAGTTCGCTGAATTCAGTGTTGCCGATGTCATTCCCTGTGTGCTCCGGCACTGGTGATGGGTCTCATTTCAGAAAAAGCAACACGGGTGCGTTTGGGTCTTTTTCAAGATGCCATTCCATCCGTGCGTTTCTGTGTGCGGTAGGGCTCTATCCCCCTCAGACGGTCACAAGAATTTTATTATGTGTTTGGGCTTAAAGCACGCTGAAGCAGCTCTTGTGGATGAGTCGTGTTCCCATTGTGGGAATATTACCGGGAATATTACTCGGTGTTGAGGTCGAGACTCGCCTTTGTTCGCAAAGGTGGAGTCCCCATCCCCAGACCCCGCTCTAGTGTTTCTTCTGGGCTACCTTCCCAGAAGAGGCCTGGAGTGCCGTCTCTCGAGTTGGGTCCATGTCCTCCACCTCACTGCCCCACCTAAGGTACGTCTGTGGTCTCCCTGGTATGCTGTGTGGAAGCCAAAAGTTCTCCCAACAGGTCCACCTGGCCCCAAACTGAACAACAGACTCGGCTTGCGATTCATTTTCAGTGAAATTCATCATAACTAGGTGTTGAGCAGAGATGCTCCTAAAATTTGTGATATTTATCACACCTACATGTTGAGCGCTGCTCCTGTCCTGTGTGCGTACTTCGCAGTTCTACTGGCGAAGGACGCGATGTAGCCTCTTCCCTCCAGCTGATATGAAGACTGGCTTCTATAAACCCGCACTTCATTGTACCTTAGATATGTGGTGGGTTATGGCCATCTTGGACTTGGTCAATTGAAACGGGCCCTTTTTCGAAAGCCTCCGTTCAAGTTGCTTAAACAGAGATGCATTTCCAAATGCTCCGTCCCCAAGGTTGGTCTGCAGCGTTCGACCTGAAGGACAAGTACTTCAGATCTCTATCCTTCGACTCCACAGACCATCCTGTGTTCTTGCATTCGAAGGTGCGAAGAATCAGTACAAAGTCCTACCCTTCGAGTGCTCCATAGCCAGTTGGGTCTTCAGGTCAACTGGGAAAGAGTAAACTCGCCCACGGGTTGAGGATCTATTTTCTAGTTTGGAGGGTGACTCGGCCCAACGCATCTCTTAACAAGAGTATGTGTCAGGTCAGTGCTTTTAAAGAAGTAAGAAAGGGTCCCACTGAAACTTATTCAGAGGCTCCTGGGGCATATGGCAGACGCAGCCCAATGGCTTTCTTCATATGAAGACCACTTCAGCACTGGCTCCCGGCCGAGTCCCAAGGTGGCCGTGGCAGAGTGGGACGCCCCGTGTAACAATCACCCTGGCTTGCCGCCAAACCCTCAGCCCGTAAACAGACCTTTGTTTCTCCGGGCCAATGGCTCCAATAACTAGTGTCCAACATTACTGGCTGAGGGGCCACGTACAAAGGGCATGCAGTAACAGAGGTCTGGGCACCCTCTGACTGCATTGGTATCAATGTCCTCGAGTTGCTTGCAGTTGAGATTGAGAAAGTGAGATTTGAGACACCGCTGCTCAGCCAGCTTGTACTGGTCTGAAAAGACAGCATTGCGACCGTTGAGTTACTCTCCCCTCGCATCTTGCAACTCGCACAACACCTCCTCCTCGGAATCAGATGCTGCTGAGATCGCTTCATTCCACGCATTACTGCTGGCCAGCTCAATCATGCCGCTGACAAGCCTCACGACAGCACTAGCCCAGGGAGAGTGGAGACTAGTGTTGTTTTTGGCGGCCTGTTTTAATTTTAATTTTAGTCTAGTCTTTGTGTCAAGCTGTCATTTTAGTTTTTATTAGTTTTAGTCACGTTCATACTCTTTTTAGTCAAGTCTAGTTTTAGTCGACGAAAACTGATGACATTTTAGTCGATGAAAATTGTATTTTAGTCTCTTTTTAGTAATGCAATTCTATTTAACCCAGTCAAAATATTATAAGTACCTAGTAGTATAGAAAAAAAAAATGTATTTTAGACAAACCCATTTCAAACAATATTATCTTATTATAGTTATCTTATTATATTATTGTTACCTCATAGACTCAAGAATACCCATTCCAGACACAGAAGACACTCTGATTTGAATTTACAACATACACTCACCTAAAGGATTATTAGGAACACCATACTAATACTGTGATTGACCCCCTTTCGCCTTCAGAACTGCCTTAATTCTACATGGCATTGATTCAACAAGGTGCTGAAAGCATTCTTTAGAAATGTTGGCCCATATTGATAGGATAGCATCTTGCAGTTGATGGAGATTTGTGGGATGCACATCCAGGGCACGAAGCTCCCGTTCCACCACATCCCAAAGATGCTCTATTGGGTTGAGATTTGGTGACTGTGGGGGCCATTTTAGTACAGTGAACTCATTGTCATGTTCAAGAAACCAATTTGAAATGATTCGAGCTTTGTGACATGGTGCATTATCCTGCTGGAAGTAGCCATCAGAGGATGGGTACATGGTGGCCATAAAGGGATAGACATGGTCAGAAACAATGCTCAGGTAGGCCGTGGCATTTAAACAATGCCCAATTGGCACTAAGGGGCCTAAAGTGTGCCAAAAAAACATCCCCCACACCATTACACCACCACCACCAGCCTGCACAGTGGTAACAAGGCATGATGGATCCATGTTCTCATTCTGTTTACGCCAAATTCTGACTCTACCATCTCAATGTCTCAACAGAAATCGAGACTCATCAGACCAGGCAACATTTTTCCAGTCTTCAACTGTCATATTTTGGTGAGCTCTTGCAAATTGTAGTGGATTTTTTCCTATTTGTAGTGGAGATAAGTGGTACCTGGTGGGGTCTTCTGCTGTTGTAGCCCATCCGCCTCAAGGTTGTGCGTGTTGTGGCTTCACAAATGCTTTGCTGCATACCTCGGTTGTAATGAGTGGTTATTTCAGTCAAAGTTGCTCTTCTATCAGCTTGAATCAGTCGGCCCATTCTCCTCTGACCTCTAGCATCAACAAGGCATTTTCGCCCACAGGACTGCCGCATACTGGATGTTTTTCCCTTTTCACACCATTCTTTGTAAACCCTAGAAATGGTTGTGCTTGAAAATCCCAGTAACTGAGCAGATTGTGAAATACTCAGACCGGCCCGTCTGGCACCAACAACCATGCCACGCTTAAAATTGCTTAAATCACCTTTCTTTCCCATTCTGACATTCAGTTTGGAGTTTGTCTTGACCAGGACCACACCCCTAAATGCATTGAAGCAACTGCCATGTGATTGGCTGATTAGATAATTGCATTAATGAGAAATTGAACAGGTGTTCCTAATAATCCTTTAGGTGAGTGTATTTATTTTACCAACCAAACATGTTAGAAGTAGCCTACACACATGATGAAATTAAAGTTTTTCCAAATGTCATTTCTTTTTCTCCCAAAGACGAATCCCTTTCTCTGTGTCAGACTTAACTTTGTTTCTTGCCGTTTATGCTAACGCCGGTTTCACACATACTCCGTTTGCAGTGCGTATGTGGTGCGTATTTTTTCCCGCACCTATGTTAGAGCGCTCACACCGCACGCGGATGCGGTCCGGCAATGCGCTCCAGGAGCGTGCGTGCATAACAGCTGAGCAGAGATCTACACAGTACCTCAACAACGCAGCATAATGGATGTAGGCTAAAAATATTGATTTGAAATAAATAAATAGAAAATAAATGTGATTGTGGTATAGCCGTATCAGTTGCGCACTGCAAACGCATCACATGTGAAGGCACAATAGCGCGTGCTGCTCGTGCATACACACCGCAACACGCCGCGCATACGCACTACACACTGAGTATGTGTGAAACAGCCGTAACGCACGCAGCTGCATCTTCTAAATAATGCCGCGAGTGGGGCTTGAGGATGTAGCCCCTGAAGTGACACAGGAAACAGAAATGCTGCATACCGTAATAATAATAATAATAACACAAGTAAACGAGACAAAATAACGTTAAATAACATTTCCTTTCGTTTTGGTTAACGAAAATGAAGAGACATTTTAGAATAGTTTTTATTTTGTAAACCACATTTAGTCTCGTTTTTATTCATCAACAATATTGCATTATACGTTTAATTATAGTCAACGTCACATGACCAGCATTTACGTTGCATCTCGTCTCGTTTTCGTCACGTGATAAAGGTTCGTTGACGACGATATTTAGTCATAATTTTAGTTGACGAAAGCAACACTAGTGGAGAATCTGTCCCCAGGTGGTCCAGCTGTTTGGTACCACTTCGGGCCCGCACAGTTACATCTGTTGTCCCTCCGGACTCGTCCCTCAGCCAGTTCTTCTTTCTCCTGTCTAAGTGAACATTCCTTGACACAGAAAAGATTCTGGCCAAAGCTGACCCCGGGGCCCTCACAGAAATGTGTTCCCTGGTGAGCCTTCTTGCACAAAACTGCTAAGGTCAGGGAGGAGATGGAGCAGGTCTTGCTAGTTGCCCCTTATCTGCCCAACCAGACCTCTCTACTCTTGACAGCCCTTCATGACTCCTTCCTCTTAGCACTTTTTCAGAGACGGGGCACAAGGCACCCGCGTTCTGACCCTGGATAGCCGGGTCTGATTCTAAAAAGAACGAGACGCAGAGGTTCTGGTTACTACTGCAAGAAAAATATGCCACAGATACCCTCACTTCTGTTGAACAGCCTCTCAAAAATGAGGCTTGCTCCCCCTTAGAAGTGGAACCTATTCGTTTAACAGAGTCTTCTCTCCGTGAGGAGATCCCGAATGTTTTCGATCTCTTCAGTGTTTTCTTCCTGCTAGATGGGTTGGAGTGAGGCTGTCTCTTCCACACTCAAAATGTATGTTGCCTCTGTATTGACGCACATCATGATGCAGTAGTGTGCAACTCCTTGGGAAGCACGATTTGATCGTCAGGTTCCTGCGGGGAGCAAGGAGAATAAATCCGCCTTTTTTTAAATCCGATCTTTACCCTCTTGAGATTGTCTTTGGTACTACTGCACTGCAGAGACCTCTCCTGAGCCTCTTCAGGCAGTGAGTTAAAAGTCCTGTTTTTGAAGAAACCGTTCTCCTGCTTGCTTGGACTCTACTAGAGGGTATGGACTTGCTTACATTTCGGTCAGCGAATCGTGCCTGGAGTTCGGGCCGGCTATCTCTCACAAAATCTGAGACTCCGGCCTGGAAATTTGCCCAATGTTCCAACCTCTCCTACGGGACCAGGTGGTGAGCCTGCAAGCGCTGCCCCGGAGGCGGCAGACCCAGCCCTGGCTTTTCTCTGTTTCGTCTGCTCCATTGCGGTTATACGTGCACAGAATGCAAAGCCTGGACCTCAGACCAGCTCTTGTCTGTTATGGAGACCAGCAGAAGGGAAGGCTGTATCCAAGCTGAGGTTGGCCAACTGTAATAGAGGTTGCCTTTAACTTGGCATGAAATTTCCCAAGATGCACGTGCCCACCTGGGTGGTGAGCTCCTCCTAAGTGAGAATATTGTTCCCTCCTAGGCGTTGACAAAGAGTGCCTCGCTGAACAGATGTTAAATAGAATTGGGGACTGGGCGACACCTTTCATGTTCGCTAGAGAACTAGCCTATGTGTCGAACCGCTGCTTCCCGTGCATGGTTCCCTTCACATGAAGCCGGTTTCATCGTAAGCCCAGTTCAAAGTGTCGGCTTGCTGCGCCATTCCACTCTATGGACTGGATACGCAATTCTTTCTCCAGTTGAGTTTCCCTTATTACACGAACCCTGTCGAGTTCCTCCATACCCTTCGGCAATGGACATGGCGGAACGTCCGAAGCCAGGCCTATCACTCGTATGCACTGGTGGAACCTGTGTTAGGTTGGATCCATATGTTGTGATCCCTACGGCTATCCCATATGTATATTCTTCGACGGTACGGCTCCCTGCGGCGAGCCCATGTCTTCCCTCAGCAGAGCCTGCTCTGCCGTCCCTGTCCGGTTGAGTCTCCCCCTGTCATAGGCTGGAGCCACCCCAGTGACATTCCATATGTTGTACTGCCCGGTCTTCAGCCCACTCCATATGTTTATTCTCCACGTTACCTCCCGCCGGGCAGGATGTGGCTTCTGCAGCGTCCCTTCCTTCCATTGATAGGGTACGCTTTCCCAGTGGTCCTGTGGAATAGCAGTGACTTCCTTGGCCTAAGCCCTTCCATCTCTGCCTCAAGTTGCGGAGGGATCAGGAGGCTTTTGTCCAGGCACTGGAAGGTGGCAGCACTAGTGGCATTTTCAATGCTGATCCCATTCAGTCGACGTTGACTACGAATGACTGAAAGGGAACGTCTCGGTTACATGTGTAACCCTCATTCCCTGAAGGAGGGAACGGAGACGTTGTCCCTTTTCCACTATTGCTGGACCACTGCTGACCACTGCTGGACCACTGCTGACCACTGCTGGACCACTTACGCTCAGCTCCTCAGCGAAAAAGCAACTAGTGCGTGCATCCACTTCCATATTTATACACGCGCCGCGGGGGCGGAGTGTGTGATGCAAGTCACGCACGCCAAATTCCATTGGCTCGTTCAATAGTACTCGAAGATGACTGGCTACCTGACGTTATCCCATTCAGTCGACGTCAACTACGTCTCCGTTCCCACCTTCAGGGAACGAGGGTTACATTCTGCACGTAACCGAGACGTTCTCTGAAACATCGAGTGGAGAGATCCACCAGCTTTGCCCCGCTTATCGTGCAAGAAGCGAATATACTTACTGGAGAACAGCAGCGCTTGCAGGCATTATATGCTCTCAGGTAAGGGAGTGGGGCCTTACCTGGCATTGGCTGCACGCTTCTGTCTGTCTAGCCAGACTTGGTGCAATTGGATGCATATGCAGATGTCAGGTACGGATGCCCTTCCCATAGGTGGATCTCTCCACTCGATGTTTCAGAGAACCAGGGTTATTACAGTAACCTATTGTTTTGTCTAATTGTGTGATGTATGTGTGCAGGGACGTGCACAGGGGGGTTGCTCAGGTTGCCCGGGCAACTGCCCATATGCCCTTCTCGACTCACGTTGCCCTTCCGAGGGAGAAAAAAAAAATCGTACAATGGATGCAGAATTTCACGTAGGCCTAGATAAAAAAAAAAAATAAAAAAAAACGCAAACCCTCATTCACTTCCATTTGGGCACAGAAAGTAAAAGTCAGTAGGGGAAGGGCAAACTCTGTTTACGTGGCTGCAGCGCTGCATGCGACCGGTGTAGCAGTCGATTCGGTTCCCTACCGGAATTCCTGTTCCCTTTATGCAATCATAATACAAATCATGCGTAGTTGCCCAGTTACCATACGTACCATTAGAACTGAATACGAGCAAGAAGCACAACTGAATGTATGGGAAGCCAAAAGGTTAAAAAAGGATTGTATTTTTTCCCGAAATCTAAGCATTTTTTTTTTTTTTTTTTTTTTTTTATTAGAAGCGAGTTTTTGTCTGAGTTTTTTCTGTCAATTAAATCCAGATTATTTATTTTCAAATTTTTAATAAATAAATAAATTATAATTAAAAAACAATAAACAATAATATGAGGAACTCTTTTTCTTATGTGTATTTTGGTGACATTTAACAATATTGTTAATACATTTTGTGCAAAAGGCCCTTAAGAATAAGATGATGCTCGAGCAATGTTGCACTATTTAGTTGGGACTCTTATTATGAACTCTGTAGGGAGTGACTGGAGGAGCAGCTTTCTCTTCCGCTCAGTGCGAACAGGGCCGTCCATAAGGGGGGATAAAGGGGAACGGCATGCAGTCCAGCAATAATTATGATCATCCTAAATATAAGCAAGGTTACCATATTTTATTTTTAACCAAAATAGCACCATTTATTGTTTAAAGTGAGAAAAAATGCATTTTATTTAATGTTGCTTGAGTAAAATGTAGCCTGTGTCATAATGAAACACCCCTCTCCTGAAAATGGTCTGAGTTGGCTATTTTTTGTTGTACGTAAGTCAAAACGCCAGTGCTTCGCGCCAGTTCGCGGTCAGCAGCGCAAGTGAGTGACACAAGATGGAGTGCACGAATTGACACGGTAAGACCATAGACAGTAAAAGAAAAAGTAAGACCTATTGCTCACCATCTCCCCAGTGTGATTGAAGCAATCGATTGCCTAAAATCGTCCTGTAAATTAACTTATTGAGGCCTTATCAGATATTTCATGTCATTTACAGCAGTTGTCATGTGTTCTGTCCGGCTAAAACTACTACAACATATCGAAGAAAGGATGGAATTTGCTTCTGCAGAGTGGCAGCCTTATGGTGTGTTCACACCGAACGCGAATAGAGTCAAATACGCGTCTATCGCGTCTAGTTAAATGCTTGAACATTCGCTTGTGTTCAAATTCTTCAACTTGCACGGAAGACGTTCGCGGCAAACGCGTCGCCCAATTCGCGTCATTCGCAACGCCCGGTGCGAAAGATGCGTCTATTCGCGTCTTTGCATTGACTTTGTATGTAATCTACTCGCGCAAATAATTAAATACGTGTTCGGTGTGAACACACCATTAGATATTGGCAGAGGCGGACAGAGTAGGCTACACAGCTTCATTACTTGAGTAAAAGTACAGATACCCCTTGCTAAATTTTACTCAAGTACAAGTAAAAGTACTAGGGCTGTCAACTTTAGTCGTTAAGTCGACTAATCGGTCGATGCCGTCTTGGTCGACTGACATTCTTATTGGTCGACCAGTTGCATTTTTTTTTTTTTTTTACCAATAGAAATAAATTTTCAATGATTTACTCCTTTATATTTATTTCTTTATAAGCAGTTATATATTACTGTATTCTAAATATAAGTAGCCTATGGTTTATCCCCAACTTTAAATGCTTTAATTTAGGCTATTTTGTAACAGCGCCACAGTTTAGCGCACACACATAGAACACTCGGTTCGCACCTGTGGCTGCGCTGCTGCTTCGTGCTCAGTAAGGTAGGTAGGTAGTTCAGCTGTATTCATTCAGTTAGAACGCTACTTGTTTCGGTTTTTATGTTTTTATGCACTATATGTTTTTATCTTGATGCGGCGTGGACGCACTTGGAAAAAAAAAGAGCGCGTCGCACCGCGACCGCGTTGCTTCCATCATAAGCGCGCACACACGCGCCTACATTTGAAATCGAACTTGAGCGCGCAAAAGACGTGAGCAGTCCCTTTAACGGCTTTATCACGCTGACTCAATAGATTGTGTTTTCTTGATATGTTTTTGTTTTTATTTGTACACTTGACACATTTGAAAATAGCCTAAATAATGTAACAAAACGAAAATAAACCTATATGCGGTCCTACAATACAGCCTATTATTATTAGGATTGTAGGCTCTTTGTTTTTTTGTGTGTGTTTGTTTTAAAACTCCTAGATCGGCTGGACAAAAGTTAACCCATAGCTTTGAAAGTAAAGAAGAATATACAGCCTGTATAAACGAGAGCTTTTGTTAGGATTTTTCATTGTGGCAGATAGCAGTTATATATTTTTGTAGCGTGTGGTGTAGTCAGGTGCGCGATTGTGACTGTTACTATAGACCTAGGACAGAGCTCCTCACTTTTTGCAGTTAAAAAAAAAATCACTTAATTTTCAAAGAATTGTATTATTATAGTTTTATGTATTTTTGATGTTTTTTCGTTGTTGTTTTATAAATGCTCTATGACAATTGTTAAAAAACGTTCAATCAAAACATTGCGGGTTTTTTTTGGGTTTTTTTCGACTAATCGTTGTGCAGGACAAGACTTTGGTCACTAAGGATTTCTTTGGTTGACTACAGCCCTAAAAAGTACTACAGTCAGATGTCTATGTAACACCTGCTGTACCAGATTGGTATAATTACCTTTACAGTCAGGGGTTTCTCAAAGATGTTGATTCACTATCACTCGAACGTGTGATCAACAAGTTCAATGGACCAATCAGAAGACACAAGGATCGAAGGAGACAAAGGTGCACACACATAAACTTTCCCAACCACACTTTTATGTATTTAAGAGAAGTAAATGATAATTAGAATTTAGTAAATAACAATAAAACAACCTAATAAAGTTTTGACAAAAACCAGTATTCCTTAAAGAAAGAAATTACACACAATTCAATGGCGTATTAAATTCAATTACCAAATAAAACAATTTCCCAAAATAAATATAATTGTATCAGCAAAGGATAAGTATCAAAAATGTAACCCTTCAATTCCCCTCTCTTTTAGCTAATTTGTGTTTAGTTCTGAGTTGGCTTATTATTTAGAATCTTCCTCACTGACTTTTGACTCAATTTAGTTCACTTAATTGACTGGTATCATTTGTTATATTCTTAGGGTTTGAATATACACCTTTAGTTTTGTTAGAAATTGTCCTTTCTTCAACCAAAATATCAATTACAGTTCCCAAATGAAGTGTAAATTAACTCAATGAATGTACAAAACCTTTCATCACCACATTAATAATGAAAGGAAAAAAAAAGAAAAGAAAATATTCAGAAAGGTGAATATCTTATCAGATCAAATAATTGCTTTCAGTTCACAGATTTAGTTCAAACAATAACAAAATGTAACTTCTCTCTTTCCTTCTTGCCCTTGGAACTGTCCAGTCCAAAGAGAACCAAATACCTCAATCCTTAAGTCAACAGAGAACAAAATCCTCCAGATGAATGAACTGTTGATACGATGCAAATCCAAAGGAAAGTGAGAAACAGATCCAGGTTCGGTTTGTTTACGGGTGGCTCGCCATCTTCTTCCTTAACTCGTCACAAGACTCGATGCATCCGCACCAAAAACGAAGTCCACAGTATAGAACAAATACATGCAAAAACTGGCCTGCACACAACAGGGCAATATACTTAGTGATTTCTCTTTACAATTCGCATCAATCAGCAAACTTTAAACAACAATTTACATTGGAATCACACTCCACGCATAGTGAAAATTATAGTTTATTTTCTGCTTAGTCTCACATTAGTATTGTACATAAACAGTTAACCACACTAATCAGAATAAACATTTAACTCACCGATTCCTCTGTTAATTAACTGTTCTTGTTCTTGTTCTTGTGTTTATCTTTCCAGGTTTCACCTAATAAACCACGATGAGCTGCTTCGTTAGCGTTAGCTTAATCTCCAGCATCTACAGATTCAACCGGACTTCACGCACGGTAAGTATCCAAACAAAGTTTCTCAATCGATGTAATCATAACATAAACTTATTTTCAAAAGAAAACTCTAAGACTTCTTGTAAATATTTCACAATTAATCTTCTAAAACACTTTCTCCTCTCTGTGTTTTATTTCCGTCTTTTTCTCTTGATCTGCGTCTCTCTGTATTTATTTTTCAATCTGCGTTGCTCACAGGGGCGGAGTTAATGCTGCGGCCTGTTTCCCTGATTGGAGGCCTAACATCTGCAGTGCTATTCCCAATTCTCATTAGCTGAAATCTGCTGCAATAATTTACATATCACTATATGAATAATAAAATATATGATTTACATACTAAAATAAACTTGTACATTATCACAAGATTTCGTTTTATTTGCTGTCCACTCACATACATATTTAATTAAATATGTAATTAAATAGATTTATATTTTGAGTTTCTTTAATTGTTTTAGAACAATTTACTTTAATATAGACTGCAAATGTACTAATTTGTGTCTGGGTTATATCTAGTAAAAGTACTGAAGTAGGCCTACTTGTTTTTAAAAGTACTTGAGTATCAAGAGTACATTTTCTAAATATTGCATTACTACTGCCACAGTGCTTAGAATTTATGTACAGAAACGTCCTACATGCAGTTATGAAAAATGTTAATGTTAATACCTTGGAGAATGTAAAAGGAATTGAAAGTAAAATCAAGTCATTTTCATCTTTTTACCATGTTGCAGTAACGTGCGGTGAAGTCTTGTCATGGGTAGGCTGTGACATATCAATGTGGCATATTCACAGCGACGTAATTTGCTGCTGCGATCGGTGGCGCGGTTACAGTATCTCGTGGCTCACGCAGTCTTCACATGCACGCGCGCTTCAATCTGTTTCGGAGACTCTCTGTTCGTTAAAGGACTCACTCGACCATTAAAGGACTCACATCAAGTGTTGGATCTATATATTTATTTATGTGATTCGTTCATTTATACACACATACGCGCGAGCGCGCACGCACGCACACACGCACACACACACACACCTGTCCCACCCACTTTTTAAAACAAACTTAAGCTACTGTATATTCATTCAGGTAATAAAGCAACCCAAGTTAATATCAGGCATCATCACATCGCTGCCTGCATACAGAGCAAAGTCAGAATCGCGGACTGAGTGACAGCGAGTGGATCACGTGATATGAAGCAGTCTCGGTCTTTGCCTCAATGTTGATAATTCAAGACAGCATGAGAACTGACTGCGCATGCGCAAATCTCCGTAAACTACGTTCTATGGACCAAAGAGGCACTGCGAACCTCTGCCTCAATGGCCATGGCCTTGAATTTCCTGCATGAAACAATGGTTTTTAGGAGCAAACTATGGCAAAAGGAGTATTATATGAGTATTCCTGTTTTGTTTTTTTTTGTTACAAAAAATAATATTTAGAATAAAATAATAATGTGGTGAATTAATAAAGCTCTTGGAATTAATAAATGTAATGTCAACATTTCCTTTGGCGAGGCACTGCCAACCCTGCCTAATCTGACCGCACGTCCCTGTTAACATTTAAAAAAAATTTCAGAAATTTCAGAAAATTTAAATAGCCTGGCGTGGTGGGGCCACGGGTTGGCACTTTCACGGGATGGACCTGCTGCGTCTTAATCCATTGTTTCGTCCATGGTTTCGTCTTTTATCTAAATCTGACCATGGAGTTGACTTTGGCGGAAAGCTAAAGGTGATTGCTGATAGGCTGTCCCAATCTGTGGCACCTGCACAATCCAATCACGTTTGAGAGGGAAACAACAAATTGAGGTTTCCGAGATTTTTCTTTTTTCCATTTTTTTTTTTTTTTTGTTAGAAGTAGTAACGGGTACTCACGGTTATGGATAGAAATGTAGTGGAGTAAAGAGTACAATATTTGCCTCTCAAATGTACTTGAGTAAAGTCATGACTACTCCCCAAAAATGATACTCGAGTAAAGTACAGATCCCTCAAAATTGTACTTAAGTACTGTACTCAAGTAAATGTACTCGGTTACTGTCCGGCTCTGCATATTGGACGGACAGGTCGCGGGAATGGGGTTGTTTCATGACAATTTTCTTTCTTTTTTTCATTGGTTGTTGCGTTAAATCGTACCCATTTACAATAGTGCTATTTTCTAATTGGCTTTTGTGTAGCTCGACTAACAACACAGGGGAGACGCCCTTGATTCCTGCCGGGTCCAAAGTGAGAGCGTCGCGGCCAGAGACATTTTGGGCGCTGCGGCATATTAAATATATTATAAATCGTTTTTCCGCGTGAGAAATACAATGTGTGTGTAACTATATAGACCCCATCACTGAGTAAGTCTCTCTCAGTTAAATGTATGTGTTAATGTAGAGAGAGAGCACACGCATGATATGAGTAGCCTATTGCAGATTTGGGGAGGGCCCATTCACTGGCCCAGTCATTTCTGTGGGCGGGCCTGAGTGCGAATGGCAGATTGCATCAGCCGCTGCTAGTAATCAGGTTCACCGCAATCACGAACAGCTGAAGACGCGTTTCAGAAGTATTATTGCCTTTCAGGTGGATGTATCTTGTGTTTGTGTGCGTCCTATAAAGAGTGAGTGTTAAGGCCATTGCACACTGAGTCCGAAATTCGCATCCGAATTTTTCGCACGTTAAAAAAAAAAATTCGACCTCACGTTATTTCAATCACGCTTGCACACCGCCTCCGAAACTTTCGTCCGTCATAAAAAAATTCGGATCGGGTTCGATTTTCTGCGTTTTTCGCATCCACAGCCAGCATTTTGAGAGGTTTTTTTTTGACAATTCAGAGCTACGTGCGAACAACAAAATCCAGAATCGCTTCTGACAAGTTGATACACTTCGTCTCGCAGCACAAGTAGCCTAAGTTACTGCTGTACGAAAAACAAAATGCGGATTACAAAGTCCTTTCAGTTTCGGTTTTCAATTCGATCAAGTGTTTGCATGTTCTCTCGGATTAATAAACCTCCCCTTTCAATCAGATCGAAATTTCGGATCGATTAAGGTGTGATTGAGCAGCCAATTCGATAACTAATGTATTATTTGGGTACAATAACCTGTAGCCTATACAGCTGCTCTGTCTGCCCGACGCTTCCGCCGGCCGCGCGCGCGCGCGTGTGTGTGTGTGTGTGTGTCCATACTTATAGACATATACTGCCAGTCTCTGTTCAGGATCGATTGATTCACGGAAATTGGTGGTCTTCTTTTTAATATGTGGCCCTAGAATTGCTAGCAAAGCATCAAACTGTTCCACACTGACATTCTGAAGTCAATTTTGAATCGCTCTGGATAATTTCGCAACTCCTTGATAAGGAGGTGGAGCTCCTTCCTCTCGGCGCAATTTCAGGATTGGATGGACCCAATATTTTCTCTTTCTCTTTTTTGAGGGCAACAAAATCATCCTCACTGCTTGACGAATCCATTTTGTATTTTTTTTTGCGTTTTTCCCCGCAAAGGTTTAATAAATACGCATCGGACTCAGTGTGGTGTCTGTGCGTGACGAATTTTTAGGCTGACGAACACGAAAAAACGCATACGAAAATTTCGGACTCAGTGTGCAATCGCCTTTATTCCGCAATGTTCACTGATTGATGCTCGTTATCAGTAATGACGCAGTTAACAGTTCTGACGATGTTGATTAATCCGTGTGCTTAACCTGCTCACATTGTGTCATTGTCCACCAAGCCTAAGTGTGCTTAACCTGCTCACATTGTGTCATTGTCCACCAAGCCTTGTATGTGCAACAGCAATCGACTTCATGCTCAAACACAGTTAAGGAACTCCATTCCCTTTGGAGGCTGCTCTCATCAGTCTACTGCAATATTCTGCCCTACAAAGGCTAAGTGCAGTAACTACGCCACCATTGAAACTGAGAAAAATGCCTCTAAAGTTTTCATACTGGCCAGTCCAACATGTAGCAGGTCCAATAGTGTTGATACTTTCAATTAATACCTTTTTAGGAAGGAAAATTATATATATATAAAAAAAGACCAATGATATGACCTTTGACCCCAAAAAATGTAGATACTGCACTCTGCCTTTGAATTACCTTGATCAACTAGAGCACTATTACAAAAGCAAAGTGCAGTATCTACAATTTAGATGTGTTATTATAATTTTATCCTACAGTGACAACTGCAAAGCACATATTGGAAACGTAGCCTATCTACACAGAAAAAAAATACTCTTGCCAATTAAATCCCAGCCTAGATCTAACTGTTAATTATTAACGTCAAAATAAGTGACTGCCAATGTAATCATTGAGAGTAGAAGATATGAACGGAAAAAGTCGACTGATCTCAATGGTTATTTCGCAACCCATGACTTTCAGCTTGAACTTCATTGGCTATCAATTAAACAACGCGATATTTTACCTAAACCATGTGATGTAGCGTGTGTAATGAGAAGTAAACAACCAAGATAAAGTGACATTTAATTCAAGACCGTCCTTGCGGCTGCAGGTGCTACACGGCTCTCCTCAGGAGATCGGCTAGCACTAGAATGCTAAACTAACAGTGACTTTGCTCCAGTCGACTAACTAAATGTAATCTTGTTAACTTCACAACAATTGGACTAGCTGCCTGAAACGAAAATAGCTTAAGAAGAAATGAAGGCAAGAAACAGAACAGTGACGGGATCGTATTTGGATTATGACAGCATTTCCAGACTGGATAGATGTTACAGTCTTCAAGGGAGCAGGTAGGCTAAAATGGTTTAATATGCTAGCGGCTCGCTATTAAACCGGCTTATGATAATTAATAGATTTAGATGTTATTTGACTGGTTAGTTGTTCATATGTTATCCATCTTCCTACCGTTGTTTGGATACTTGCGTTTCAAAGCAAGTTCCACCATGGTTTTTCCTCGGGATTGTGCCATGATATTTGTGTCAGTTTTACCATATATTTCTAGCAGCTATCGTGTTTGTGGTGTGTGTGATGGAATGTCTTGGATGGGGCTACTAGGCAGACCGCAGTATCTGCGTCAAAGCCAGGTAAACACAGGCAGAACGTAGTATCTACACTTACTGCGGTTAGCCTCGGTATTAGGTTGGATTTCGTAGTTACTGCAAATTTGACATAGTGATTTCTCTAAAACGGGACCCAGTTGGACCAAGAGCTTTTGTCACAAGACAAAGGAGGTGTTATGACAGCCCGTTCTCATCCTTTGGCGTCATATAGGTGACGCTATATGACAAAACGTCGAAATACTACGCACATGGCACCCTTTAGCGTGAATATAACACGCGAACCCAAGGCGTCATAAAGTTGACTGGCATCCTTTAGCGTGAATATGAGACGCAGACCCTACAACACACCTAAACCTACCCATCACTTCGCGTGTTATATTCACGCTAAAGGGTGCCATGTGCGTAGTATTTCGACGTTTTGTCAGGCGTCACTTATATGACGCCAAAGGATGAGAATGCATTGGTTATGAAGCCCATTTTCAGTCTAAACTCAATTTTGACCAAATATGTAGTTACTGCACTTTGCCTTTGTAGGGCAGTAATTGATCTCAAGTTTTCCTAGCTTGTTAAAGTTTATGTAAAGGCTGTCTCCTCCTCTCATGCTAATTCTGCATACCGGTGAGAATAAATCCAGTTCAAACTGAGACTTCACTCTGTGGTGTTCTGACCGACACACCTGGTTCACTGCGATCCAACTAGCCCTAGCAGCTTCAAGGTAGTTCTTCGCTACACATTTTGTATACTGTTTACAAAGTTGTATATCATAAACCTGTCATCTCTGACATTTTGTAATCTTTATAAATAATAATAAAACCATAATATGAGGCATTGAGTTTGGACATAAACGCGGTCAGATAAGGCAATTTGTATGGGCAAAATTCCACTGAATATATTCAGTAGGGGTGTGCATTGGCACTGCCCTCACAATTCGATTCGATTACGATTCACCAGGTAACGATTCGATTCAATTCGATTCTACGATGCATTGCGATGCATCACAATTCTACTGCACACAACAAGGCAAATTTTTCATCAGTCACGAGGCAATACAAGCAGTCAGATATCGAACAACAGATGTATTGGGTGCTATGTGTGTATTATAACTCTCCTGTATCTTTAACATAAATGCCATTAAATAAAATAAAATTTAAATCCAAGCTTTGGGTGCGTTTTTGATTACCCGTCTATGGGCCTGTTCACATATCGCGTCTTTTGCGCGCTCAAGTTCGTTATTTCAAATGTAGGCGCGCGGTATGCGCGCTCATAATGGAAGCGAGGCGGTCACGGTGCGACGCGAAGTCAAAAAGGTTAAGAACCACTGTGTTGGATGTTTCAAAACTAGAAGTTGAATGTGGCTGCATTCACACAGCAGCATAATACAGATGTCAATCTTGTTTTAGAGTTCACACTCAGTTCAGAAATAAACAAAAGTGACAAACTTAAATATCCAAAACTCAACCACAATTTCATAGAATTTGGCAAACATAATTTTTGGTCATTTCAGGACATCATAATTTTTTATATTTACTTTATTTAGTTTCACTATGGTTATGATTATGGTATGATAATATAATCATTGTCATACTTGTTCGTAAATAGTCACCCCATCCCAAACTGGCTTTCTTAACATGTCCTGTTTCTGAGCTGTTCCCTTGTGCTAACCTGTATCTAGGGCTGTGCTAAAGAGCTCTTTTTTACTGGCTGAGTTGTCTGAGAGAGCTATACATCACAGACACTGGCCCTTGTCCTGTGAGTCTCCCTTTAATAATCTATAAACTTGAGATAAAGATGATTCATCCAAAACAAATGAATTGATACAGTGCAGTTGGGCATCTGTGAGGCAGTGTGAGTGTGTTCACAGAAGCAGGAGCCTGGCACACGCGACATATTACAGCAGGAGTAATTCACACTAATGCTGGGCATATATCAACAGCCAAGATAGGACTTAGGCTGGCAGAAAGTGAAAAAGAAAGTGAGCGTGAGACTGAGTGGAAGCAGAGCCCTGCATCAGCTACACAGAGAGAAACAGAGATGCTAACAGGATTATTTTTGTTAGGTTGTTTAATCGTGCATGCACCAGAAAGCCTCCCATCTCTCAATCTGAACTCGTTTGAACCATGACATGCTCATGTCAGTTGCAGGATTACATTCAGCATGTTCTGTTGTAGGTTTCTAAAAAGAAAATAAATCTGGTCTAGACAACTGATAAAGCTGGGTGGCACATGTGCCAATCACATCCTTGGAAAAATATTTTCTGTAAATGGGAAGCCTAATTGAATCACTGATCTTTTGAATTGTCATTTATCACAGAAAGCAACGTCAGCGAGGAAAGTGGCAACAGTGATTGATATCACTCTCTCCTCAACAATTATTGAAAAGATCACTGAATCCTTCTGTTACTTGCAATCTATCACAAAGACTTCACCACATTCAAGAACTTTGCAACATTAAAGGAATGAATTATTATTTGAGATCGGCAAGTCTCAACTGGATTTGATGATCATTCACTTGATATTATTTATTCATCTGATTTTATGATATTGTGTATTAGTCTTCAGATTTTGTCAGTAAAGTGAGTATACACCTACCAACATTATTTTATAAAAAAATATATATAATTGATCAATGAAATAATTATTAATAAAATATATATATGTTCATTATCATCATTCAATTTAGACCTGTTCTTAAAAATCTAAAAACTAAATATAAGTATGGAGCAGTGGCTAGGACAGATGTCCATGATCACCACCAACTATTAAAATGCCACAATTTAATCCTGTTTACATTAAATAAACCTACTCTTGAGCAGATTTGAGTTTACATACCTATTGGTATCACAACACCTCCGAGATGAGCTTTGAAGAACGGGACAAGCCGTCAACTCTTGAATTTCATCTAAACGGAAAGTTGCAGAATATTTAAATATCTGAAAGCAAAGTCACACATACCACCTCCAGATGTTCTGAATTCTCTCCCAAAGCCACAGGGCATTAATGAATGATATTTTTCTGGTTGTGACCAGGGATCCTTAGGCCTGGCCAAAGGTTTTGCCATGGTGACAGGTAATAACACTCATATGATCCAATAGGCTGTCTAAAATAGATAATTATATTATTTTATGATTCTGCATTTTTTTCTTTTTCTTACAAAAAAAAAGGTTGGTGTGGAAAATTTTGATTATTAATGTGTGATGCTTGTCATGAGCATCAGCTGAGCCTTCATAAGGTTCAACATTCAAAAGGTTCTAATTTGTACACTTTTGTTACCGACATGTACATTTGAGGTACTAATATGCACTCTTTAGGTACAAAGGTGTACTATTTGAAAGGGTACCGCCCCAGTGACAGCTTTTGTAGATTATTTTTTCTGAAATTATGTCATACAATTATTTTTTTTTCTTTTTCTTTATTGGTATGCATAATTTTGCTCTTTTGTTCCACCTTCAAATTTATTCTTCATGTTTACCATCTTGGCAACACCATGTGACTGCTGTTGCTATAGTCATGCAATTACCACTTTTATTTACTTGATTACTTTGGATCAAAATGTCCAACATTATTTGTCAAAATTTTATTTCAATAACTAAATCAATTGAGCAATATAATTAGCTTGTAGCAACAAAACAATTGTAGAAATATTGCTTATTCAGCTCAAATCACACTAAACCTGTATTTTTCCGGTTGGCCCAGCTAATGTTCTTAACCTTCTGGTTGTGATGACACATTACCAGAGATAGAAATGCATACGTCTTTGGTAACACTTTATTTTAAGGTGTCCGTGATACAGAGTAATTACTTAATTAATTACTTAGTAGTAGACATTGTAATAACATGTAACAAAATGTAATTAACATGTAACTAAGTTATGGAACAACATGTACTTACAGATTGTAATTACACTCATGTAATAGGCAGCTACTGTTACACATATGTAACAGGCCGAGTCGGTTACATACGTGTTAGCGACTTGGTACAATGTAATTATATAAGAAAGTACTTACTACTCAATGTAGCAAGTACTTAAATATGTTACTATGAAAAAAGCCTGCAGTTACACATGGTCATTTTGTACCTTCTAAAATAGCGTATCAAGATTGTACTTAAGAAGTACTTAAGTGATACACATGAAGTACACTTAAGTACAATCTTTATTTTACGTAGCTTATACCTGTGTAATATTATGTAATTGCAATGTAATAAGGAAGCTACCGCATGCATTTATGCTGTGAACGAGGGAGTTAGGCCTAATTCAAACTAAAGTACACATGGATAAGGTTTGTGGATACACATGTAGTACACTTAAGTACAATATTGATACACTTTATTTTACGTAGCTTATACCTCTGTAATATTTTGTAAATTGAATGTAATTAAGAGGCTACTGCATGTATTTAAGCTGTAAACTAGAGGGTTAATTCAGATGGATAAGGAATGTAGATACACATGAAGTGCATTTAAGTACAACCTTGATACACTTTATTTTAGAAGGTACAAAATGACCATGTGTAACTGCAGGCTTTTTACCTTAGTAACATATTTAAGTACTTGTTACATTGTACCAAGTCAGTAACATGTAACCGACTCAGCCTGTTACATATGTGTAACAGTAGCTGCCTATTACATGAGTGTAATTACAATCTGTAAGTACAGGCTGTTCCATAACTTAGTTACATGTTAATTACATTTTGTTATTACAATGTCTACTACTAAGTAATTAATTAAGTAATTACACTGTATCACGGACACCGTAAAATAAAGTGTTAGCTAGTCTTTTATTAACTGTATACAGTATTGTTCATGGTATATTTCTTATGTAGCTTCTCTTTCTCTTAAAATATTACTTGCATGTACAACACAACACAGATGGAATGTTTAACACAATATAAAGAGCCAGCTGCCACTAACCGTGAATAAGCAGAAGTGTTACTGACTAAGCGCCCTAAAACTGCTGGTACTGCCAGCTTGCTGAACCTGTTGCCATGCCATCTTAAAAATGCACTGTTCAATAATCATCCAGTCAATAATAATTACAATTGACTAAATAGTAAAATAGCCAAATGCATTGCTGTTCAGGGTTTTTTTCAACTGCTAACAAGCATTGGTCAGTACTGAAGCAACTTTTTCAAAACTATTCATACAGACTGCATTACCAAGATGAATCTTGGCCAAACAGTTAATCTCATTTACAAAACTTATTTCAGCAACAAGGGTGAATTAAAACATGTATCTTGCATTGTTTGCTGTTGAATTAATTGATTGTTAAAAATACTAAATTGAAAGAAGATCATACTGTTGTGTTTCGGTGATTAAACCAAATGTTCTCATTACATATTACAATAATTTTATGTTTGAAACAATGATTATGGGGACTGATATGTGTATAACTGGTGATGAAAGCATACAATCAGGTTTTGAAAGTGTTACAAGTGTGATCAGTTTGGATTTTTGCACTAAGAGTTTTGAAAATGTACACCTTGCTTATGAAAATAGTACCAAAGCGAATAAAAAACCTGTAACTTTATCTTTAAAGTTTGAATGGTTTTTTTTTTTTTTCACATTCAGTAAATCACTAGTTCATTATAGGAAAATAATAAGATCTTTTCATTTTACTGACTGTATTACAGCATAAATATATTTTTTCTTTACATATTTATCTTTACATATAATAATTTACTTGCGAAAAATGTGCTTTCGAAAATGGATGGATGGATGGACAGTACTGTGAGTGTTCTATTTCTCCCTCTCTCTGCCACTCTTCTTTCCCCATATGTCTAACCTGGTCCACCTGATCCACAAAATCACTCTGAAACCACCCTGATTCACCAAAATTACTACTGTAATAGAGACTAAAAATAGGACACCTGGGTTGCTTTCAGCTGAAAATCCAAGTAGTTGTGTTTGGAATAATTATAATTTAATTTCACTGTAAATATTCTGCTAAGATTTTATATTTCAATATGATTTCCGCAGAAATCAGAGTTTGCCATCATTCTGATTTGAATGTGCTTTTATTAGTTTTGAAAGCAGGGTGTTAGCATTCTGTGATTGACAAAGTAGTAGCAGCAGATAAATACAGATAAATCATTCACAGACAAAACTCATAACTTAAAATCACTAAAATGAAACAGAACGCTGTGCTTACAGACACTTACATCCTAACATGTAACGTTAAACACAACACTGACGTCTTCACTTCCAGGTCAAGAAGCTGTTAATCAAAAACTCAGTAGCCAATGAGAACTCACTGCTTCCAGCCCCGCCCCCATGAGAGATATGTGCCAGAATGGCGAACGAAAACTCAGGGAGCGTAAACAAAAACTTCAGATGCATAAATGAAAACTATGAGAGCACATTTGCAAGTTCAGATCAGATGTGAAAACAGTTAGCAAAACATGCAGTGTATTAAAAACAAAGTAAAACAATTTACCTGCCTTTTTTTTTGTTTTCAGTTTCACAGATATTTTATTCAGTTTCAATTTATATTTGCATTAGTTTCTTGAAACGTTATACGTTCATTATGATTGGCACAAATGTAATTCTATATATTCTCAGTCACAGAACAGGACTAAACTGAGAAAAAGCTTTTTGTGTTCCACGGCAAACTAAATAAAAATAACATGATAAATAATTGATAATGATTACAGAATTATTTATATTCATTTTAAGTTTTTTAAGTGTAGTCTTGTTTAACATCATGTAATCCCTCAAAAGGAGTTTGCCGTAAAGTCACACAGACCGGTGCAAAATTTTATAATTTCATATTAAGTAGATGAGTAAACTACGTTTAATAAATGCGACTAAAAACATGTCATTCATGACAAATGAATACAATAGAATCAACGATATTAATGCCACAATTTTAATATTCATATAAAGATTCATACACACTTTTGTCTGTAAAGTTGTTCATACGCAAATAATGTACATTTTAGTGTTGTCAATATGTCAATATTGTACGTTCCAGTGTATGGAAATGTAAGTAGCCTAAATGCACTCATGAGATCACTTTGCTTATTGTTTTATCTGAATCTTCAAACTCTCAAGTATTGCAGCACAATTTTACCTCAACACTTATAGTTGCATTCATCTCACAGCATGGAGTAACGGTCACAACACTAGTGAGCATTTCAAGAACCACAACCCTGATTGTTACTGCACTTTTGACATCTAGTGTGACTTTTGCCTAACATCATTTTTGTGACAACTGTTGTTTGAAAAGATTTGGCCTGAAAAGGTTTTTTTTCAACACATGTATCACATTTGTCCCCCAGAGCAACATTCATCCCCTGTGTCTTATCCAACAGCTCTAGTCTTAACTTGTTTTGCTTTACTGCTATTCTCATGTGGCCTGCCCTGCAATCTTATTTTTAACCGCAGAGGTTCAATTAGATCTCAGACAGATGGGTCAAAAGCCTTCAGATATGACACAAATAAGTTCAGAGGCAGATGAAGCATCAGCGATGGGAGAAGCAAAGGTGACACATCTTGATTCTGCTTTCTTTTTTCTCTTTTTTTTTTCTGTTGAATGCTAAATATTAGATACATGTTTATGGCCCCAGTTCCAAGATTTTGGAATACTTTTATGAGTCTTGAAACAGTGTCGAAGTTGTAATTTACATGACTCACAGAAAAAGTCTCAGAAAACACTTTTCTTACAGTTGATGTGATTTCCAAGATTTATTTTTTATAAGATTTTGTAACAATGTTAGGCATCCCTTTGAGAAAGCAGTGTTTTTTTCCAGAAATACACTCAAAGGGTTCCCATATAGCATGGTGACATTGATACAATGTTGACTCAGCGTTGATGGGTCAACGCTAATTGCATTGAATTAACGTTACAAAGTGATGTTGCTTTAGTGTCACTCTTGCACCCTCAGATAATAGTGAAGCAATGTTGAGATTTCAACCAAAAATTAACGGTAATAGTATTGATTCAACATTACAAAGTGATATTTTATCATCATCACTTTTGCACCCTTATTTTAATGTTGAAATAATGTTGAGATTTCATCCAAAAATCAACGGTAATAGTATTGATTCAGCATTACAAAGTGATATTTTATCAACATCACTTTTGCACCCTCAGTTAATGTTGAAACTATGTTGAACAAAAAATCAATGGTAATGCTATTGAATCAACTTTACACTATGATTGATTCTACATCACTGATGCTGAATCAATATTGAAATTAACTAAAATAATCAATGGTAATATTGTTAAATCAACGTTACACTATTTAATCTACATCAATGCTGTTGAATAAGCTCTGAAATTAATAAAAATAATCAATGGTAATATTGTTGAATCAACGTTACACTATGATGTTGAATCTAAATCACTGCTGTTGAATTAACACTGACATTAACCAAAATAATCTTTGGTAATGTGGTTTGATCAATGTTACAATGTGATGTTGATTCTAAATACATTTTGTTGAAACACTGAAAATACAACTGAAAAGGAATGTCAAACAACGTTGCCATCTGATGTACCAAGTGAATGTTGAAACAACATTAACATTTCAACTACCCTTCAATGGTGCGTCAACAAATTCCTGACCATTTCAAAATTTGGCGCAAACCTTTTAAAATATAAATGACACCTTTCCAGCAGTTGAGTCAATTTATTTTATTCAATCGACCAATGACAAAAATATATTAAAAGATTGTTCTTTAAAAAAGAAAGGGGGAGAAATAGGACAAAAGCATTTCAACCTTTAAAAATAAAATTGGCTTCAGAAGTCTGATGTCATACAGGTGGTCCAACAGTTCAGGTTTTTAAAATTTAAGTCTTGTATCAGACTACTGCCTCTTTTCCTTTGGGTTCTCTGAAATCTGAAAAAGAAAGCACGATGTTACTCAAGAACGAGTCAATTCAGTTGTCATACATACAGTCACATTCAAGAATAGTAACCCAGCAAACTTGTGTATGTGGGGCCCACATGGGTTACACATGGGCTACGTGGGTACAGAGTGGGCATGGGCTCAAAATGGGCATCTTATCTGGGGCCCACTTGGGTCAACTAAGTAGGTCCAACATGGGCAAACCCAGGTGGGCTCCCCATATGGGACCTAGTTGGTTCACTAATGGGAAATTGAGTACATGGGTTAAAAATGGGCTACAAGGGGACTAATTCCGTTTACCAAGACAAGTGCAAACAGTCAATGCCAAAGATTGATTACACTGCACCTTTGAATTTTTTTTGTTTTGTTATTTTGACACTTTAACATGTGACTTTAATCTATTAAAAATCTATAAATACCAACACAATTGCAATTGTACCCAATTTTTTGCCATTTAAAAGGACCAAGAGCCTGCGGATACAGAGAAAAAGACTTGAAAGTGTACAAAACTTTGGCAGGATGGATCTCGCGAGATTTCATTCAGCAATTCCCATCCCCCACTCCACGCCCTGAACCGCGCGGGCGCCATTGCACTCACTCATTCTGCTGTCATTTTCGGTAGGAGATTCTTGCTGTCAGTGTATTCAAGGTAAGAACTACAATCATTTAAAAACTGAAATGTTAATTAAAATACATTGTTTTCAAAACATAATGTTAACCAAAAGCTTATTGTCACGTTAGAATTTCAGTTAGAATTTCGAGTTCCCTCAGATCGCGCCATTTTCCCTTATTTCTGGCGCTCTGCACGCTATTATAGCATCATTCTTAGTTTCTTATAATTGTTAAAGGTTAACTCTCCCAAAAATGCAAACTAGGGCCTTTTTGTGAATCTACCTGTGGCAAACCTTCGTTTAAAAGCATAACTTAATTATGACGGAAGATTAAGATTGACCGTATTATGTTGTTTCTGGCCGCCGGCTTCTTGTCAGTCAAAAATAGTCGAAATAATACTGAATTGTGTATTATAACAAGTTGATTGGAGTTGAGACTCCAGCTTAAAAATTGTACCACTGTTTTACAATATAAATCCCACAATGGCAGCAATTTCTTAATGTTTATAAGATGTGCACATTAAACACTCAAAAGGAAAGCAGGACTTATTAATATTTCGAATTTAATCAACGTTGCCAGACAAGCCTGTTTAATCTGTCTGCTACCGTCTATATTGTGATCACAGAACAGCGCCATGCAGCGACCATTTTAGCTTTTATTCTAAAAGTGTGCACATTCAATAAAATATTTAGGCTACATTGTTGATGTTTAATTTTAAATAAATCTTTAATAAATGTCTATTTTGTCACAGAACAACTAGTTTTCACTGAATTATGAGATCTGAGAAGCTTTAACACCATCTCGGAAACCCTTTGAATTCCTGTGCTATTTTTTCCTTTCTTTATTTAGTGCTAATTCAAAAACAACTGCACAAAAGATACCCAATATAGTTACACTTTAGAATACTGTTTCAAATAATTAGTCATTCATTTTGATGGATTTGGTAACACACATGTACATTATTTTAAAGATTTACAGGGGTAAGTCGTGATTTTATTGCCTTCTGAATCCATAATGTTAGTGTATGTATTGTGTATTGTATATTGTATTGTATGTATTGTGTATCTATCTAGTGTATGACTCGATACACAATACACACAATAGATTACTACTTCTGATGTAAAATAGCCATCAATTAACCTATGGCTGCACGATTTGGGAGGAAATGTAATTGCGATTCAGGTTAATTTTTTGTGTTGTCTCCCCCATAATGATAATCTTGTTTTTCCTTAGGTTGGCATGGTGGACTCACTCTCGCTCTTATCCAAGGTAAATTATCAACACTATCACCCCTCACATGTGTTTTATTTAACTAAATACATCATAATCAGCTAAAAAGCATGCGCAGGTCACTTTACTTCCTGAACAAGTGCGCACCCGAGTCCGTGTTGCTTTCACATTCACGCGAACCGCGGCACGGATCGAGTGCAACCGAACTCAGAGCGCCTCCTCCAGGCTGTCTCGGGTTCGGTACCCCAGTGCGCACCCGGGTCCGCATGACAGCGTTCACATTAGTGATTTTTCATGCAAACAGTGCTCCGTTCCAAACTAAACTGCCAGTGTGAAAGCACCCTAGACTTTTCAAGTAAGCCAACTTTAGTAGCCTACTGTACACGTTAGCGCCTATTTGTATACGCCAGTAACTGCTAGCTAGGAATTCGCAGGCTAAGTGACTGAGGGTGCTTTCACATTGGCAGTTTAGTTCGGTAACTAACTAACGTTAGCCCAGTGCATAACAACAATCGTTGATTGCTGAACAGAAATCGTGTCAGATGGAGTGTCATACAAGTAGCCTACTGTAAGGTTGAGGATGGCCTTATGCAATCTTTACACTGTATAGTCTATGTCTTGACAATGATTTTTATATCCAATACTATTGTATTTCCTGAAAAATGTCAAGGTGGAGATAACTGCTTTGCTGCAAGGGCTCAAATATGGAATTTAATCTCACTCTAATGCTCTTTATGTATTTTTCAGGAGGCTTGAAAAAAAATGCCCTTACAAACCAAATTGCCAGAAGAGATGCCGAAAAGTCAGTGTCAAAGTGGCTAATCGGTGCCAGGGACAGGGGAAGAAAGCGTACTGCGAGGGCACATGGTGGAGAGCAAGATGGGTAAAAGTTTTAAGATATGCTTGTTTTTGGAAATACAAACTTTAAAAAGACAAGAATGATCGTTGCCAAAAGATATTGAATCAGGGGTTTTCAAACTTGTCCTGGGAACCCTCAGCACTGCACACCCACTTCAGATCTTGCAGTTTCTACTAATGAGCTAATGTGGGAGACATACAAAGGCTGCATCCGAAAACTTCCGCTGACTCATTGCCTCGCTGCCCTATCAGGCAATGTCTTAGCAGGCAGCGTTTACACACTAAGGTGCCTCACAAAACTGATTTCAGACAGACTTATGAGGCAGCATAACGGTTTAACAACAAAGTGAACATTTAATGACTTGAATATTGAAATGACTTCAAAAGTGGGTCAAAATGTACATTTTGTCCATTCAATTTGTGCAGATGGTGTTCCAGGAGAGGTTTGCAAACCCCTTATTTTGATAAACTTGATGTGGGGCACCAAAAGGCTAACCTTACACATCTGTTTGAACTGTGAAAAGGAATTTAAAAAGTGGCATAATGTTGATTCATTTATTTTCTCTTTTCAAAGGGCCGTTGGGAGAGCGACAACAGGGGAGTGAGAAGCTGTTTTGGAAATTGTCAGGAGCTTTAACTTTTTTTTATAGTTAACATTTTGATACTTGTGTTTTATAAAGTTGTAAATGTGCAATGTTCTAATAGTCATGTTAATTATTATAACTTGCTTAATAAAGTAAAGCATGAACTACTGCTTTCTGATCATTGAATACCTTTAACATTTTAGTGTAGTTTAGTGCACTATGTAATGTTTGTATTTAGGGGTTTACTGTAAAATAAGGTAACCCAAACAAACAAATATAGTAGCCCATATATATACCTGTTGTGGCCCATAAGAGCCCTATATAAGACCTATCTGGGTCCCATCATCAACCCATGTGGGCAGACTCCTGTAGGTCCTAAGTGGGAGCTACCTAGGTTACCCATATGGGTCCGATATGGAGCCCATCAAGATCCCATCATCAACCCATCTGGGCTAACCCATGTGGGGCCTCCATGGAAACTGAGGACAAAATTACCTGGGTCCCAGTTGGGTAGCCCAGGTGGGCCCCAGATATCAGCCCAAGTGTAACCCCTTTGGGCCCCAAATGGGTGTGTTGGCTGGGAATGTACCAAACACAATACGATTCACTTTTTTTTTTAAGTTGCTGAACACAAAATATTCTAACTACGATTATAGTATCGTTAAATTATGTTTATTTAATTTATTTTTCAAAAATCTATTAATGCTTCAATATCAAAAGAAAGCACTATGGCAGGGGTGTCCAATTTTATCTTCAGCCCTAATTAAACACAACTGAGGCAGCTAATCAAGGTCATCAGGGTCAATGAGGCAGGTGCTTTAGCTAAGATGAACAAACACCTCTGAGATATAGCCATTAACTACATCTCAGTTCATTTTCTGTGAAACTATTTAGCATTAAAGTAACAAGTTTATCTTGTAGAATAAAAGAGTTTAGGGTTTTTTTAATGACAATTTCTTTAAAGGGATAGTTCAGCCCGTAATGAAAATTCTGTCATCATTTACTCACCCTCAAGTTGTTCCAACCCTGTATGAGTTTCTTTCTTCTGTTGAATATCCATGTGTGCTGTTGGCTTTCATCAAAATTTCAATGCTGATCCAACGCACTTTAAACATTGAAATGTCAATCTCAACCAAAATGATGGTTTAGAATAGATTAAAACTCAACATTGTATCAATGTCACCATGCTATCTGGGTTATGTCTTAGTCTGCAATCTTCTCTTGCTAGCTCTTGATTGAGTATGTTTTGTTTTTGTCATACATTGGCCACCAGAGGAAGGCCGCATAGATCTGTAGTGACAACCTTAGACACAGACACCTACAGGTTAAGCTGATACCTTCTGTTAGAGGAGGTGTAAAGCACTTTTTTGAGCATTCAAATGGGCTTTAAAACATACAATTTATGTGTGTCTATTTTTCTAGTGCTCTGAAAAGATATGCCAGAGACGAAGACTCAAACAAGTCAGAATCTTTGAGAAAATAATTATCACTCTTATCATTTCTATTACACAATATAGGTACATGCACTAATTTCCATCAAGCGGAACGAGAAAATAGTCAGATTTTTTTTTTTGTATCCAAGTATTTCACGTCTACACCAGCCTTTTCAGTCTGATCGAAATTTCATTTGGATCGACCTCAGTCGGATTGATTGAGGTGTTTACATGAAGGCTTTTCAGTCTGATCAGTCAGCCATAAATCTGATTATAAACAGATTGTTTGGGTGCATGAAAAAGAAGCTATTGAAATATTGGTGGTGGGAGAGTTGGTGTTGAACTTTTACTGTATGTGACATGATATTGAAGACTGTTTACACCTGTGGGGATTGGATGGCGAGTTCTCCTCCTGATGTGATGAGGCTCCTTTCATGTCTTCCACCTTGTGAGCTGTGGCCAAGCACTGACATGCCATTGGCATTCTATAGAGAAAGTAAGCGACACATGTACAATATTGAGGCCAGAGGTGACTGATAGGTTCAATATGAACTCCCTGAAAGCGTATAAAATCTTAAACACCATTAAATCTTTGGGGTGGGTGTTTTTAGCATGACATGTATGACAAGACTTCTTAAACTGAGAGCCAAAGGCATGGTTACTAGTGTCACTCGGCTTCCTGTTGACAGCAAGTGATAGGGGCTGTCAAGTCTCATGCCTGGATTTATGTGAAGATGCTAGAAGCTTTCAAATGCTAAATGCACTTATAGATACCCTTGACTCCAAGTGAGGGCACTGGCTGCCCCCTGCTGTGTGTGTTATGGGCAAAATTAGCACCCTTTACCAAAGTGTTGTTTAGCATTTCCCTTGACGAACCGGGATGGATCTTGTTTGCGTAAACTGTCTCTCAAATTGGGCGTACAAGTCGTTAGGCATGAAGAGGAAGTGGAGAGCACTTGGTGCTGCCGTAGCAACGGGGAGGCTATCACAAGAGCCTATTTCTTTTCCAGGAAGAATTTTGTTTTTATTGTTTTGTTGAGCTCATCTGATCTGGTGATCAAGAATTATCTCATGTTTGCCCGAAGAATAAAATAAAATGTAAAAATATTGGTTGTTCTGTTTGTGTTTTGTTTTGAGTTTGTTTGAATAAAATAGTTACTGCCAGCACATAGATCCTGCTTTTCTCCTCTTTACTTCAACCGTGTGTGACAATATGTCATAATTAGATCTTTTTGTCTCATAATTGTCTTAGTATCTCGTAATTATGACTTTTTTTTATTTACCAAAGCATGTTTTCTGATATAATACCAACGTATATATGTCTCACAACTATAGCTCACAACTGTGTTTTTATATCTTATAGTGTGACTCTTTTTTTTGTTATTCTAAATTTGATATCACAATTAACTGTATTTTATTTTTATTTTTTTACTCTGCAGGAATCGAGGGGGTCCATGTTGCAGTGGAGCAAAGCCTCTTCTAAATACAATCTGGTGAAATTCTAGGTGGTTTTGAAAAAAAAATTCAAGCATCATTCCACATAGTTTTTAGACAGTCTTAATTAACCGTCTGAAGACCTATGGAATGGATTACCTCCTATTTGTCGAACAGGTCATTCTCCGTAGTGCTTGGAGATGCCTCCTCCTCTCATGCTCCTTTATTTTCTGGGGTCCACCAATGATCTATTTTAGGTCCACCTTCTGTTTACCATGTACAATGCTACCCATGGGTCAAATTATGCGCAGTCATGACATTGATTTTAACTGCCACGCAGATGACACACAATTGTATGTCCCTGAAAGCCTGGTACCACAGATTCATCCTGCATCATATCCTGCTTCACTGAGATTAAAAATTGGATGTCGAAAAACTTTCTGTAATTGAATGACTCCAAATCAGAGTTACTTATAATTACCCCATGCAGCCCCAGTACTAGCATTAATAATCTCTCCTCTAGTCTGGGAGCCTTATCCAATAATGTTCGAAAAGAGGCCTGCAACCTAGTTGTCATCTTTGATTTGGAACTGTCCTTCAATGCTCAGGTGACTAAAGTGGTGCAGTCTTGCTTTGCACAACTGAGAGAGCTAACGAAGATCAAGTCATTCCTTTCTTTTGCAGATTTAGAAAAGGTCATTCATGGTCATCACTTTATTCTGGTATCAGCAGGCGAAACAGCTGATTCAAAACGCTGCTGCCAGACTTTTTACACACACTAAGTGACCACATTACATCCTCGATCCTTGCTGCCCTTCACTGGTTACCTGTGAGTTTTCGAATTGATTTTAATATTTTACTGATTGTTTTTGGTCAGGCTCCTGCCTATATCTGTGATCTGCTAACTCCCGATGCGCCTGATCGCTGCCTGAGATCCTCTGGTAGAGCCTTACTAATGGTTCCAAAATCTTGACTTGTCACTAAAGGTGACCGGGCTTTTGCTGTCCAGGGGATTTCAGGCAGGCAAGCATGGTATCCTCCTTTAAATCTCTTCTTAAAACTCACTTTTAAAGTACAGTATAGCTTTTACTTAAACTAATAGTATTTGTCATAATTATTTAAATTATTCTATCATTTAATATTTTAAGTTGTGTATCTTATTTGTTTTGTAATATTATATGTTCTTTTTGTAAAGCACTTTGTAACTTTGTTTAAAAGTGTGCTATATAAATAAATAAAACATTTCCTCTGGCAGTTAAGATGAGCAGGTTATGAAAGGGGTGCTCCCTGCAGGTTTAATAAGTGGACAAATCCACCCGGGGCTTTCCATCAGTAAGGTCTGATGTCAGCATTACTGAAACATGGGGAGGCATTTGCATGTTTGCTGTCAACAGAAGCTTTATGAGAGCACACCGCATGAATCAACATAATTAGTGCAGCTACTGCCTGCTTTTGATATGAAAAAAAAAAAGAAATAGCCCCACCATCCACTCTCCCTCTCTCTATCGCTCGAACACACTTTGTTTGTCTCTGTCTGCTATGGATGACAGGTGGGCAGTAGTGTTGTTGTTTCTATTGCAGCTGCATATCCAGTGCAGGCACAGGTGTCTGTCCATAATGGGGCTCATCCTGGCCTCACAGCAGACAAATCTGTCAAGGACATTTCAGTCACAAAGAGGATGCAGCAGAGCTTATTTCAGTTTGCCATATTCTGCACCTATATTTAGAAGCTCCAAAGTGGACATTCCACCCCAAATTTAAAGAAAATAATTTGTTTATTGATATTTATATTCCTATGTTTATTGACATAGGATAAACGAGACTTCAAGAGATTTCCACGATGCATGCGCGAGAATTGCGATCTCCTTCAACTACTTCAGTTAAGTTCTCGCGCGTGCGTCGTGGAAATCTCTTGAAGTCTCGTTTCAGGCCTACAAGGAAGAAAAGGAATAGTCGAATAAAGTCGTTATTTTTGTTTGTTTTTTCGCACAAAAAGTATTCTCGTCTCTTGATAAACTTATAGTTGAGCCACTGTTGTGACATGGAATATTTCAACATTTTCTTCATTGACTTTCTGGGCCGTCAGGATTCATTCCCTTAGGGAGCCTATGGAGGAGTGATCCAGCTGTCACATTTAATCAAAAATATCTTCATTTGTGTTCCGAAGACGAACGAAGGTCTTACGGGGTTGGTACAGCATGGGGGTGAGTAATTAATGACTTAATTTTCATTTTTGGGTGAACTAACCCTTTAACTCCTCTACATTTCAAAGTCAAATATCTTACTTTTTACTCTACTACATTTTAAAAATCAGTCGTTCCTTTTTATTTATGAGTGGATAAAAACATAACTGGTCAAACAAGCCACCAATCACAGTACAGCGCGCGCTTTGTTTTGAACTTGCCTTGGCGGTATCTACTAAGCGCGAATCAGAGACGTTATAATGAGAGTTGCGAACATAGATGGTTGTGACAGTGATCTCACTGCCGCGCGGTCACGTTATTCGTGTAGCTCTCAATAGTTCCAAACAAATCGCGTTGACAATGATTTTAAGCGGGACAGAGAGCAGCAGCAGCAATTATCGGTAAGTATTGACGCATAATGTACATTGCTTACATTGCCACTAAAATGACTTGCATATAATAGCTTTTTTTTATGGGGAGTAGCCTAGCAGAAACGCTGCATTAATATGGATATATATATATATATATATATATATATATATATATATATATATATATATATATATATATATATATATATATATATATATATATATATATATATATATTTCATTATTAGATTGGTGTGCCAAGAGTGACATTAGTCTTCACTTAGACTGAATTAAGCAAGAGTCTTGTGACAAATTATAATAGGACATTATAGCCATAAAAAATCTAATTACTTAGATATTTAAGTACATTTGAAGGCAAATACTTTTGTACTTTTACTCAAGTGAATGTTTAAAGGCAGCACTTCTACTTTTACTTGAGTAATATTTTACCTTGAGCATCTTTACTTTTACTCAAGTACATGTGTAGCCTACTTTGTCCACCACTGCGAGTGGGACTCTTGTCTGGTTCCTCACGCGGTCAGATTCTATTTTACTTTTCCGTCTCTTCCGACCACGTTTTCTTTGCTTTTTCCATCGTCGAGTATCACGTCTGAAATGCGCGCAAGTGTCTGTCTTCATGCTTCATATGTTGCTGTTGATGTGTGTGACGTCGTTGCCTTAAAAAGCATGTCAAGATTTTTGCGAGATTTGTCGGGGGCGCTCCTCTCAAACTTGCATTGCTGGTTTTTCCAGCGGCGTCAAATGAAATCAAAATTCACTATTCTTATTTTTATGGAATATTTCAGTATTAATTATAAATTATTTATCCATGATTATTATTATTATTATTATTAATACTAATAACTTTCAAAATCAACTTCCCCTCCCTCTTGCAGTGACATCTCTTTGTGTTTACTGGCATGAGGGCGGGACAACCTGTCACTCAGATGAGATCTACCAATAGCAAACCACAATAGCTCCAATGAATTCCTATGGAGGAAATCAAGTCCTGAATTAAATGTTGTCTTGTTCAAGAAGATGTTTCACTTGTATACAATAATGAAGAAAAGACGGCTTAGATATCTTTAATGCATAAATTACTAGGTGTTATTTCTCTGAGTTTTAGATTTCTCACTATCACCTTCCTTCTTTCTGTTGTCACCTGCTGGCAACAGGATGTGCTGTTTTTGTGACTTTTGTGTCACCAAAGCAGGCAGCAGACACAGACTACTGACAAGCCAGGCAGGGGATCCACTGCTTCTACAAGAAAGAGAAAGACAAAGGAATATGGAGCGAGACCGAGAGACAGAGGGAGGAGAGGGAGGGGAGGGAGGAGAGGGGAGGGGGAGGGGGAGGGGGAGGGTGCAAAGGAGAGGAGTAGCAGAGATGGAGAGAGAGCAGGAGGCACAATGAGACAAAGAGAGACAGAGAACAGAAAATGACTCACAGCTCCAGAGAGAACAGAGGGGAAATGAAAAGAGCAAATAGAGAGGCAGGAGTGTGGGAGGGAGCAATAGGGAAGGATAGGTGGGTGTTAGGAGAATGATGTACAACGGGTGTTTGTTCTTCAAAACTGCAAGATCTCCTGCCCCTAAAGCCAAGGATTATTGTTTGTTATGTATGTTGGGTTTTTTATTATAGAATGTATGTGTTTTGTTCACAGAAAAGAACCAACTCATTAGAGTAGTTCATTTGGGAGTCAGACTACTCTGATTGCGCTGTATGTTTTTGATTCACTATAATGGATTGAATAATTGTTCAAGAATCAGACTACATTGGTCACTCGCACCATATGTTTTGCTCTGTATTCAGGTAGTGAACATGTTTAGAATGGTATTCCATTCACATCGCCGCAAGACTGCATGTGTGAACCGATCTATATTTCTTGCTTCCATGTCCAATACATTGATTTATCATCAAATAGGCTAGTTTGATTTGCAAAAAATAAATTCTCTTTTGATAGATGTTTTTTAACAAATCAGTTGAGTGAATTATTAAATGATGCACTGATTCACAGGCTGTCACTCTTTTCGTTCCTGAATGAATGAAAGTGTTTTTGAAAGAATCAGCTGAGTTAATGAGTCAGTGATTCCCTCATAATCCCAGTGCTGTTGGATTCTGTTTATCAGCGTTCTTGGAATGCCGCTCAACCAATCAGATTTGATGGCCAGAAGTAATTATTTTTCCACAGTTAATAACAGTAAGTGCAAATATATTAAATACATCACCAAAGAGTTCCTTGGTTGTGTTTAGTGTTCTCTCTTACAGTTGGCCTGGGGCCTGTATCATGATAGTAGAAACTCAGGGTTACAGAATTTGTTTTGAGTTGACAAAACCAAACCAACCGAATAAGGCTTTGTTGGAACCATGATGCTGTTCATCAACATTCTCTGCCTACTCAGACTTTGATCCTGAGTTCATTAAAAGTGTGACATCAGTAGAGAACAGCCAATCACATGAATTGAAACGTGTGGCGATCGGGCGATCACAAAATAAATAAACCAACTACGCCACCCTGGGGGCTTACTACCAGGGAATCGCCCTAGACAAACTAGGAGCACACAAGGCTCACAGGCTCGTTTCGGTGGGAGTTAGGCAGGAGACATGGGTGAGGTATACAAACAATAAAATCACTTTTATTAGATAAAATGATTCAGGCAATCACAAGAGACAACACCACATTCAACAAGGATATTCAAATTAGACAGCCCTGGCGACGGAAATTGGGGTCGGCAGCCGAAGTCACTCAACCCAAAGGGTCCTCACTATTCTCCAAAAAAAAGAAACAAAGAAAATCACACACACACACACACGTAAACTCAACACTGCACTCGGTCGAACACCTACGTGTGCCACAGCAAACACTCCAAAATACCACCACCAAGATGAGGAGGGCTGCCACCCTTATTTTCCTTGCCGCCCAGGCCTACAATAAAGAACACACACACACACACACATTAGACTCATACACCTCAATTAAAGACTTAAACAATAATGTAGAGGAAACCCTCAAAAAAAAAAAAAGGAAAGAAAACTACACAAACACAATAGCTAGGCCCAAATGCACAGTGTTCAACTCAGAAGAGTACGATAACAAACATATTCTCATCACATGTGGAAGGATACATTCCAGGTGATCACCTCACAGCATTGCTCTATACTACACATGCACCACTTAGATTCAGGGTACTCCTAGAGAAACAGTTGGATAAACATATCCTGGACAGAATCAGAAAATACAGACCAGGTGTTTGTGTACATCGTACAGGGGCCACAAAGAGTGCACTTGAGTCCAAAAAGAAAAAAAAAATTAACAACAAAACTAACTTGACATGACACGTACATGAACAAAAAAAACAAACATAGGATAAAAGCTTAAATCAATGCTAAAATGAACAGTGATGACAGAGTAATGAGCATCAAAGGCCACTCTAAATTTTGGGTAACCAATATCGAATCCCAGGCAATGAAAGCATCCCCACCAGTTTATGTTAGTGGTGATGTAGATATCGGACGTCGTGGGGCCGTTACTCCTTTAATGCGAACTTAGCCCAGCAGCACACAGAACTGTACAGTCACAGTCGCACTATATCCATAAACGCAAGTGAAATAGCAGTCACGTAATAAGTTGGTGGTCAGACAGCAGCTTATGTTGAACTGGATCTCTGATTTAAGCATTCAGTAATTGACAATAGCGACGAACAACCCACCATAACCTTAAACGGGCATATGGAAGTCACCTGGATTAAAAAAGGACAAAGAGGAAACTCACCAGGCGGACTTGGTCGAAATGAGGCATTAAATATAAAAGATTGAAAACATACCTGAAACAGCACGGTATCAATGCACCGCAAAGCTCATCTGTTTTACCGGAAGCTTGCACAACAACGAGCACGGCCTAGTGTATGCCGATTAATTCCCCTGTCCACTACAACAAAGAAATCCATATCACTCAGTGCCACAGGAATCACTTGCAAAAGAGTCACTAGCCTGCAGCTCTTACCTCTCTAGCTCTTGCACACCGTGCCGGAACGACAACAATGACATGACGTCACGTGTGTTGCCCTCACAGGTAACGCGCACCAATCACCTTTATACTCCTCATAACTAGAGCTAAATCACCATCCAGCCGAATATTAATAAGCAGAGCGAGTGCGTACTGCTACACATGCAAAACTGTGAATCATTTCTGGTAAACTGTCAGCATAATTCAAACCTCTCTTATGTCGAAGATTAAGAGAATAAAGAATATGAAGTATATAAATGCATTCACACAGTAAGAATAAAATATGTAGAGTTGTTTGTGGTGTGGTAAATTAAACGCAATATGTGTTGACGTCACAATCGTGTTGCATTGTGGTATATGGAGCTGCCTGAAGTGTACATATGAAGTAGACTCGCTCCCTCTGTCAAAACCATATCCATATTTATATGCATCTAACAAATTTTTAAACCTGTTGCACTGACAGTGCATGCTAGTTGCTGCTACTGCCAGTGCATATAAATATGTTGTTTTTCAAAACAAATTTTAAGTGAGATTTTACATTTTAATGATTCTCGTCTATTGCATCTATGCTGTAGCAGACAAACACAGCTGTATTTACATGCAATTTTTTAAATGTGTACTTTCCCTAGGGTGTCCTTGTACAACTGGCAAACAGGACTACAGATGAAAATTAGCCTTTGGCTAACTCTGGCATGTTACAGGTGTACTGTTGTTAATATGCATTGTCCTGGTAAATAAAAAATAAAAAAAGTAGACTCGCTCCCTCTGTCAAAACCATATCCATATAACCAAATCCATATAAACTTCCCTCGTCCACGAAGTGGAACACACTTTAAAATGGCGGCAGGTATTTTGGAAGTGCTTAGGGAAGTTTGCATGTGCGTGTTTAAAAGTGGACTGGAACGCAGTCATAATAGCTGTGTCCCAATTCAGGGGCTGCATCCTGCGAAGAATCACTTGAAGGCTGATTGTGTCACAGCAGTGCGACGAAGGCTGTCCCAAGTCGCAGGATCCTTTAATGCGGCCTAGCGTCAGTGTTGCTAAGTCCAAGGTTTTCTCAGGGAATTGGGCTACTATTAATTTGTTGCCTCACGTACATTTTTTTCCCACGGATTGATTTCCACCCCTGTAAGTATGATTTTGACGCTCCAACACCCCCAAAAAATCCCTCAGACTCACAAATCCAGTGGAGAATTTGGCCACCCGATGGAGAAGACCCGTTGGGCTTTTTGGGCTTCTTTTGTTGCACAGACTGGCAACCCTGCCTACCGTCCTTCTTTCCCTGGACCGCAAAGGACAGAACGAGGAACCAGCAGCAGCCAAGAGAAGACAAGACCGAGAGGATGAGCTGATCAAGATATTTAGGGAGGAGGACATGAAGTTTCAGAGAGAGACAGAGGAGAGGAGATCACAGGAGAGCAGGGAGAGAATGGACAGATTGGTAGATAACTAAACTTTTGGTTCTGTGAATTAAAATTTGTAAATGAAACAAAAAATAATTTCTGTCCATTGTTTATTTTTGTAATGCAAGTTCTAACTTGTTAATGTTATAAAGAAACTATTCTGTACATTAATTTTTGTCATGTCAATTAATTTGTAAATGAAACTAAATAAATTTGTTCTATAGGCTACATTTTTACTTACAGTAATTTTTACAAGTATTTACAAGATAAGTTACGTTAAAGATAAGAAAAACAAAATACATGTTTAAATTAACAGTATACATAAAACAGATTGGAAGAAAACATTTTTCTGTAGACTTTTATTGAGCTGTGCTGGAGATTCTGGTGCTGCTGCTGGATCGTGATGAGCTGCACAATAGAGACCCTGGTAAGGCCTCTGCCAGTGGGACATCATCTGGGATGAGTGCATATTTCCACTGTCCACAGGTTTGCAAGGCTGATGGAAGATGTTCTCAGAAAGAGGGAAGAATAAGTTAAATTAACTCACATACTCAAAAATCAAACCATAAAATATTTTAACATGAAAAACCGGTCTGAGCTAAACTCAGGACAGCAGCCCTCCAGGACCGACATTGCCTATCCCTGATCTATAAGACATATTTTTAGTGTTTCTGTTATATTCTGTTCATATTTATATATGTATATAAATATATAAAAAAAAAAAAAAAAAAAAAAAATATATATATATATATATATATATATATATATATATATATTTTTTTTTTTATTTTTTTATTTTTTTTTTTTTTTTTGATCAACCAACTTATGGTGAGCATTTTTAGATTTTTAGGTTTTCAACCCCGTTTTGTTTTTAGGCAGGCATAACTCTCTCTCTCTATATGTATGTATATATATATATATGTATATATATATATATATATATATATATATATATATATGTTATAACTGCCTAAAAACAAAACAGGGTTGAAAACCTATCTAAAAATGCTCACCATGGTCAATTTATGTATAATAAAGTCTAAAGTGCATAAACGAGCCTATGTAAAATCCAACGCATTCTCATCCTTTGGCGTCATATAGGTGACGCCTGACAAAACGTCGAAATACTGCGCACATGGCACCCTTTAGCGTGAATATAACACGCGAAGTGATGGGTAGGTTTAGGTGTGTTGTAGGGTCTGCGTCTCATATTCACGCTAAAGGATGCCAGTCAACTTTATGACGCCTTGGGTTCGTGTGTTGTATTCACGCTAAAGGGTGCCATGTGCGTAGTATTTCGACGTTTTGTCATATAGCGTCACCTATATGACGCCAAAGGATGAGAACGGGCTCGTAAAATCACATACTGGTAACACATAAGTCAACATTTGAACCTTTATTGTATTTATTATTATTTTTATTTTTCATATTTTATTTTTTTTAATCATTAGATACATTCGATTATTCGATTAAATTGAAACCCAATACTTACATTTAAAAGTGTAATCTGGCAATTTCGTCTCCAGCGTGCAATGAATTCTGGGGTAGGCAAGGCTGCGAAGGATCCTTCTGATGTATCCTGCATTCAGGGGAAAAGAAGGATGCATTTGAAGGAGCCTTCGAAAGACCTTCAAATTGAGACACCCTTCGTCGGGCCGCGGTGACGCAATCAGCTATACTTTCCCCTTTAAACGAGTCTCGGTGCGTCCTCCGAAGGCTGCGGCCTTCAAAGGATGCAGCCCCTGAATTAGGACACAGCTTATGTATCTACAGCTTACACATCTACAGATGTGTTTGAGAACTTGCAAGTGCCTTGGTGGAAGAGTGGAGTAACATCTCACAGCAAGAACTGGCAAATTTGGCTCAGTCCATGAAGATGAGATGCACTGTAGGACTTAAAACAGCCGGTGGAATCACCAGATACGGACTGCTACTTACTGACTGTTGATTTTGATATTGACCCCCGCTCTATTCAATGACTCATTCCATTTCTGTTTGTGAAATGTCTGTTAAATTTGTTCTTTTTATCAGTTGCTGTAGTAGTTGTCTCAGTTGTTGAATTTTCATACAAATATTAACACATAATAAGAAATTTGTTTGGGGAGGGGGGGTTGTAGTTCAAAGTGGGAAGGCGTCTCTTTTTTTGCTGAGTTTATATATACAGGAACTCAAACATGAAACCTCACATGTAGTCATTTTTAAAGCCATGTTGTCATGAACAAAAGAGAGAAGCCAAAAGCATGTCAAATCACGTTTATTAGAAAATAAACAGAAGGTCAAGTCCACACAAAATACGACACACAAGGGCGGGAGAGTGACGTAGGGACCTCAACGGACAACCAGGCTGAAGGTGGATGGTGGATGAATGACGAGTCCAGTTCCAGAGAGTGAAGACGATGAACAGAGACGAAGAATCCAACAGGAACGGCGACCATGAGAGAATGCCAAAAGGGAATAGGAACAAACACTGGAAACACCACAACGATCTGGCAACACAAGACACCAGTCACTGGGAATACATAGTAGAGTAGAGTGGAATCAGCTGGCGCTGATGATCAGCAGTAATCGGCGGACACACCCACACTAATCATACACACAGGGCCGGCCCTGACCAATTTGCTGCCCTATAGGCAAGATTTTACCTGGTGCCCCATGCATTACAGCCCATTTCACCCCATCATTGTGTTGGTGATTATTTAGTCATATATATATATATATATATATATATATATATATATAGCAAGAGCATTACATCTAGCATTCAAGTCAAGTCCCCTTTATATTTATATAGCGCTTTGTAGCCTACAATACAGATTATTTCAAGGCAGCTTTACAGTGATAACAGGAAAATAATGCAACAAAGTTTGCTTCTCCTGTACAGCAGATCTAGTGTCATAATCAAGCTTAAGTATGTTCAGTGATGGTTTATTTTGTTGTAAAAAAATGTTAATTTATTTAATTTATATACAGCCGCTCTGGATAAAACAGTGATGTCATCATCCAAATGTCATTCATGCACAAACTATTCATTGAGCACTAGAAAAGTGTTTGTTTGGGAGTTGATGGCAGCAATCTTCCACTAAATTGTGGCACATTTCATGTTTTCAACATGAATGAAACTGCGAAATGTCTTCTTTAATGTGAATTTTACAAAAAACATTGGTACTTTTAATAAACCTGTAGCCTATAAATATCGTTAATAATTTTGGCAAATAAAAAAAAATGCCATATCAAAACTGCACAACTGTATAGTAAAACATTAAATAATAAAAGTGATAGTAAATGCATCTAAAAAAGACATGATTGGTACAAATTGCATTGTCTGGGGGCTCTGAAGAACTCAGAACTACTGTTAGCATAAAGTTATAAGTTAAAAATAACTGCCATTAAATTATAGTATCTTGTTACTATGAAATTAGATAAACTGTTCATTCATTACATCACTTTACCTCTGTCTTTATCCCCTTATATCCTCTTCTCTTCTTTTTGGCACTGTATCTATCGCAGACTAACGTTATAATGCTAATTTAAATGTGTCATGGAAATTTGGCCATCCGTCACAAATTTGAGGTAACTTTCACCGTGTCTAGACCTGGCGCGACCTGCCAGGCCCGTTTCTATGGCAGTGCTTAAGTGTGTTAAGCGCCCCCAAACGAAAGCAATGCTGTCTACATTGGATGCGGCGAGGGCGACGCTACACAACAAATTACCAACAGTAAACTGATCGCACGCGCTCTGTTTCTGGCGCACTTCAAGCACTCGCTGGGCGGGGGAAGATTGATGCGCCGGACCGGAGTCGGGGTGTGCTTTATTTTGCTGTATTTTGAATGAATGGTTTTAATAAGTAGTAGTAAAATAAAAAAAATAAAAAAATAAAAAATCACTCGTTCACTCATTTTGTGCGCCCCTATTGAGTGGTGGCGCCCCTAGCATTTGCCTATCCGCCTATGCCACGGGCCGGCCCTGCATACACACTGTAGTGTTACAAATTTAATTAAATGTTTAATTTAAGTTCCAGTAATATAGTATATAAACTGAGAAAGTTTAGTAGACTGAATTTAGAATTTGAGGTATACAGTGTTGGGCAAGCTACTTGGAAATTGTAGTGAGCTAAGCTAGCAGTTACTGTACATTAAATTCAGCTTCACTACACTGAAGCTACCTCCCTGGGAAATGTAGCAAGCTAAGCTACAACAATTTAGGAAAAGTAGCTTACTACATCTAAGCTATCTTTTATTATTAGTAATTTTTATCATTTTGTTTCATATTATTCATTTTTATAATTTTTTTTTAATAATTTTTATCATCATGTCAGTCAAACAGATTGGCATAATTTATCAGTTCAATTGTTTATTCACAAACTGTTTCAAACCAATTTGAAAAAAAAAAAAAGAAAACAACTATATAAAACCATATAACTATATAAAACTATAACAAAAACAGGTGTCGAGAGAGTGTGTATCTTTCCATTAAGCAAATTTCTCATGTGTCAGCCAAGGATTGAGATTGGTAGGCTACGTGATGTCCACGTCCGGAACAGAATGTGGTAGTAATCACCTAAAAGCTGGTTGTAGGGCCCTATGAACTTTTTTTATATATTTTTTTTAACTCCCATTTTAATAGTAAAATTATTTTTTTGTAATCAAAAAGCATGTCTAATTCATTGAAACCATGAAATGTATACAATTTAACAATCATCTATTAAAATATTAAAATTAATTAAATTTAGGGCACTAGGACTTTTTTTTTATTGTTTTGTTTTCTTGATTCCATTTTAATGGTTTAATTGACTTTATGACTTTATGATGAGGATAGTTTTTCTCAAATCAAGCTGAAATGCTGCAGAAGTGACTTTCGGAGCGGCTGTGTAGATAAAGTTCATGCATCAATGTCCTCATATAGGCTGAAAACATTGCGAGCGCCATGCGTGCCTCAGTGTGTGTTTGAGTGTTGAGTGAACCATCATTAAATGGTTCATTCAGAGACACGCAGAACATGCATGATTCCTATTTAAATACTTTTTATGCGAATATTCACATACACTAGTCTATATCGCAATTTTATCCAAGAAATGTCAATTCCGTGAATTTCCGTGTTATACAGTAAATTCCGTTTTTATGCCTGGATTCCGCGATTCTGTCCGTGTTTTCCGCATCGCAGGAATGAAATATAGTCCTATGGTTGCCAACCGCCGTAAAAAAACATGAAGAAGTCATCGTCACGTATTCAGGATCAGTGATACTTAGCAGTTGTATTTCCGATTTGAGGTTGAACTTTACAAATGCTTGGGAAAATGTAGCTTGTGTGTAGTGTGTGGACGCTACCACACTACTTGATCAAAAAAAGAGCTTCGCTACTGAAAAGCTATTTGATTCAGAAAACAGCGAAACTACCACCACGCTACTGAGAAATGTAGTTAAACTAGTAGTGTCACTACTTGTAGCGACGCTACTGCCCAACACTGGAGGTATAAATGATGATTATATCAGAGTTTCCAGCAAGAGATTCTGCCAGTCCTGGTCTCTCTATTGTAAATTAAATGAATCAGATTACTGAGACTCTTTGTCTTTAATGGCTCTCTCCCCTGGCTCAGTTTGTATAGTTATGCTGATTGGATTAGGATTGGTATCACTCTTAGTCTAGGGCAGATTTCTAAACCTGTATACTTCATTTACATGCTTTGTTCAATAGTGTCTCATCACAATGTAAATCCCCGCTCCTAAATGTATATAGATTGCAAGGGAACGTTCCCTTAGTCAGACTATACTGGGATGACTACAGTGTAGTCCTCAATAAAGAATAACTTCTGCTTGAAAGATATCCCAACGTCTCCTGTTTTTCGCTTCTAAGTTTCCTACACTTGAGAAGAAAAAGTTCACAACAACACTACACAACGATCACACGAGACAAGGAAGAGACAGTGAATTCATGAACCGTGACACATGTATATTGATTCCAAATCTTATTTATATCACATATTATTGGTATATATTTATATTTTCATTTAAATTAAATGCTTAGTAATAACTGAAGATTTCCATTACACGAGAGTAGATGTCAAAACTTCATGCTGATTTGTACCCGGCTTTCGCCAAGATAAGCACAAACTAAGACATAGCTTTACAGTAACTTATGCTTCTCCATCCATTTACGCTTCTTTCCATATGGTGATGTGAATCTCCTTCTGTCCGGCATAAACGGCTGCAGTGTACTTGGCGCGTCAGCACACACAACGGCTGCAACTACAGAGTGGTCTCCCCAGTCACTGTGGACCAGCACGACAACCGTCTGGACTGAGCCGAGTAGGGGACATCTCTAGGGTCTTCAAGTGGGCACCTTCCGTCCTCAGTGTTTCGTCGACTAGCCCACGACACCTCAAGAGGGCTCGACAGTGACTTTGGGGTCCCAGAGTCACCCCCCTCCCCCCACCCCCCCACAGATCGTTGTGTAGTGTTGTTGTGATGGGTTGGTCACCCCCAACCCATTTGACTAAGGCTGTCGAGCCCCACTGTCTTCGTCAAAGTAGGTTCAGTGGCAACGGTTCCGTATGGCATACTACCTACCGCAAAACACAATATCTGCCCAAACACCAACCCTCATTCATGCAATATACACAGGAACGTAATAACTGTAATTACTATGCAAACTATACAAATAAACCAACAGACTCTTCGAGTTTTTCAAGAATTCTATGAAAACGTAGCGTGGCGGCCTGTACATAGCCAGCCAGAATATTTCCGTCTCAACCACAGCCATTTGCTGCTCCTCTCTGCTGCTTCAGATAAGTTCTTTACTGTGCGACGCAACTCTTGGCCACTGAATCCGACGTCTCTGAGGAACCGGGTTGTAGAGTGTGCCACAAATCCTCGACAACCCACTTCCACTGGATAAACCTGGACTCTCCATCCTCGCTGTTCTGCTTCAGTGGCCAGATGAGCATACCGCAGTTTCTTCCTCTCATATGCCTCATCTACAGCATCCTCCCATGGCACTGTTATCTCTATCAGTTGAACAATGCGTGCTGATCCAAACCACAAAACAATATCTGGTCGGAGGTTAGTGGTGGCAATCTCAGGTGGAAAAATAAAAGTCAAGTCAAGTCATCTTCATTTATATAGCGCTTTTAACAATGGATTGTTTCAAAGCAGCTTTACAGAGATAAACATATAATTTAAGGTAACAGATTGTTTTGGCATTATAGCGGTTCTTGAATAATGTTATTTCCAGCTAAAGTTAACTTTGATTGATTCACCTCCGTCGAAATGATCAGACTTTTAAACGCGAACCTGTGATTAACGCTGACGGCGTTCACATGCTCATTCAGAATTGATTCTATAGTTATGTGCTTTTGAAAATATGTGCGCAGGTTTATAATTCATACAACCCAGCCTAAACAGACTACTTTTCTTGCCTATAAATTTTGATACAGAATTTTGTTTTATTTTATCACTTCGGGGTACGCGAGCCAGAATTCACAACGCTTCATCTGTAGAGTGGGAAAAGGATCCTCCATTGGGAGAGGATAGTGGACAGTTCAGCACTGCATTATCATCGGGTCCAGGCGGATCTCCTTCATCAGATCTGGACACGGCCTAGATCCGGCAGGCTGCGGGAAAACCTTGGGATAAACAAAGACACTAATATTAGCGTAGATGCCATTCTTCTTATGATGTAGCAAGTACATCAAGATTTAAGGGAAGTGTTCCCAGTTCCGGCTGACCTAATCTATGCAGCCTAACATTGAATTTATAGAAGTCTATAGTGTGTTATGTGTATGCTAGGTCAAAGAGATGTGTTTTTAGTCTAGCTTTGAACTGACAGAGTGTGTCTGCTTCCCGGACAATGGTAGGAAGACTGTTCCAAAGTTTTGGTGCTAAATAGGAAAAGGATCTACCGCCTGCAGTCGATTTAGATATTCTAGGTATTATCAACTGGCCGGAATTTTGAGATCGCAATAGACGTGAGGGACTATAATACGTTAAGAGCTCGCTCAAGTAGTGCGGAGCTAAACCATTTAGTGCTTTGTAGGTAATCAACAATATTTTAAAATTTATACGATGTTTAATAGGGAGCCAATGCAGTGTTGACAGAACCGGGCTAATATGGTCATATTTCCTGGTTCTGGTAAGAACTCGAGCTGCGGCGTTTTGAACTAGCTGTAGTTTATTTATTAAGCGTGCAGGGCAACCATCCAGTAGAGCATTACAATGATCTAGCCTTGAGGTCATGTACGCATGGACTAATTGTTCCGCATTTCCCAATGAGAGCATATGGCGTATTTTAGATATATTTTTAAGATGGAAAAATGCAGTTTTACAGATACTAGACACGTGGCTTTCAAAAGAAAGGTTGGTATCAAAGAGCACACCCAGGTTCCTAACCGACGACGAAGACTTGACAGAGCAGCCATCAAGTGTTAGACAGTATTCTGGGTTATTACGTGTGGAAGTTTTTTGTCCAATAATTAGAATCTCTGTCTTTTCAGAATTTAGTAGTAGGAAATTACTAGTCATCCAATTTTTTATATCAGCTATGCATTCCGTTAATTTTGTGAATTGGTAAGTTTCGTTGGGTTTTGAAGAAATATACAGCTGAGTATCATCGGCATAACAGTGAAAGCTAACTCCATGTTTCCTAATGATATCTCCTAATGGTAGCATGTACAGAGTGAACAGCAGCGGTCCTAGTACTGAGCCTTGTGGTACGCCATACTGAACTTGTGATCGATAAGACATCTCTTCATTTACTGCTACAAACTGATAACGGTCAGTTAAGTATGATTTAAACCATGCTAGTGCAATTCCACTAATCCCCACATAGTTTTCTAGTCTATTTAAAAGAATGTTGTGGTCAATTGTGTCAAATGCAGCACTAAGATCGAGTAACACTAATAGAGAGATACAACCACGATCGGATGATAAGAGCAAATCATTTGTGACTCTAGTGAGAGCGGTCTCAGTACTATGGTACGGTCTAAATCCGGACTGAAAATCCTCGCAGATATCATTTCTTTCTAGAAAGGAACACAGTTGTGAAGATACTGCTTTTTCTAATATCTTTGACAGAAAAGGCAGATTCGAGATCGGCCTGTAATTGACTAATTCTGTAGGATCAAGTTGTGTTTTTTTAACAAGCGGTTTTATCATAGCCAGTTTAAAGGTTTTTGGTACGTATCCTAGAGACAAAGATGAATTAATGATATTAAGAAGAGGATATATGACCTCTGGAAACATCTCTTTCAGTAGCTTAGTCGGTATAGGATCTAACATACAAGTTGTCGATTTAGATGAATTAACGAGTTTGCAGAATTCTTCCTCTCCTATAGCAACAAATGAATCAAATTTTTCCTCAGGGAGACTACAATGCACTTCCTGATGCGATACTGTGGTAGACGGTTGCATAGTTATAATTTTGTCCCTGATATTATCAATCTTATAAGTGAAGAAGTTCATAAAGTCATCACTGCTGTGTTGCTTGGACACTTCTGAGCTTGAAGCTTTCTTTTTCGTTAGTTTAGCCACTGTTTCAAATAAATACCTTGGATTATGTTTATTTTCTTCTAATAGGTTTGAAAAATAAGCAGATCTAGCAGCTTTTAAAGCATCTCTGTAAGCAATCGAGCTCTCTTTCCTTGAAATCCGAAATACCTCTAGTTTAGTTTTCTTCCAGTTGCGCTCCATTTTTCTGGCTGCTCTCTTAAGGGCCCGGGTGTGCTCGCTGTACCACGGCGTTGGGCTATTTTCTTTAATCTTCTTTAAGCGCAACGGAGCAACTGCATCTAAAGTGCTGGAAAAGAGAGAGTTAAACGTTTCTGTTGCAATATCAAGTTCTTCTAAGCTATCCGGGATGCTGAGATGATGAAACTGATTAGGAAGATTATTGATAAAGCAATCTTTAGTGGCAGAAGTTATAGGTCTAACGTATTTATAACACGGAGTCGGCTTTGCAGCCTTGGCTAAATGTAATTTACATGAGACTAGATAATGATCTGAGATGTCATCGCTCTGCTGCAGAATTTCAACGGCATCAACATCTATTCCATGTGATAATATTAGATCTAGAGTATGATTACGACAATGAGTAGGTCCTGACACGTGTTGTCTAACTCCAATTGAGTTTACAATAAGCCGTTGATCAAGATCAGCCAGCATTTTCCAGTCCCTTGCAGCTTCCAGGGCCCGTATCCCTAAAGATTCTGAGAATCCTCCCAGAGAGCTCCTAACTTAACCTAAAAATTCCTTGCCAGGAGTTTGAGCTTAGAAGTGATTCCAGAACATTTTCAGTGAACTCTGAGCAAGGAATGGATGGAAAATTCTATCTTAGTGAGGAGGCGTGGTTGCCCCCGTTGCTAGCTATGAGTCATCATTTCAAAAGCCGTGATTGGTTGATCCTACAAGTTTGATGAAAATTAACTTTTGGTGACAATGAGCAAAGGATGTACCCTCAAATCAATAAACATAATTATACACTCTAATCTTATGCAGACTGTAATTGTAAATAATATTTCACATTCAAGAAAATATCTGGAAAATGAATAGTAAGCTGTAGGGGTTATAGCCTAACATTAGAATCTAAAATATGTGAAAACTTAAGCTCATTACACCCTGTTCAAATAATGATTCGTGTCTTATTTGCTCCTATTAATATCCTAGCTGGCATATTTTGTAGTTTCAATCCCATATGGACCCCATTGAAAACAAGATGGCCTATCTCAAGGGGCTGTCCTTAATGAAGTAGAAATTGCAACGTTACAACTCAGTGTGGTCTTAACGAGGGTAACACGGCTCAGCTTTTATCAATGTCTGTGATTGCTGGCTGGTCTATTTATGAAGGCTTGTTAACAAATATCCTACAAACACAGAAAATGGAGAAAAAAAGGAATCGCAAGCCGAACTGGACTGAGAAGCAAGGTTTGTTGCTGGCCCAGTTGGTGAACGAACATAAAGGTATGTTACGAGGAAAATTTGGCCCAACTGTCACTAGCCAAGGCAAGAGGCGCGCCTGGGACACAATATCCCAAACAATCAATGCCTCTTTTCCACTGGTGGTGCGGACAGGCGACGATTGTGAGAAAAGGTGGTATGTCAAGTCAAGTCAAGTCAAATATATTTATATAGCGCTTTTCACAATACAGATTGTATCAAAGCTGCTTCACAGTATCAATCAAAACAACTTAACAATGTTTGCTTATTACTGGAAAAAAAGACATCCAAGTTTGGTAGAGCTGATCAATGGTATGATTGGTTAATTAATTTGAATATCCCCAACTGAGCAAGCCAAAGGCAACAGTGGCAAGGAACCAAAAAACTCCATCCAGTGACCTAAAGGTGTCCTAACACACCATCAGATGACCCTATGGAGAAAAACCTTGGGAGAACCCAGGCTCAGTCGGGTGCCAGTTCTCCTCTGGCGTTTATGAAACTAGGGGCCGAATTTACAGTAACTGTAAGATAAAAAATGTATATGAATGCCTGGCTAAATAGATGCGTCTTCAGTCTAGTTTTAAACTGGGAGAGCGAGTCTGAGCAACGGACAATATCAGGAAGGCTATTCCAGAGCTTCGGAGCTAAATGTGAAAATGCTCTGCCTCCTTTGGTGGATCTGGATATCCTAGGAATGACAAGAAGCCTCGAATTTAGTGATCTTAAAGAGCGCGATGGATTGTAGGGCGATAGAAGATCCGTTAAATAGACTGGAGCTAGACCATTTAGAGCTTTATAAGTCAAAAGCAATACCTTGTAATTAATACGGAACTTTATAGGTAACCAATGAAGTGATGATAAAATCGGTGTTATATGATCATATTTTCTTGATCTAGTAAGAACTCTAGCGGCTGCATTTTGGACTAACTGTAGCTTGTTTATTGAAGATGCAGGACAACCAGCTAATAAAGCATTACAGTAATCTAGTCTCGAGGTCATGAATGCATGAACTAACTTTTCTGCATCAGAGACTGATAGCATATTACGTAGCTTAGCAATGTTTCTAAGGTGGAAAAAGGCTGTTTTTGTAACATATGAAATATGCTTTTCAAAAGACAGGTTGCAGTCTAATGTAACACCCAGGTCTTTTACTGTAGCGGATAAAGTAACAGGGCATCCTACTATGTTAAAGTCGTGCTGTGAAAGGTTTTGTGGACGGTTTTTACAACCGATAAGTATTACCTCTGTCTTGTCTGGATTTAATAAAAGAAAATTACGCGTCATCCAATCTTTTATATCTTTAACACAATCTGTCAATTTGGATAATTTAGCGTATTCATCTGGCCGTGATGAAATATATATTTGAGTGTCATCAGCATAACAATGGAAACTAATTCCATGTTTCCTTAGAATATTACCAAGTGGCAGCATATATATTGAGAATAATAAAGGGCCTAACACAGATCCCTGTGGCACTCCATAGTTTGCCGAAGTTATGATCGATTTTTCTCCATTTAAATAGACGAAATGGTAGCGGTCAGATAAGTATGACCTGAACCAGCTTAATGCTTGTCCTTGAACACCAGTGTAATTTTGTAGTCGATCTAAGAGTATTGTGTGACCTATAGTGTCAAACGCAGCAATAAGATCAAGTAAAACTAGTACTGAGATACAGCCTTGGTCCGAAGCTAAAAGTAAATCATTTGTGATTCTAACAAGCGCAGTTTCAGTGCTATGATGTGGCCTGAATCCAGACTGAAACTTTTCATAGATGTCGTTTTCTTGCAAGAAAGAGCGGAGTTGACTGGACACAACTTTTTCTAATATTTTTGACATAAATGGAAGATTCGAAATGGGTCTGTAATTTGCTAGGTTATTTGGATCTAAATGTGGTTTCTTAATAAGAGGTTTTATAACAGCCAGCTGGAACGTTCTTGGAACATGACCTAAAGATAAAGATGAGTTAATAATATTGAGAAGAGGCTCTTCCACTATAGGTAACACTTCTTTCAGTAGTTCAGTTGGTATAGGATCTAATAAACATGTTGTTGTTTTAGATGAAGTGATAAGTTTATTTAACTCTTTTTGTTCTATGGTTGTAAAGCATTGTAATTGTTCTTGCGGGGTGATAATTGCGGCTGAATTATTAGGCGCGAGTAAAGATTGAACGTTTACGATTTTGATTCTGATGCTTTCAATTTTCTCGGTGAAGAAGTTCATGAAATCATTACTACTAAACTGCAACGAGGTATTTTGTTCAGACGACGTCTGTTTATTTGTTAGTCTAGCCACGGTATTAAATAAAAACCTTGGATTATTTCGGTTGTTTTCTATTAATTTGCTGAGGTGCTCAGCCCTGGCCGTTTAAAGGGCCTTTGTATAACGTGACATACTGTCTTTCCACGCGATTCTAAAGACCTCTAAATTAGTTTTTTTCCATTTACGCTCTAAATTACGGGTTTCTCTCTTTAAAACATACGTAGTATTATTGTACCATGGTGCTATACTTTTTTCTCTAACCTCTCTAATGTTCTAGAGAGAATGGTGCTAGTTAGTTCATCTAGTTCATCTATTTGTTTGGGTTCAGGCAGCAGCTGAGACAGATCAGATAAGCTATTTGAGAAATGATCTATGGTGGATGGAAGAATTGTTCTACCTGGTCGATAACGTGGCGCAGCATGGAATATTACAGCAGTACTTAATATGCAAGTTACCATGTAATGGTCAGTGACATCATCACTTTGTGGAATGATATCTATATCGGTTGGATCGGTTCCATATGATATAATTAAATCGAGTGTATGATTAAGACGATGAGTTGGTCCGGTGACGTTTTGCTTGACCCCGAAGGAGTTTAATAAATCTGTAAACGCAGCCCCTAATGTATCATTTAAATTATCTACGTGTATGTTAAAATCTCCAACAATTAATGCTTTATCGACGTTGACCAAAAGATCTGATAGAACGTTAGATCGATAGATCTGATAGATTTATTATTTGATCTTAGTAAACGAGGAATAGACACAGTTTCTATGCAATGTTCTACACTAGTATTAATATCAATTAAATTGGTGCAGTAGAGACTGTGATTTGGATTTTTGGATACTAGTCAAACGGTATTTAACATCTTGGAGATGTTATCCGACAGAAGATCTGCCCCGATTCTACTTGGGTGTAAGCCATCAGCGCGGAAGAGCCTTAGTCGCTCCCAAAACAGATTCCAATTATTTACAAAGAGCAGTTTCTGCTCATTGCACCATGACAATAACCATTCATTTAGCGCGAATAATCTACTGAACTTTTCATGCCCTCGTCGGTACGTAGGAAGCGGTCCAGACACAATAATCGATGTTTCAGGCGATGTACTGCGTACCGTATCGATAAGGCTCCTGAAGTCTTTCTTCAGAACCTCCGTCTGTCGCAGCCTAGTGTCGTTAGCTCCCGCGTGCAGCACAACAGCTCCGTCGCGCTCGTCACCATTCAAGATCTCAGTTACCCGCGCAGTGATATCGAGAACACGAGCACCAGGGAAGCAGTGACTCTGCACCTTACTTTTACCTAACGTAGCGTGGACGTGTCGGACGGTGGAATCGCCGATGATCACAGCATCGCGTTCCATTTCACGAAGAGGGGAGAACCGGTTCTGAGTGGAGATCTCGAACACCGGGAGGGGCGAAAAGATTCTTGTCCTGGCTCGCGGCTTCCGCGGAACCACCCAGGCTTCGTGGTGGTGTGTTGGAGCCGGAGTGAATGAAACCATGGCTGATCGTGACCTGGACGCTCGGGGCCAATGCTGAGAAACGCACGGAGGGTTACTAACGTTAACCCTCTGAGGTCTGAGGTGTTTTTGGGGTCCTTGAGATGTTTTGACATGCCCTGACATTTGTGCTTTTTTCAGTTGCTTAGAAACATATTAATGGCACTGGTGTAATTACACTCTATTTAGCACAAACAGGGCTACCATAATATGTTAGCAACATGTTTGTACATGTTTGTATTTTTGAGAGAATATTGTTTATGCATGGTTATTGAAAAAACAAAAAAATAAAGTTTCTGAAATAAGGCCACAAAACACACACTAAATATGTGTCCACAAGAGTTTTGACTAATGGATCTTGTCGCCTAGAGTTTAGGCTTCAAAATTATCTGAAAATCATCCTGTCTAATCATTCACATAAAACAATAGATTGTTTTAAATTGTGAAAAACATTTTTTTGTTTGCAAAGGCAATATGCGGATGGGCGTGAACGGCCCAACCCCTATCATGAATAATTAAGTGGTTCTCACCTGAGCAGACAATGACCCTGCATAATAATGAGCCTTTCATTCAGGGGTGTCACACAAGAAAGAATGCAAGGACAATAAATACATAAATAAATAAATATATATATATATACAAACAATCAAAATATAAATGAAAGCCAAAAGCACATTTTTAGTCATACCTGGAAACAAATCCTGGTCAAATAGGTTGTATGGGCAATTCTGCAGAATTGGTTCAAAGTTTGAGTTGGAAACATCTTGAAAATAAAATTGTCTTTTTCCATAAATGTCTTATAAATTATTATTTTTTAAAGTAGGCAATAGATTTTATCATACATATTTCAAAGTTAAGGATTCATTATTTTGATATAGCTTGCATTGGAACAAACACTATAACAGTTGATTAGTTTATTTGTGACAAAACATCCTATATATTTTACATATGAGCAGAAACTGTCTAATTAAAGCTTATTTGATGTCTATTTTATAGTAAAAACTTTATAATCTATCCAAAATTAGTCAACAAAATGTTGTCATTACAGAAACTATTATATCGCGATTAGAAGAAATCTCAGTGGGCTATAGCAATATAGTTTGTATGTGTACATGTAAAAATAACGTTTACTAACGTACAGTAGGTAGTCAACCAGAATGCCTATTACCGCCGCGGCAAATCCACCGCCGTAAAAATAAACCAGTCGCATTTCAAAGTAGTTCGCGAAATGACCGCCAGGTGGCGCAAAGGGACATTTAGCAAAACGTAAGTGGGGCAATTAACAGTAAGGATGAAATACTACAAGTTATGGTCATTTCCAAATAAGCCTACAACAAACATTTATTTTTAACAAATATTTTTAAATATGCAACATGCACGTTTAAACAACAAACAATACAATCTGAACCAGCGCTTCTGCTCCTGTATTGAGACATGCAGCACGTTTCATTACAATCCTGGTTCCAGTGGCCTTAATACATTCACGGCTTTTTAAAATGTCACAAAGCGTTTTGAGATGGTTTTGAATTAAATATTGAAGTTTATAATTAGGATATTTTGGCACACCACGCCGAGTGGCGCTATGCATTATTCTAAAATCTGGCTTTATTCTGGCATGTTGAATTAGAGTTTGACAAACGCGGCGGCGCGTTCATTTGAATTTATTTTTCTCATAACAGCTAAGAACTTAATAGGCTAAAGCCTACTCCGTAATTGTTGGTCATACAGATAAGATATCATCTTTTAAAACTGTAAAAGGTCTACTTTTATTCATGCAGTAGGCTATAGGCCTACACTCACAGGCTAACGACAAAACGTTTTCTCCCTCATGTGAGAAAGTTTGGAAAATTCTCAGTGAGTAAATTCATAGCCGAGCGGTAGAACTTACGGTTCAGAACACGGGTTCGAATCCCGATCAAACATGGTCTATTGTAAATTGTATATTCATTAATGCAGAGAGATTTGTCTAGCTCTAAAACTCTGTTACACCATACAGTTTTTTGCTTATATTTATCAAATAAAATTACCATGCATTTCCATTTTACACTAAGGAACAAATCCAACAGAACGACTTTCCTAGATAGCACAAGTCTATTTGATGTGATATTTACATCTGGAAGACGTATTTTAAAGAGTGTTTGCTCATCTGCAAGACGTCTATTGGACGTTTCCTGTCAGATGTCAAATAGACGTTTAGAAGATGTCAGTTTAACATGCATTCTAAATCATTACATCTTAAATACATCTTCTAAACGTCTATTTGACATCTGACAGGAAACGTCCAATAGACGTCTTGCAGATGAGCAAACACTCTTTAAAATACGTCTTCCAGATGTAAATATCACATCAAATAGACTTGTGCTATCTGGGTTGCATCTGTATAATAATAGGCTACCAATCGTAATTTCAAAAGCAGTTCTGTCAAAAAAAATAATTTTATATATAGCGTCGCTGTCCGATGAAAACCGCGTATGTCCATTTTGCCGATTTTGAGATTTTTCGGCGGATAGAGGGAATGCATTAACGTCACTTCCCCGCCGGAACACGCCCCCCTCAGCCGGACTGAGTGGCAGAAGCGCTGCTGCGTGACTGGAGTTAATAGGGGAAACTGCGAAAACGCGAGTAAAACAAACTATTATCAGTTTAAACTAAAAGTTGGACTCGATATAGTGTTCCTTACAACTTATCAAAGATCCAGTCAGTGATCCATGGATATTGACATGCAGCCAGGAATCGTGTTTTCTGACATTTATATGTGCCTGATTTCGACGCCGGGGAAATAAATTAAGAAAATTTGCCTGTAAACGTTTTATATAAATACAATATAGATAGGTCTAAATCCGAGTGATCACTTACATTAATGTTATACTGTATATCATCATATCGTCCAGCCCTAAAACTTGTATAGTTTTTTGTCAGTGTTTATTTAAAAACATCCAATTATGCAGAATATAGTCTGTTCTGTAGCTTTTTGCAGTCTGTAAAAATATACAGTAACTCAGATTTCTGGTCAAATCTAGTTGTACAGTCAATCGCAAAGCTCTTTCCCGTTTTAGATGTGTTTTGTGTGTTTATCACGGCATTCAAAACAAATGCCGCCGCTCAGTCTTTTTGCCACTTGTGGGCGTGACCGCATTCACTCCGGCCGACGGTGACGTCATGCGCATACCCTCTATAGAATGTCCATGTTCATTTCCGTATACAGTATGCTTCACATTATCTAAATGACCAATGAAAAGTTGTGAAATCATGTCATCTGATTTCCACGTATATCCCCAGATAGCAAGCACAGTTGGGCCGATTCCGGCTGAAATGCGTCAGTGTCGGCTCACTGTCGGCATCGGTGAACAGATAATGGTCCAGATCCTTGCCGACTGTGCATAGCACATCTGGCTGACTGACGGCTTTTTCTGTATGGGCCAGTATCGGCTGAAAGCAGTTGTACAGGTGTCAGGTCCATGCTCGGTGTAGCTGTACATATTTACCATCGGCCCGAGTTAGTTTTGACACAAGCGGGCCACTACTAGAATTAAGGAACTCAGCCGCTTGAAAAAAAGATTTTGGCGGTTAATTAATTTTAAATCCTGAGGAAGATCCTGCAAACGCAGACCAACGTTTTCGAGAGGAATCATTCAGCTGCAAAAACGAGTAAGTAATTGAATTCATTTATTGTTCTAGAGTTGTTTGATGTTTAAATTGTCAAGATACAAATAGTGTTTAATATCTCTATGTTTTTGCGACGATAATTACGTAACTTCACCCATTCAGTCCCGGAGGGAGTGTTGATATGAGACGTTACGGTCCCTTTTTAGGATGATTGTGGATTTTTTTTTTATTAGAAAAACTGCTGTGCTGTAGGCAGTGCACTGTAATGTTGGCTAATGAAATGATATTGAGTTATATTCCATTTTGTTTGCTAAAATTAATCAGTCAATTCGTCTTTTTCAACGAGTGAGTATAATCACTATAACTCTATAGTTATCGAATCATAGTCGGACTACACTTTCGGAGCCATCTCTATACATGTAACGTAATCTGCTTTTAGAGCAGCACTTTAGCAAGAAAAATATTAAAGCGTATATCTCTGTATAATGTTATTAAAATGGTAGTTCTCTTAACAATTTTACCGCAGTGGTGATGATAACGTTATGAGCAAACTTAAACTGAAGTTTCATCTGAACGCACTGTTTGGAATCTGACACCAACACTTTTTACAGATATTTTGGTAACACTGCTACAATAAGGTTTCATTTGTTAATATAAGTGAACTGCATTAGTTGAGAATGCACAATACTTAAGCATTTATTCATCTTAGTTAATTTTCATTTTGACATTTACTAATACATTATTAAATCAAAAGTGAACAGTTGTATTTTTATTAACTAATGTTAACAAAGACGAATAAATACTGTAACAAATGTATTGGTCAATGTTAATGTTACTGTAGTTAACACATTAACTAGCCTAATTTTAACAAATGAGACCTTATTATAAAGTGTTACCAATATTTTAAACTGCTGCGTGAACTCTGGCAACAACATTTGTCTAACCTATGTGCTTAAACTAATGCTTAAGATTGAATTTTTTTGACCTCACAATATGTATTCCTTTATTTAAAAGATGCAGTTCAGAGAAACCCTCATGGCTAATGTTGCTGAAATGGAGATCGAGGGATCCATGAACTGGCAGCAGATCGAGGGGCAGACACAAGATAAGTTTAAATCTAAATTAAAAACACAACTCTTTAACCTAGCATAAACATAAGACACTCCCACATTTCTGTAATTCACATCCGTTAAAGGTAGCTTACACCAAATGTACTTGTTACATCGTAAGAAGAATGGCATCTACACTAATGTTAGTCTCTCTGTCTCATTCTGATCCCAAGGTTAGGCTACTGTAGTCATCCGGATCTAGTCTGCATCCAGACCAGACGGTGGACCTGCACCCTAAGATGACCACAGCAGCCTGAATGCCAGACGAGAACATCACAACTAGACAAGACCTAGAAACAAACGCCTGTGAAGACCTCGTTGACACAACAGTCCTCGGCACAGTCATCTGATCAGATCCACGAGAAACAGACCAGTCCACCACACAGACCCAACGGCCAGCTTCAACTCCCCTCTCACCGACGCCGCCGTGATCTTATGAAGGTAAAGGAGGAGCAAAACTGGAGAACATAGATGTGAATTTAAGAACTTGTACAATAAATATTTGTACTTGAAAACCTGTTGAATGTTGAGATTTTTACTCGCAGACAATAGTCACAAACCTGTCTTCTGAATTTGAAGCTGCAGACAAGTAGTCACAATTGTGTAAAATGGCATTCACAGAAATACAATGACAGACACAAACTTGTATTCGTTCATTCACATTCGCAGTACAATTTCAATTTGGCATTTGCAACTTTTCAAATCTGCCATTGCTATTTCAAATCTTCATGCATTGACTTTGCAACTATTTTCGCAATATCTTAGATGTGTAACTAACTTGTGCATTTGCAAACTGAGTGGCGGTGAGAGAAAGGGGGGGCAATTAAAAAAATTGCAATGGCAAATTTGAGAAGTTGCAAATGCCTAAGGTTTTCACATTGGAGCTGTGAGTGTTAATTTTATTGTACAAGTACAAATATTTATTGTCCAAATCCTCAAATTCACATCTACATGCTCTCGAGTGTTGCTACTCTTTTACCTTGGCGTAATCTTTTCCAATCTTCAAGCAGAAGGAGCTGAATAAAATACTCTGAATGATATCAATCCACAATCTGACTTGTGAAGCAGCCTGGAATCCTAACACACACCATGTTCGTTGTTTGGCCAGAGAACTGGCCCCCGACTGAGCCTGGTTTTTCTTTCTTCGTTTTGTCACTGATGGAATTTGGGTTTTTGCCACTGTCGCCTCTGGCTTGCTTAGTTGGGGACACTTATTCTTAATATTACTGATCTGCCTGCATTGACACCATTATATGAGAACTGAACTGAGCTGGACGATGACATCACTGTTTCCTGCAGAGCTGCTTAATAATGGAAATGGACTCTTTTTATAATTGATATACTTTATACAGTTATTGAACAGAACTGAATCAACACAGCTGAATTCAGCTGAACAATGACATTATATTCTTTTTAGAGCAGCTTTACAGCCAAATTTAACTCTGTTTGCATCATTGATCATTTTCCTGTTTAACCCTGTAAAGCTGCTTTGAAACAGTCATTACTGTATATAGGGCTATATTTAATGGTGACTTGACATTTGCAAAAGGAATTTCTTTAGTGTTAAAGAGTGAAAGAGAGTTTGTGTGTGAAAGAGAATGATGTTTTTCTTTTAATCATTTTACAATCAATTTACTTATTATTTTGTTTAAAATTATTTAGTTGTTAAATGTTAATAAAGTGTATTTTGTTCATTGTTAATACACGTTTATATTAAAGTGTATTTGTTAATAAAAACCCTTTTTAAATGGTTGAATTTGTGTTTCACTGTCTGCCAGTTTCTGGGCCACATCTGGGCCGGGGACCCAGCCGACTCTCAGCCAGATCTGTATTACAGTGCCTGGGCCAGACCTGGGCCATATCAATAAATAAGAGTCATTTTACAGTGCCTGGGCCAGACCTGGGCCATATCAATAAATAAGAGTCATTTTACAGGGTGTGGGCCACATCTGGGCCAGAGGAAGTTGTTTGAGTCCGTTGTCAGTGTGTTGGACCAGTTTTGGGCCGGGGACCCAGCCAGAGCTGGGCCAGAATTGAAGCAAGGATGAGGCCCAGAGGTGGGCCAGACAAATTTTGCTATCTGGGTCCATTTGCTGTCAAAGCTGTCAATCACGCCGCGTATCTCCCGCCCTGTGGAGGCATCTCGCCGGTCTCGTGAAGATCGTCTCTGGAGGCTCAGCATTGGATAGCCGAATAGCTAACACTGTGAGGTAAAGTATCAGCAAACGTTTGTTTTTGACAACTGTTCTCAAGTTTATTATATATTCACAACTGTTATTTACCAGTAAATGGTCTAGATGAAGTAATTGTCCACAGGCTAACTTAGTTCTTCACAGATTAGCTTGCTTGCTAGTATGTAAATAAACTTGGTCTCATTGATAAGATTTATACTTTTTTTTTTTGTCAAACTGATCAAATTATAGCGGAGCAGAGGAATGATTTATAACGACAACTTTTGATAATTTTATGAGAAATCTACAGACGCAAACAGACAAAGTGTAGTAAAATAAAGACCTAACCCACCCAGCAAAAACTCGTTGAAAAGACGTTGAAAAGACGACATTGCCAGACGTCTAAACGACGTTAAAATTTGGTTGAAAAGTGAAAGGTGAAAAGACGTCTTTTTCAGGTCGTTGAAAAGACGTCTATAAAAGGACGTCCCATTCACGTTTAAATTAGGTTGTAAAGTGAAAGTTGAAAAGACGTCTTTTTTTAGGCATAATTTCCATGAATTCATGATTATATTTATGTTTAATATTCATTATTACTGTCAAAATAAGACAATTCACAAAAGTTTATCAAAACATTTATTGACACATAAAATACATCTTTCAAGTAAGCCTGCATTTGATCAAACATAGCCTAAAAAACTGTAATATTGTGAAATATTACAACAATAAAAATAACTTCTCTATAAATTTATAAATAAATATACATGTAAATATATAGTAAAGTGTAATTTATTCCTGTGATGGCTAAGCTGAATTTTCAGCATCATTACTCCAGTCTTCAGTGCCACATGATCATTCAGAAATCATTCTAATATGCTGATTTGATTCTCCAGAAACATTTATGATTATTATCAGTTGTACTGCTTCATGTTTTTGTGGAAAATATTATTCAGCTTTCAGTATTCTTTGAAAATAACTTTCAAAAGAGCAGCATTTATTTGAAACATAATTTTTTTTAAAACAATTTAAAAGACTTTGTGATTTTTGATCAAATGAATCCATCTTTTTTGTATAAACATAATTTTTCAAAACAATAAATCTTTAAAATATTGAAAATGTTTATAAAACAGACCAATTATAACCACATTAGAAAACATTAAAGGTATAGTTCACACAAAAAATGTAATTGTCATGAATTACTTACTCTCATGTCGCTCCAAACCCATAAGACTTTTGTGCAGAACACAACGGAAGATATTTTTAACAGATGCCTTGTGTGTGCAAAAAAATAAAACAAAATTATGTATCGCCGACACACGTTGCACCATGAGATGACTGACTCTCACGCCAACACAACACTGATGAATCGTGGTGCTCCGTGAACACGTGTTCAGCATTCACATCGCTTCATAAAGTTGAGGTTAAACCATTGGAGAGAAAGTTATCATGAGCATTGTAATGTTTGAAACGGATGTCATAACAAATGTCAGTAGACCGGGATGATTTTAAAACGAGCGGTTCATTAATTAATCCGTACGATCTTAATAGAGTGTTTTCACTACACGTCATCAATCCGGAAGTCGGTCATTTTGGAGGCACTGAATGTAAACAATGCCACTGAACTGAACAGACTTGCATATTTGGCTGATTAATTATTGCTGCTGAAAAATGGTTGTGTTTTGGTCTGTACTAATCGATCGCACAGGGAAATTCGAGTTATATAGACTGCCAAAAGTTAAAGAGAAGAGTGCAAAAAACGGATGAAAGAGAAGGTGTTTGTGGTTGAGAGGCACAGCATCAGCCACATGTATAAATGAAGTGTTGACTATGGCTAAAATGTTGACGTAAAGTAGTTAACTATGGCTACATTCACACTGTCAGTCCAAATCCAATTTATCTTTGTATTTGGAATCTGATCTAAAATGATGTCCACACTGTGTATCGCAACTGTTCAGATCCGAGTCGTGTGTTCATGCAGCTCTTTGGCAAAATGGCAATGACATTGCGTTGATGGAGGGGTTTGCATTTGCAATAGAGATGTTGTTCTTCTTATTTAAATTTAACAACATGTAAATGTGTATCCGCCGCGCTGGACTCGAGCTGCAGAACTGGAGGAGGCTGGTATGCACAGCTTTTTTCCGCGCTCTTATCTGCGCCGGTTTCAAAAATAATAATTTTCTGCTTCTCCGGCACTTTGCAACAACACAGCCTTGTTTCGGCAGCGACTTTTAGCATGTTCCCTATAACAACGTCTGACGTTTACATTTACGTGGCGTGAGAAAGTCACATCCCACGCGTATTGTATGTATTTTCCTATACATATACGTGCAAGATTTCAGTCATAGATAAATTGTAAATGTTTGCCTGATCAGACATTATCTGTCTAGCGATATGTTTATGCTGAAATATAATATTGGTTTGTGTTTTAAAATCATCTATCATGTGTCATTTTGTAGCGAACTGTCTCGTGTGATTTAAAGTTGAGGTTCAGAACTTCTGATAAGGGAAAATAGTGAGTTTTTAGGGAGCGAATGTTTCAGTGCACTGTAAGGATCTGTGTCAGTATGAGACAATATGTGCATGCCTTATCATGTAGCCTAGGTTTTAATCAATGTTTTTGCAAAAAAAAAAATTCTACACCACGTTTACCATTTAAGCTATATTATATTATAATTAAGACAGCCCTTAATTATAATTTCCGTTGTGTTCTGCACGTTGTGATTAAGACAGCCCTTAACCACTGACTACTGAGGGACCTGAGTGATAAGCACCCAGAGTTTAGCACCTTGATTAGCTTGTTCATGTGTGCTGGACTAGGTTAGAGCAAAACTTTGTTCTGAACATGACACATCAGAGATGCAGGATGACTGCTAGATTGATGACTTACAACAGTGGCATCCAGACCAGACCAATTTTCTGCAGAGTTTCTGGTGATGTTTGGTCAGCTGCTCAGGTCTGATTAATTGGGGTTGGAGCTAACAATACTGAAAAGAGAAAGACAACCAATATTATTACGTTATAAATAATTTGTTCGGTGATCATCTGCTTACCTGTACAAAGTATGCATCATCAATAAACTGTATTGAATGTGATATTTTAATAACACTTTTTATCAGGTTTGTAGTATTAATGTAGTAAAACAATGACTGGCGGGCAAGGAAATCCTTATTTTGCCCTCCAGGTGGGCGTTCCTATAATGGTGTGACGATAAATTAGCTTAATTCCATTCATCCATTGACCAATTGCCAACAAAACCTTTACAAAACTATCAAAATATCTCATCTACACATAAGATGCGATTAATAGCCCAAACTTACAGCTCAAGTCTATAGTTAACCTAACTTAACGTTAACTACCTCTTAGCCTAACGGTTGAGATGCTAACGGACTTTTTCGAAGACACTAACCACGTAAATATTCAACGGAAGCGAAATCATTTACATGAAAGAAAGTGTCGTAAACATTTTTATGTACTATTTGTGAAATTTTAGGGACTAAACTTACCTGAAAGTAGTGAAAACAACAGCGAGAGACGGAGTTGTGCTGCTCGTCAGTCGAGCTGCCGCCCGGTTTCCATGGTAACGCTGTCCGCTCCAGTTCAAATGCGGCTCGAATGTTCAGCGCGCGCGCCCATTAAAACACGTAGAGTTACGCAGCATTTTAGATGGAGTGAATTTTTTGATAATCAGATAAAATATCTTGAAACTTGATACATTATTAAAGGGTTAGTTCACCCAAAAATGAAAATTAAGTCATTAATTACTCACCCCCATGCTGTACCAACCCCGTAAGACCTTCGTTCGTCTTCGGAACACAAATGAAGATATTTATGATTAAATCTGAGAGGTGGATCACTCCTCCATAGGCTCCCTAAGGATTGAAACCGGACGGCCCAGAAAGTCAATGAAGAAAATGTTTAAATATTCCATGTCACAACAGTGGCTCAACTATAAGTTTATCAAGTGACGAGAATACTTTTTGTGCGGAAATAAAACAAAAATAGTAGAATTTTTTTTTGCAAAAACATTGATTAAAACCTAGGCTACATGATAAGGCATGCATATTGTCTCATACTGACACAGATTACAGATGAAACATGAGGAACAATTTATAAACTATGTTCTATGTATTTTTTAAATACATTCCAATATGCAAGCCAAGCGTTAGGCTAATGGTTTGGAGGAAAATGCTTAATGTGTAGGCTCGTTGCGTTCATATTCTGGGCTCATCTGATTTTTTTTGTAGCTACATGGCCTACTTTATTATGATTGTAGTATCATAACGATTAATAAATGCACGCACAATTATCCGTGAACTTGATAAATGTTGCAGATATGTTTTACTATCCACAAAAAAATGCCTTTCAACTTATGTGTGCAAAATTCTGAATTAAATGTGTGCAGCAATTTGTACAAATAGAGAGTCTGTAGGCCTACATACGTTGTAGCCATTAAATAAGCCCATTAGGTTTCATATTTGTTAAAATATTATGTTTTTTTTTCATCTATGCTGATTATGAAAGTGAACAGCATGAGTAAGATATAGCCTATGTGTAATATATCGGGAGACATGCAGTTTTGGTCAGACCGGATTTTGACCACATAAAATTTTGTTTTGTAGAAAGCCTTTCTTAAAAATGAATTTCGTTTTGTATAAATTGTATCATAATTTTAATACATTTTTCATCAACCAATTGCCTGGATTTAATAGGCTAAATAAGAAGCAAATAATATAATCATGACATGGAGGCGCCGGCGCGGTCACTGCACTTATTGCATGCTGAACTGGAGCGCATCTCATCATAAATTAACCACAACTCAGCGTATGTCTCAAAGACATGAGAAATATAGAGAGCTTGAAATATCTTTAAACAAAACAATTGAAAACGAAAAGAAATAGGCTAGGCTACTCTCTGATTATATTATCCATTTTGTGCATTTCTCGCGCGTTCACTATGGAGATCGTCAACTTCATATTTTGCAGCGGACACAGAAAATACGTTTATTAATAAAAAAAAATGCAATAAAAATCAATGCACGCGTGTCACCGGATTTACAAATGGACATCTTGCTTGTTGCACGCACACATATTATGTCGAAATAACAAGATATTATGCTGAAATAACATTATTAATAATACATAAGAATATTTGATTGAATGCTGATGTTGTGCTTGGTTTAATTTAAATTAAAACCAGAATTGTGATAATTAAAATAATTTAATATGATATAGCCTATTGAGTGGCCAAGTTTTGCTCATTTATTAAAAGTAGCCTATTTATACATAATTGCGCAGCTCCCCTGTCAATGATCTAGCACCCCCTCAGCACCTGCGTTAAAAATTCTCTGGCGCCACCTAAGAGCGTTTTTTTTTTTGGACCAAATCAGACGGACCAAACTAAGTAGGCCTACATTTTTCAAAGTCTATTTTTTGGGCTAAATTTGGACCAAATCAGACGGACCAAACAGAGACCATTTTTCAACCTCTGTGTTTGGGCTAAATTTGGACCAAATCAGAAGGACCAAACAAAGACCAATTTTCAACGTCTATGTTTGGGCTAAATTTGGACCGAATCAGACGGACCAAACACAGCCCAATTTTCAACGTCTATTTTTGGGCTAAATGAAGGCTATGACGGGCCGACTTGATTTAGCCCAAAAAACAACGTCTTAATGACGTCTGGTGCTGGGTGGGAAATGTGTATTTCAGACTTTTTTTCACCACAAGTCTGAAAGAAGACATGTTATTGAAGACAAATATCCCAAAATCTCAAAATTGACTGATAAAAAAACCCCGATGTTTTTGCCTGCCGTGCCTCGCCTTAATAAACTGAGCGTAGCCTATTCTTCTGTCATCTGAAACGCGACTTGGTCATTCTAATTAATGATCGGAAGAACGCGTATCGACCACCGTTACTGTAAAATATGCACGTATGTCCATTTAAACTTGATTTTGGTAAAATGTGGATTATATCATTACACTGGCAAGAATATGGTTACATTTAAAGATGCCGTACCAAGTATGCTACGTTCAACTGCTGTGAAATTAGCTGTTTTTTTCACTTCCTGAAAAGTAACCGTTTTGGACATAGCCTACGTGAGTTTCATCGGGCAGCGACGGCTATATATATATATATATATATATATATATATATATATATATATATATATATATCTATCTATATATATATATATATATATATATATATATATATATATATATATATAATTTTTTTTTTTTTTTTTTTTTTTTTGATTACCTACAACCTAGAGTTTTTAAAAAAAATGGTTTTAAGTAAAGTGTGATTTGCCAGGGGGGACGGGGATTTCCTTCTGGTCTAAACATCCCTGCTTCTGCTGAATTATTTTAATCCCCACACCCCTCCCTCCACAGTAGCTAATCAATGCTAGGCTACTTCACCAATAGACCATATTAAATATATAAAATAGAGATATGCAACAGGCACGTTTAAACGACAAACAATAAAATCAAAACCAGCGTTTCAGTTGTTCATTAGTTCCAGTGGCCTAATGCATGCATGGTTTTTCAAATTTCACAAAGCGTTTTGAGATTATTTTGAATGAAATATTGAAGTTTATAAGTGTTTTGGCACACCACGCCGAGTGGCCCTATGCATTTTTCTAAAGTCGGGTTTTATTCTGGCAATTTATTTTTCTCATTACAGCTAAAATAACTTAATAGGCGACTCCGTAATTTTTTGGTCATACAGATAAGAGTAGAGTAGCTTACATCGTTCAAAACTGTAAACTTGTATTCATATTATTAGGCTAACGACAACAGTTTATCTGTCGTCTCTGTCTCCGGGAACTGCGCGTCACAAAAATGAACCAAAAGCCGATTCAGCTCAGTCACGATAAGAAATCGGCTATGTCTAAAGTCTTTAAATGTCTAAATATTTAGGCTAATAAATGTTATCTGATTATGTAATCCATATGAAAACGAGAGGTACAGAGGATCTATACTCAATGTAAGCGTTTCCCAATGAGAAAATGACAAGACAAGGGTGAAAATCTCGCTCCATTTTGTAGGCTAAATCACCCTGAATTAAAATGTAAAAACAGATCAAATAATTTATTTGTCGAAATGTTGCGATACTGTTTCATTTAAGTTCATAATTATTCTATAAATGTTATTTAATTTAGCAGCATTAGCCTACCACGAAGCACCGTGGTTCGATATTTATTTGAATAATAGCTACAAAAAAAAAACTTAATTAATTGCATGCCTGGTTAAGGATCCAAAGATCCCTGTAGAATAATATTGAGTTTTTTGTTCATGACAACACATTAACATGCGTTTTTTCAGATTATATTTAGTTTTGCTTGGAAAAGGCAGGCCCAAACCAGTTTTATTTCATCAATTATTGAAATAATGATATATTTAGTAATAAACTTTTATGACAGAAATATCACTAGTCTACATGTAACTTAAATCATTTAATTCCTTCATTATCAACACTGTCTAGAATAGCGATTTAAGTGTGAATTGCGACTTCTCTTTGTGTTAAGTCAGCCTCAGACTCCGATAGCCTGTGGGGGGTTGGAGGGACAGTTGCTGGACAAAGGTGTTAATCTTCCTCTCATATGGAGAGTTTCGGATAGATGAGCAGGCAAAATTATTGTAAGGATAAATCTGTGTCCAAATGTAGGCCCCATATCTTATTAAATTATAAATATTGTAGTTTATTTATTGTAGCCTATTTAAAGTTTTTTTTCACACAAAATTTCAATTGAAGTTATTGTAAGGTGAATTCAACAAGGCATGCTGTGTCTTTGAAGCAACAATTAAAGGCTAAATATTTTTTTCGTGATTTGTATGGCTGACACGCAGCGACATATACAGTATTATCAGCTGTATGATGTGTTTTTACATGTTTTTAAATGTTTAATTTCGAGGGAGACTAAATAAACTTGCTAAAAAGAGATCCAGCGCGAGAGAGGCAAAGAAAAGAAGTTTTTAATTTAATTAGGCTATGTTGCTTTGGACAATTTTCGTTTTGTACTGTTTTAATTGTTTAATTTAGCTGTAATTTCTTTGGCAATACAAATTTAAAATGTCGCAAGATTAGCCTAGTGTTTCTTATTTTGCATCGCAAAAGAAATAAACTCTAAACTCGATGCAATCCTGTTAAAAAAAAAAAAAAAAAAACTGTCCCGACACTTTATTTAAACCTTGAAATGTTCGAACTTGGTTTCAAACTTAAGTAATTTAAGTGTTCTTTTACATTACACAATAATTTAGCAGACTAAAGACGAGCTTCTTCAGTTTCATTTTCTGATGCAATCGGCTGACAATCTTCCTTCATCAGTTTTTGTCGTTTGTGCAGCGGCTGCGGTTCTACGGGAAATGTATGTTGTAATGATAATTAAACAAAACTCTTGACTTTAAATAAGTAAACAGTTATAAACAGTTACCTATTTAAGCATCAAGGTGGTAAAATATAAACGCTGTCGGCCAACATCGGTTAAAAACATGTATGCTACACTGAGATTCGATCTCGGGTCGATTGAAGCTCCTTGAATATCGAGTTGTTGCGTTAACCACTGAGCTACCGTCTGTATGCTGTTCCCTTTCGAAAGCTACAATCGATGCTGCGCTGCTCAGCGCATTGGGAACGTCTTTAGTCGTGACCAGCTGTGAATATTGTGTGTAACACGTCGATAGAATTGACCCGGAGGTAATATAGCCTCGGTCGATGACGTCATCGGCGCGCACCCGCAACGCGAGGCTATAAATAGATGAGCCGCAGGTGCATCGTCAGGTCTTTTGTCTTCAGACCATTCTGTGCATGTGTGAACGCAAACACTCTCTCTATCTCTCATCTGTTCTCAGATCTTTGTTAGGAGTTAGTTTTGTCAGGCAGTGTGCAGAAAATTTCTCATTTCTCAAATCTTTTCTCTCTCACGCTACATCAAAGAGTTTTTTGAAAGTAAAAAAAGAGGAGAAAGGAGCCAACAAAATAGTAAGCGTTGTGTTCCTCCATGCTCCCGTCTCATCTCTGAGCTGGATACACACGATTACTGTTTTGTTTGTTTGGGGGAAGAGCACGCGGTTCTGGCTATAGAGAAGGGCGGGTGCGAGCATTGTGACCAGCTCACGGTTAAGATGCTTCGCTCCCGTCTGACCTATTTCCAGACCGCACCCGCATTATCATCGTGGGGCTCTCGTATGGATCTGCATGACGAGCAAGAGACGGGTCCGTCCCTTTCGCTTGCTGCGTCACCAGATCCACGCATCCCTTCTCGTGATTTCGAAGCGCGCTCCGGTGCTTCTTCGACTCAAGAGGGGGATGATGTATCTCTTGGGTCTTCGGACCGTGAGCAACCAGCCTCTGAGCGTTCCTCTCGTGAAAAGAAATCTGTCGAGGAATTGCTCGAGGTGGTTACTCGCGCTGTGGCCAGATTACAGCTTGACTGGCCACGCGAACAAGAGACCCCCAAACAGTCTAAATTAGGGGATAGGTTTCTGTCCGGTGGCAGAGGGGAGGGACCAAAACATCAGTCTCTTCCCTTTTTCGAGGACCTCCATGACGAACTATCTAAGTCATGGAGTAAACCATATACTTCTCGCGTGTTTGTGCCCTCGACGTCGACTTTTTCGACTATCGTGGGTGCAGAGGCGCGGGGGTATACGGAGATGCCTCGGGTTGAAGAGACGCTCGCGAGCTATCTCTCTCCCGACTCGGCATCTTCGATAAAGAAACCTACCCTCCCCACTAAACCCTGTCGTATAACATCATCTTTAGTGGGGAAAGCTTATCAAGCTGCAGGTCAGGCTGGTGCTGCGCTGCACACTATGGCAGTGTTACAGGCATACCAGGCTGACCTGTTGAAGGATTTGAGTGCGGGCAGTACGATCGACGAAGAGTCATTCTCTGAGCTTCGTCGTGCCACAGATCTGTCTCTCCGTGCGACCAAGCAGACGGCCCGTGCCATCGGCCGTTCGATGTCTGCTTTGGTCAGCACGGAGAGGCATCTGTGGCTTAATCTGACAGGGATTAAAGGGTTAGTTCACCCAAAAATGAAAATTAAGTCATTAATTACTCACCCCCATGCTGTACCAACCCCTAAGACCTTCGTTCGTCTTCAGAACACAAATGAAGATATTTATGATTAAATCTGAGAGGTTTATGACTGCTACATAGGCTGCCTAAGGGACTGACACCGGACGGCCCAGAAAGTTATTAAAGAAAATGTTTAAATATTCCATGTCACAACAGTGGCTCAACTATAAGTTTATCAAGCGACGAGAATACTTTTTGTGCGAAAAAACAAACAAAAATAACGACTTTATTCGACTATTCCTTTTCTTCCTTGTAGGCCTGAAACGAGACTTCAAGAGATTTCCACGACGCACGCGCGAGAATTGCGATCTCCTTCAACTACTTCAGTTAAGTTCTCGCGCGTGCGCGTCGTGGAAATCTCTTGAAGTCTCGTTTCAGGCCTACAAGGAAGAAAAGGAATAGTCGAATAAAGTCGTTATTTTTGTTTGTTTTTTCGCACAAAAAGTATTCTCGTCGCTTGATAAACTTATAGTTGAGCCACTGTTGCGACATGGAATATTTAAACATTTTCTTTAATGACTTTCTGGGCCGTCGGGTGTCAGTCCCTTAGGCAGCCTATGTAGCAGTCATAAACCTCTCAGATTTAATCATAAATATCTTCATTTGTGTTCCGAAGACGAACAAAGGTCTTACGGGGTTGGTACAGCATGGGGGTGAGTAATTAATGACTTAATTTTCATTTTTGGGTGAACTAACCCTTTGAGGAAAAAGATCGTTTGTTTTTGATTGACTCTCCTATTTCTCCATCTGGGCTGTTTGGTGACTCAGTGAACACCGTTGTCACCCGCTTTAAGGAAGTTAAAAAACACGAGGAAGCGTTTGTTCAGTTTCTTCCTCGCCGCACTCAAGGGGAGGGGCCGTCTGCCACCCAGCCCCGCCCCGGTCCTTCAAAACCTAGGGAGGTAAAGAGGCAGAGTGTAGCGGACCGTGCTCCCCCTCGCAGGGATTGGGGACAGGTTCGCCGTGCTCAGCAACCTCCCAAGCCAGACCTCAGGACTATCATTAACAGGAAGAAGAAGTCCTGATGGTCTGGCGCCCAATCTGGTGGGGGTAGCCCCCCACGGGATGGGGCGCATGCAAGATCTTTTCGCCCCTTCCCGTTACCCTCACAAAACCTCTCCATCCCCGCCACCTCTCGTGCTTCGGGGGGCAGCGGTTTCCAGCGAAATGTTGGATGTTCCGTTGTTTCCTGCCGTCATACAGGACACGGAACATCCAACATCCCCTCAAAAGGAAGTATTAAAATTGATACCACTCTCAGGAAGTCTGGCAGCGTGGAAACTTCTGCCAGGCATTTCTGCGTGGGTATTAAGCACAGTACAGATAGGATACAGAATCCAATTTATTCGTCGTCCTCCACGTTTCAACGGCGTGGTCTTCACTTCCGTGAAACCGGAGCTGATGCATGTACTGTCGCAAGAGCTGCAAACCCTTCTGAGCAAAGAGGCCATAGAACATGTTCCTCCTCCAGAGAGAGAGTCAGGCTATTACAGCAGATACTTCCTGGTTCCCAAAAAGGATGGGGGGGTGCGTCCAATCTTAGATCTTCGAGGCTTAAACCGTACAGTCAAAGCGCTCAAGTTCAAGATGTTAACCGTCAAGACGGTCGTGACGCAAATTCAACATCACGATTGGTTCGTCACGATCGATTTGAAGGACGCTTATTTTCACATAGAAATATTGCCACAACACAGGAAATTCCTGAGGTTCGCTTTCGGGGGCGAAGCGTACCAGTTTCGGGTTCTTCCATTCGGCCTGGCCTTGTCACCCCGCACATACACGAAATGCATGGATGCAGCACTGGCTCCGTTACGACTCCAGGGCATTTGCATTTTGAATTACATCGACGATTGGTTGATACTAGCTCAATCGCGAGAGATGGCGCTCCAACACAGAGACATCGTGTTAGCTCATCTAGTTGCTCTAGGGTTGAGACTCAACACCAAGAAAAGTGTTCTTTCTCCTGCCCAGAGAACGACTTATCTCGGGATTGTTTGGGATTTGGTCACGATGCGGGCACAAATGTCTCCCGCTCGAATCCAGACCATTCGGCAGACCATGAGCAAAGTCAGGCTAGGCCAAGAACTCACTGTTCGTCAATACCAAAAAATGTTGGGTTTCATGGCATCAGCATCCACGGTGATTCCTCTGGGGCTGTTGCACATGAGACCATTTCAGTTGTGGCTAAAAGCCAGAGGATTTCATCCAAGAGCCAATCCTCAAAGGCACATAAAAGTGACGCGCCGCGGGCTTCGTACACTATCTCTGTGGATCAGACCCCGGTTCCTTGCCTTGGGTCCCACTCTAGGGGCGCCGTGTCGTCGCAGACTGCTAACGACGGACGCCTCCCTGATGGGCTGGGGAGCGGTCTTAGATGGCCGTCCAGCTCAAGGGGAATGGGAAGGTCATCAGCTCGATTGGCACATCAATTGCCTCGAGTTGATGGCCGTATTTCTGGCTCTGAAATATTTTCTCCATCAATTGAGGGGCTGTCATGTCCTAGTGTGGGTGGACAACACAGCAGCAGTCTCTTATATAAATCATCAGGGGGGTCTGCGCTCACACAATCTGAACAGAATAGCGAGGCAGATTTTTCTCTGGGCCCAGGACAAGTTCCTGTCACTCAGGGCAGTATACATTCCAGGGCATTTGAATGTGGGAGCAGATTTACTGTCCAGACAGACACTACCGACAGGGGAATGGAAACTCCATCCGGAAGTAGTGAAACAGATTTGTACCAAATTTTACAAAGCAGAGGTGGACCTCTTCGCCTCCCAGCAGACAGCGCAATGTCCCCTCTACTTCTCTCTGAGTCACCCAGCTCCATTGGGTCTGGATGCGATGGCGCACTCATGGCCCAAGATGCGCCTGTATGCGTTTCCTCCAGTTTCTTTGCTCCCGGGAGTTCTAGCCAGAGTTCGCCAACAAGGGTCTTGCCTCTTGCTGATAGCGCCACGTTGGCCGAACAGAGTGTGGTTCTCGGAGATAATATCTCTCCTCGACGGCTCGCCTTGGGTGATTCCGGAGAGGAGGGACCTTCTGTCTCAGGCGGAGGGCACGATATTCCATCCCAGGCCCGACCTGTAGAATCTTCACGTTCGGCCCCTGATGGGAACCAACTGAGGGACACTGGGCTTTCGCCTGCTGTTATTGAGACTATTCTGAGTGCTAGGGCTTCCTCCACTAGACAAAGTTATGCCGGTAAATGGGGTGTTTTTGAAAGTTGGTGTGTTTTACACAATGTAGATCCAGTCAATTGCCAGGTTGCTTCAGTTATGGACTTCATGCAAGAGAAATTATCAACAGGCACATGCCCTGCTACTCTTAAGGTTTATGTGGCCGCTCTTTCGGCTTCCCACGCCTTAGTTGACGGGGCGCCGCTCGGGAGACATCCTCTGCTCTCTCGCTTCCTTCGTGGGGCCAGGCGACTGAGGCCTCCAGTAAAAACCAAGATCCCTTCGTGGGATTTAGCTATAGTCCTCGAGGGTCTGGTTGAAACCCCCTTTGAACCTATAGAGTCAGCGTCTGATAAACTTCTGACTCTAAAAATGGGTTTTCTAATGGCAATAACTTCCTTGAAGAGGATTGGGGATATGCAGGCTCTATCTCTCCATCCTGCTTAGACTTTGCCCCAGGAATGGTGAAAGTAATTTTGCATCCTCATCCTGATTACCTGCCTAAGGTTCCATTTTCGTCTGTACATCCGGTCATTCTAAAAGCCTTCTGTCCTCCACCGTTTACAACGCCGGAGCAGGAGAAATCGTATAGACTGTGTCCAGTCCGTGCTCTTCAGGCTTACATCCACCGCACTAGCCAGTGGCGTAAGTCAGAGCAATTATTCGTCTGTTATGGTGGTAGTAACAGAGGAGGAGCTGCCACCAAGCAGACCATGTCTCATTGGGTCAGGGATGCAATTGCTTTGGCTTATGAGGCGCGCGGTCAAGCTTCGCCTATAGGTCTCAGAGCTCACTCTACCAGGGGGGTCGCTTCTTCTAGTGCTTTGGCGAGGGGTGCCCCTTTACAACAGATTTGTGATGCGGCAGGTTGGTCCTCTCCGCACACATTCATAAGGTTTTATAGTTTGGATGTTCATGCCACTCCGGGCTCTCATGTCCTTGAGTCAACATCACAGGCTAGTGTCTGAGGCCTTCTTGCGTTCTTGTGAGCACATGCACAACCGTTGGGGTCCAGACATGTTCAAGCACGGCGGCGTGGGTATTCTCGTTCCCAATGCGCTGAGCAGCGCAGCATCGATTGTAGCTTTCGAAAGGGAACGGTCTCGGTTACTTCACTGTAACCTTGTTCCCTGAGAAAGCGGAACGAGATGCTGCGCTGCTTTGCCGTGCTGAAGATGTCCCAGGACTGCTCTTCAGACAAAATATCCTGACGATGCACCTGCGGCTCATCTATTTATAGCCTCGCGTTGCGGGTGCGCGCCGATGACGTCATCGACCGAGGCTATATTACCTCCGGGTCAATTCTATCGACGTGTTACACACAATATTCACAGCTGGTCACGACTAAAGACGTTCCCAATGCGCTGAGCAGTGCAGCATCTCGTTCCGCTTTCTCAGGGAACAAGGTTACAGTGAAGTAACCGAGACCGTTCTAAAGCCTCATTGATGTAGCCTAAATGTTTTTTATTGCAATGTTTTATGTTGAATTGTTTTCATTATTTATTCAATTTAATTTTAGTAGCCTAATTTCAGCATTGTGATTATTAATTATTTTAACTACGTTTCACTTGAATTCATATGCTACCAGCTTTCAATCGCTCTGAATGCGCGGCAGCAGATTACGCAATAGAGAGAATAAACAAACACTTTTCAGAGTCTATGATTGTAGCGCCTCTTAGCGGTAAAAGGCAGCAAATACACCACACATTTTACCGCCGCGGTGGAACGGCTGATGTGGGCGTTGTCATGGCTTGCCTCAACATTTGCGTTTGAATAGCGCGCGTCCTCCGTGGGCGTGTCAGATTAACGCGTAATGAAGTGTAATGAGCTGGGGAAAAAAATACTGAAATCACTCTCTTTTCATAAATATTCTCTGTTTATGTAATCTGTGTTTTTTATATAAATTACTTCATTGAAAAGAAGAGAATTCAAGCTTCATAAAGAAAAATCTCTCGTGCCTGTATGACAAGTATTTGGGGAGTTATAGCTAATCTTAGGACGCGTTTCAGAATGGACTTCACCGACAGAGAGAAGGCAGAACTTGCATCATGTTTATTTTTCTTTATTTGTCGAAAAGCACAACACTTTGTTTTTATTCTGAGTATACAGAAAAATAATAGACACTTAACATTATCGATTGATGTATACCACTTATATTTAAGATCAAAATCAACAGAGTATTTTGAGTCTCTTTTGCACTGATAAGAAAAAAAGCGAGACAAGCGCCGGCGCGATAGCCGACCTCAGAGGGTTAATCACTGACCCGTGTGCATCAGCGCGTGATGTTTCAAGAGCTAAACGCCGGTCTCTCAGCTCAGCTTGTCTCTCTAGAAGGACACGGATCTGCTTTTCTACAGCTTCTAATTCAGACTGCACCGCGAGCAAATCAGATTTGTTCTCATCTGCACCAAAAGGTAGATAACATACACCTGATATATTCGCCATTTTAACAAAACAGAATAAACAGAATAAAAGAAAGAAATACGGAGAAACAGAAAGAAATACGACCTAATACGAGGCTTAGACAGCCACGACGCAAACAAACAAACTCACAGCAGGCAACGAGGCTGACAAAAGCAGTCGATCGCAGGGCGAGCAGCAGTGAAGCAGTGTCTCGCTCTACGACCAACAAACGAGGCTGACAAAATTAGTCGATCGCAGGGCGAGCAGCAGTGAAGCGGTGTCTCGCTCTATGACCAACGAACTGCCTTACAGGGCATGTGCTGCAGTCCGAGGCAAAAGATGAGATTGCAGCACACAAGCGGGAATCCTCACTCACAGGTGAGCAAAATACTATAGCCTACCATATAATCTGGCAACTTGCCCCTGCTGGCAAAGTTAATTTACATGCCTAAGTACTGTGTTCATTGACTGTTTCTTTCTAGGGGGTGGACCACCTGCAAAGCGGCTGTCCTAAGTGGCCGACACTGTCTTTCAAGTCTTGGGACACTCTGAGGTCAGTGTCACCAGGCTGCCAACAGGCATTGACACGTCAATGATGCAGGCCCTTGAAATGCAGCAAAGGTAGGACACAGGGTTATTCATATCAACAGTGTTTATTCATTGCAGAAGCCATTTCATGTGTTATCCATGCTCATTGTATTAAATTAATTTAATCAAAACAATAATTAAACTAGGCCTATGTATTTCTGTAGCATTGAGCCATCACAAGAACTGGGCCCATCAAGTTTGCCGACAAGATTGCCGCCTGAACCATCTGCAGCTGCTACTCAGAATAGCCCGGCGGATCAAACACCATTCCCATCCGCAGCACCTGCTCCGTCAGCATCCCTGCAGGAGAGAAGATTGCAACTCACAATTGATGTGTTTGAACAACAAAAAAAGTCCTTTGCCTTCAGGGGGAGTACTACCTCCTTAAAATTGAACACCTAAAAAATAAACCATTTAGAGATTGTGTTCTGTGTCTTGCATTTAACAATTGCAGGTGATGTGATGGTATTAAGAACTACCGCAGTTTTACTGCACAAGTTCTCAAATGACCTGGGGCTACAGCTTGCCTGAAATGTAAATTTGTGAAGTTTGCCCTGTAAGGCAGTCCACTCTGGGCTAGGTTCCCCTGTGGAATGTGAATATCTTCTTCACCACCATCCTCATCGTTGTCTTCATCCTCATCGCCATCCTCCAGAGGTTCTGCAATCTGTCTAACCTTGCAAATATTGTGTAATATTGCACAGGCTATGATGACTTTGCTGACAGGCCTCAGCCGCACCTCTCCGTGGAGAACATGAAAGCGCCTCTTAAGCTGGCCTATGCCACGCTCCACCACCGCTCTTGTTGTCTTGTGGGCCCTACAATAGAATACAGACCTTTAATTATTTGATGGAAATATTGCACTACTTGGATGCTCTAACATATTGCTTGCATTTCATTTCCATGATTGTTGTATTGTTTGGCTTACCTGTTATAGTTTAGTTGGGGCCCTTGGCGTGGTTGGAGGTAAGGTGTAAGGAGCCATGGTTTGCATGGGTAGCCACTGTCCCCTAACAAGTGGCAATTAGCTGGCACATAGCGTCTCTTAAAAAACTGTCTAATGCCACTCTCGGAGAGCATTCTCGCATCATGTGTGGAGCCTGGTCATTTAGCCACAATGTCCAAAATCTTACAGGCCGCATTGAACACTATTTGCACATTGATGCTGTGGAAATTCTTCCTGTTAACAAAGACAGCCTTGTCCTCTGATGGCGCAATTATTCTCACATGTGTTCCATCAATTACACCCACAATGCCAGGGAATCCTGCAATGTCCATAAATGCCCTTTTATGTGTGTGTAAAGTGCGGGCATCCAGCGGGAATGAAACAAATTGTGTCACAATATTAGGTTGTGACAAAGCTGTCAGTGTTTGGGTGATGACTCTGCTGACGGAGGATTGGGACAGACCCAAGTCATCACTGCTGCACTGTTGCATTTTCCCTGTTGCCAAATACCTCAGGCTTGTGAGTACTTTCTTTTCCGGTGTAATAGCGTTGTGGCGTCGAGTTGAAGTAATTGCATCTCTAAGGAGATCCACCACAAACATGATTCCTGCACGATCCAATCTATAGCGTCTCAATAATTCCCTGTCATCCAGTGTTTGCAGGACATCTCTCCTGCCTCCTCTGTTGGCCATTTTGTGCAGCTGCTTAGGGGAACTCCTAAGCCACTAAAAGTCCTCTTCCCTGCTCTTAGCAGATCTCGCCTTAGGAGCCCTTTTAAGCGCTAGGAATCTTGAGGAATAGCTTTTATATTAACTGGGATTTTCGTGTCACTTGTTGGGGAAATTCTAAGAAAACGTAATGACTCTGAGAATTTTCTTAGAATTTGGCCGCTAGGAGCCACTTCTTGCACAAAAATTCTTTAGGGATACGGGCCCAGATGTCCTGGGCGAGAATTGGTTTTAACACCTTTTCTTGGTGGTTGCTCGCCTGGGTGAAGGAATATTGTCTTCTGTGTGTAATGTTTTGCTAGAACAGGTGGCAACTTATTGGTCATGTTACGCTTGCCTTCCAATGCTAAAGCCAAACATCGCAGTACTTGGTCATTGCACCAAGTAAACCGACCTTGGCTAAGAGCCACCTTACATCCTGTCAAAATGTGCCTTAATGTGGCAGGTGATGAACACAAAGGACAAGAGGGATCCTCTCCTACCCAGAAGTTTAGGTTCTGTGGTGATGGGAGAACATCATATGTTGACCTGATAAGGAAACTGATCCTACTCTCTTCCATTGACCAAAGGTCTTGCCAGCCCATCTTGCGTTGTTCCACACTCTCCCATCTCGTCCACTCTCCCTGCTTGGCCTGGGAAATGGCCTTTATACACCTCATCCTCTCCTCCTGCTTTCGCACCTCGTTGACTACCAGCTTCCTCCTTTGAGCTGGGCCTGCCTTGTGCCATTTAGGAGGAGCTAAACTGAGCCGTACGCTTCTGTTGTTGTACGTCACACGCATCACGCACATGACCAGCGTCGGCCAATAGTGAGCCTACGTGTGACGTAGCTCTACGCAATTACACTAGTTTAACTGACTAGAGGCCCAAAGAGAAGGAAATGAATAGTTGAAATAAAGTCGTTATTTTTGTTTGTTTTTGCGCACAAAAAGTATTCTCGTCGCTTGATAAACTTAAGATTGAGCCACTGTAGTCACTTGGACTATTTTAACGATGTCTTTACTAACTTTTCGAGGCCGGCAAGTTCAATCCCTGAAGAAGCCTATGGACTAGTATGGAGGAGTGATCCAGCTCTCAGATTTCATCAAAAATATCTTAATTCGTGTTCCGAAGATGAACGAAGGTCTTACGGGGTTGGAACAACATGAGGGTGAGTAATTACTGACAGAATTTTCGTTTTTGGGTGAACTAACCCTTTAAAGGAACACGCCACCTTTTTTTGAAATGGGGGTTATTCACTGTCTCACCTACATTTAGATAGGTGGGCATATGCATTTTTGTCTATATGCATGTATTGTCTTAGTCTGGCAGCGCCGCCGCTAACCCTTAGCTTAGCATAATGAATGGAATCATTTGTTGCCGGATAGCATGTTGTGAGTAAAAGTGATAAAGAAACAGCAACTAAATACTACGCTGGCCTGCGTATTCACAACGAGTACAAATAGCAATGCAGATTAAGACCAGATTAAGCATGGCTACTTGGGCGCAGAGATATCACGCAACACCTGAAAGCTGAAACTTTTCAAACTCAACACAATCCAAAAGCGAAGATACTCAGTGCAGGTCAGGCCTGTATGTTGATGAAAGTATGTTGCGTGATATCTGTGCTTCGCCTGTGCATCACCTCAATATAGTCAATAAATCAATATCTGCCTAGGAAATCGCCTAGTCTTAATCTGCATTGCTATTTGTACTCGTTGTGAATACGCAGGCCACAATGAGTAATTAGGGTTTTTTTTTTTTTTTTTTTGGATAACTTTTACTCACAACATGCCATCCGGCGACAAAGGATTCCATTCATTATGCTAAGCTAAAATGGCGGCGACTCTGCCAGACTAAGACAATGCACGCTCTGAGACTAAAATGCGTTTGTCCACCTATCTGAATGTAGGGGAGATGGTGAATAATATGTAGTTAATATTGTGTCATAATTAAACAAACAAATCCAGCATTTTGCAAACAAAGTCGAAACTATGTAACAAAACGTTACATTTACTGAACAGTCTATTGCTTTCGTTCTCCATAAATTAATGACAACATTTCCCACTTATGTATTTAGTTGGAATTCAGTCAGCTTAACTGTTAATGTAATAAAATAATGACTGAACAAAACAAACAATATAACCTGCCTGTGACATATGCAGTGCCCAAATTATTATTTTGGACAAATGAAACCCTCCTTTCAATTAAATTAAATGTTGTCATTAATTTATGGAGAACGAAAGCAATAGACTGTTCAGTAAATGTAACATTTACAAAAATGTAAAAATGCAACATATGATGGCAGAGCTTTCAGCTTATTCTTCTATCCTAGAGAGAGTGAAGTGCTACTAAGTGCTAAATGTGGATTTCTGTCTAGATATGTAATAACATTTTGCAAAAGAAAACCTCAAAAAGGTTCATTATAGATACAGTAAACACACCTGTTCACCGCTCATTTTCCACAGCTTTATGCAAAGGCAAGCACTGCTTCTCCTGGGAGACTAGCGCTAAATGAATCCCCTATATTAGCGCCATCTACTGTTTTAGAAGAGGAAGTCGCTCAACTGCATTTGTGAGAAAATCGAGCCGAGAGATCTCACAAAAAGCCAAGTGTCTCACACAATCATAACAGACAGATGTGCATTTGTATGCACTAGATTTGGTATTTGTTCAAAGGTTAGAAGCAATTTGTAGGATGGTTTGTATTTATTTGTGAAATATTACCTAGGCTCATTTATTTGCAAAACACAATGCATATGTGTTACTCCACTACATTTTTGCTCAAATTGACCTTTGTACTTGCACATTGCTTTCTGTTTGTTTGCGAGTCGAGTTTTCCTTCGCAAAGCAGATTGACTTTGTTTGCAAAATGCTGGATTTGTTTGTTTAATTATGACACAATATTAATTCCATAGAATAACCCCTATTTCAAAAAACGGTGGCGTGGTCCTTTAAATTTAAGAGATTAACTTGCAGATTCATTTTAAGCATAATATATGCCTGTGGGGAAGAATGTAAGGCCGGTGACACACTGGCTGCGTGGCGTGAGCGTGGCGTTTCTGTTGCGTGGCGGCTGTGTCGCGTTTTCTGTGTCTTTGCACACCAGAAACGTGTCTGACGCGGCGCTGCTGCCTGGTGACTATACTTCATGTGAAGCATAAATATAAAGCCTACTGATAAAGACACTGTCAGCAGTATTGACAGCAAAATAGACTAGAGAATATTTAATTCTGTATTGACAGGTGCAATATTTGAAAATTCATAATTATTTATTTATTTTCAAATTATAGTTATATCTGAATTTGTCAATACCTAGACTTTCAACCATCAAAATGTAATTTATTTATAGGGGAGAGCGGGGCACAACCTAACACATTTTGGTTTTGGCTCAATTATTTAAAAAATAATTAAGTTAGATTCATCTTTTTTTTACACAAGCAACATACACATCTCTGCTACATATGAACACTTAAAGTTTTTTTCTAGGAGCTTCCATTTTCGTACAGTTGCACTGAAAGTGACAGAAGTACAAATGTTACAACCTACCCCATATGTGGGGTTAATTGTAACAGACAGAGGGGTTAGTTGTAACACTTGTGTGTAACACATATAATTCAGTACTATTTTATCTGTATAGTTTGATATTATTTGTGCATCTGTATAGATAGGTATCCATACATCCATCCTTCATCCAATCATCCTTCTATTATGGATCAATATCATGGATAGAGACATAGAAAAGGGCTGCACAGTTATGCAAGCAATACATAAATAAATAAATAAAATCATCAAATATTGTAATTGCAATTGAATTACATTTATGTGTGGCAGCTGCATGTAAAATTATTATTATTGATAATAATAACAGTAATAATAATAAAAACTTAATAAAAAATTTTAATAAAAAAATTAAAGGGTTTATTGCATTAAAACCAGGCTATATATATAAAAAAAAAAGAAACAAGTGATCAATGCATAGTAAACTAAATAAAAAAAAATAAAAAATTCCAACATTGTTTGTGAAAGTCCAACAAAGTTAAATATATAAATAAATACTCAAACCTAGAAGTTGTGTGGCTCCCAGTTTTCATTTGATTATCATTGTACACTTGGCGGCTTGTTTGTAACACTGTGCTACATCTAACCCCGCTGTGTAAAACATATTTTAAGCCTAGCTAACAGTTGCTAGGAGTTGCTGGCATGTTTCAAAACGGTGCTATGTTTTAGCCAACAAGACAGTTATTAAGGCAATATAAAGTTAGATTTGGTGACGTACACACCCAACTCAGAAACCGAAAAAAACCTATGATGAAAAAATTTACTTGCATGGTGTCAAAACACTCTTTGTCCAGCATCTTCATGAAATCTTATCAAAACTTTCCGCAAATTCGCGGGAGACCGTCTTCTGGCAGCGCGAGAAAAAGAGTGGAAACGCAACCGGCTTGATCCCGACTAACTATGTAAAAGGTCCGTGTTACATTTAACCCCGCGTTAGGTTGTGCCCCGCGCTCCCCTATGTATTCGTGTACAAAATAACATATAAACATCTTTTCCTATTCTATTTTGCCTGGAAACGCTTCCAATGTGCTTGCGTGTCCCGTGAAAAATAGGCATCGGTTCTATTTCTAGCATGCATGCGTTTTCCGCGCGCCTGAGACATGCGTGTCATGCAGGCAGTCTGCAAGCTCTAACCTGTTAACATGGGAGCTGAAATAAACACGGACACGCCACGCAGCTGAGACGCGCACGCCACGCAGCCAGTGTGTCACCGGCCTAACTGAAAAGAGTGTCTCTGATTCTTTTTGTTTGTTTGTTTTTTACAGACTAGCCTACATCCACAATCGTGTTTCCACATCTGAGATGAAGGCAGTTAAAAGAACAAAGTGGAATAATGAGAATGAGCTCTTCAAAAAAAACACAACTTCTCTGAATAATGTGGAGGAAGATATATGCATGATTTGTAAATAAACACTTTAAATACATTGTCTAACTCTCAGGCTGTTATTTGAAGTAAAAAAAAAAAGTAAAATCACATTATTTGTTGCATTGCAGTTTGAGACATTCACTGTTTTGTATCTTAATTCATTATATTGCAGATGTGTGAAAATAAAACTTATTTAGGATATTCTGGTTGTATTTCAATGGTATTGTACAGCATTTTATTAGTATTGCATTTCAGTAGTATTGTAGTAGTATTGTAATTATACTTTAGTTGTATTATGTATTGCAGTTATATTGCAGTATTATTGTAGTATGCAGTGCAGTAATACCGCAGTTATATTGCAGTATTATTGTAGTATTCAGTGCAGCAATACCGCAGTTATATTGCAGTATTATTGTAGTATGCAGTGCAGTAATACCGCAGTTATATTGCAGTATTATTGTAGTATTCAGTGCAGCAATACCGCAGTTATATTGCAGTATTATTGTAGTATTCAGTGCAGTAATACCGCAGTTATATTGCAGTATTATTGTAGTATTCAGTGCAGTAATACCGCAGTTATATTGCAGTATTATTGTAGTATTCAGTGCAGTACTGCTGCAGTTATATTGCAGTATTATTGTAGTATTCAGTGCAGTAATACTGCAGTTATATTGCAGTATTATTGTAGTATTCAGTGCAGTAATACTGCAGTTATATTGCAGTATTATTGTAGTATTCAGTGCAGTAATACCGCAGTTATATTGCAGTATTATTGTAGTATTCAGTGCAGTAATACCGCAGTTGTATTGCAGTATTATTGTAGTATTCAGTGCAGTACTACTGCAGTTATATTGCAGTATTATTGTAGTATTCAGTGTAGTAATACCGCAGTTATATTGCAGTATTATTGTAGTATTCAGTGCAGTAATACTGCAGTTATATTGCAGTATTATTGTAGTATTCAGTGTAGTAATACTGCAGTTATATTGCAGTATTATTGTCAGAGGTGTCAAGTAACGAAGTACAAATACTTCGTTACCTTACTTAAGTAGAAATTTTGGGTATCTATACTTTACTTGAGTAATTATTTTTCAGCCGACTTTTTACTTCTACTCCTTACATTTTCACGCAATTATCTGTACTTTCTACTCCTTACATTTTAAAAATAGCCTCGTTACTCCTATTTCATTTCGGCTTGTCATCGTTCAAAAAATGACCAACACAAACGTTTAATAGATCTGAGTCCCGCCTCCTTAACATCGCTACTGATTGGCTTTGTGTTTTCTTTCTTTTCTTTGGTTGTGCGAAGCGGCAAAACTCATCCGAAGGAATTAGGAAACCTAGAAGCGGTAAGTGAGGGAGAAATCAACAGTTTTCTGCTCAAGAAAACGGGGAAAATCGCGTCAAATATTGATTTGGGGACAGCCGTTTTTAAATGATAGAACTGACAATCCCGGGATAGTAGGCTAAGTGGCAAACATAATCGTGAGTGTGTGTGTGTGTGTGTGTGTGTGTGTGTGTGTGTGTGTGAGAGAGAGAGAGAGAGAGAGAGAGAGAGAGAGTGCGCGCGTGTGTGAGTTTGTATGTGTATGTGTATGAGTGTGTGTGTGTGAGAGAGAGAGAGAGAGAGAGAGAGAGAGAGAGAGAGAGAGAGAGAGAGAGAGAGAGAGAGAGTAACCCTACATTATAGGATCAAAATATCCCCATAAAGATGGCAATATCCGAAATCCTTGAGTTTTTTTTTTTTTTTTAAACAGCTTATATCAGACTAAATTATGTTTTTTGAAAATGCAGAGTTATCTGTGATAGGGTTAGTGTAGGGGGGTAGAATACACAGTTTGTACAGTATAAAAATCATTATGTCTATGGAAAGTCCCCATAAAACATGAACAAATAATATTGCTTGGTCTGTTGAAATGAGAGGCCTGTTTAATCAAGTTGAAACCTTGTCATCCCAGTCTCATCAGCGGGACTAAAAGAAGTTTCAGTGCACTTAGGACCCTGAAAACATGTCTCAATGCAATGGTCACAAGTGACACTTGACAGTATTGCTTTGTGTCATCTCCAACAGGACAAACTTGACAGTATTGATGCAAAACATATATGCCAACAGTTAATTTCTGTTAAAGGGATAGTTCACTTATTTAGAAATGAAAATTCTGTCATCATTTACTCACTCTCAAGTTGTTTCAAACCAGATTCTTTCTTCTGCTGAACACAAAAGAAGATATTTTGAAGAATGTCGATAACCAAACATTTGATGGTAGCCATTGACTTCCATAGTATTTTTTTTTTCCTACAATGGAAGTCAATGGGTACAATCAGCTGTTTGGTTATTGACATTCTTCAAAATATCTTCATTTGTGTTCAGCAGAAGAAAGAAACTGGTTTGAAACAACTTGAGAGTGAGTAGCCTAAATGATTTTCATTTTTGGGTGAACTATATAATTTTAATGAAAGATGCAGATGTGTTTGGCTTCTTCAAAAAGTAAGGAACAAGACAATATTGCACTATTGCATTGCACTATGAACGGAGTAAGGTTAAGTCTCTGTTAAACTGCCTCCTTGTCTTTATTAGTTACCTGTAACATTACAGAATTAATGAATTAACGTATTGTTAAGGTCAGAATAGACTAAAAACCTTAATACATTATCCTATTAATTTCCTGATTCCTCCTCCGCTTCTGTGAATGTCCCCAGTCCCCACCAATCTCAAAATTAAACCTACGCCTTTAAAGAGAAGTATAAACATATACCATTCCGAGATAACATGCCTCTGAAGTTTGACTTTTTGGACCATTACAATACTTATAGGCAACTAGTCATCATATCTTCCGCTCCATGAAATACATGTTAATGCTCAGTAGTACACACATATGGTTCTTTAATGTATTTGCATTTTACTAAAATGGAAATTGGACTGAAATTCATTTTCTATGGGCATATATGCGGCTGAAACAGGTAGTGCATCCCAATTTTTTCAACATTAACATTTTAATATAACGTTATAGTGATGGCCTTGAGAAAACATGTTTTTTAAGGAGGTGGTAGTGCACTATAGGCCCCTGTGGTGAGGCCTAAGCTTTTGTCCTTAATGGTATTTTTTTCCTTGCATTACTTTTACTTTTATACTTTAACCAGTTACTTTTACACTTTTACTTGAGTAAAAAGCTTGAGTTGATACTTCAACTTCTACAGAAGTCTTTTTAAACCCTAGTATCTATACTTCTACTTGAGTAACGAATGTGAATACTTTTGACACCTCTGATTATTGTAGTATTCAGTGTAGTAATACCGCAGTTATATTGCAGTATTATTGTAGTATTCAGTGTAGTAATACCGCAGTTATATTGCAGTATTATTGTAGTACTACTTCAATAATACTGCAGTATTTCTGATATGTAGTACTACTTCAGTTGTATTGCCGTAACTGCAGTTGTACTCCAGCTATACTGCAATATTGCAGTTTTTTCGTGTCCAAAAAAATGCATTTTTCTACATGTAGCAAAAACTGCAGTATTACTTTAAAAAAAACTGCAGTATTTTTTTGTAAGGGGGGGAAGAGGGCTTTAGTGGACACCCAGGGAACACCAACCAGACACTGTGACAAGAACATGTAAAATTGGATATATTTACTCAGTGAGGACAGAGAGCACTCCAGTGGCTTTATGTTGTGTGCTCTTCTTTTTGCATTCATCGTAGAGCAAATGGCCCGCGGGGTGATATTTTGTGGCCCCCTACTTGACATTAAAGTTTAATGTTAGTGCGGCCCTTCGTTGCGTGTGCCGCGTTTTTTTATTTATTTTGTATCCCTTATGGGCTACCATAAATAGTCTTGTGACAGCTTACGGCGGGTTTGTTGTCAATAGTTGTCATAGACAACCGCGCTCAAAGTACACTACAAACATACTGGGGAAGTTTCAACGTCACATTAGTCAGAAGTGGACAGAAAATATATGCCATTACCCAGTTCCAGTTATGTCTCTCTCAAAACGTGCCGTGAAGAGAAAGGTTGGCGAAGAGCACAGGCAATTTCAGGAAAAGTGGGAGACGGAATATTTTTTTGTCGAGCACAGGGGAACCCCTAAATGTCTCATATGCACAGAGAAAGTTGCGGTGTACAAGGAATATAACATCAGATGTCATTACTCAACTAGACATGCTGAGGAGTATACAAAATACCATGGAGATGAGAGAAAGAACCGGGTCGCCAATCTTAAAAAATGTCTATTGAGGCAACAAGATTTATTTAAGAAAGCAAAGAAAGAGAATGAAGCAGCCGTCAAAGCTAGCTACGTGGTGAGTGAGATGATTGCGAAGGCCGATAAGCCGTTCAAGGAAGGCGAGTTCATCAAAAAGTGCATGTTACTAGCTGCAAGTAAAGTCTGTCCAGAAAAGAAGGGTCAGTTTAGCAACATCAGCCTTTCAGCTAACACAGTGGCAGAGAGCATTTCTGACCTTTCAGAAAATATTTATGATCAGCTGCGTGAGAAAGCCAAACGTTTTTGTGCATACTCTGTCGCTCTTGATGAGAGCACGGACAACACTGACACCGCGCAGCTCGCAATATATGTCCGTGGTGTTGACGACAACTTTGAAGTGATCGAGGAGTTGCTCGCTGTGATTCCAATGCATGGTCAGACCACCGCTCAGGAGATATTCCGCCAGCTGTGTGGTGCTATTGAGGATGCAGGTTTGCCATGGAAGAGGTTTACTGGAATAACGACCGACGGTGCGCCATCAATGACAGGAAGGCAAAATGGACTGGTAGCACTTGTTCAAAGAAAACTGGAAGAGGAGAATGTGGAGGAGGCCATTGATTAAAGCACCGGCAGTTCCGCGCCTTTTTGGAGGAAATAGAGTCAGAATATGAGGATGTGCTCTACTTCACAGAGGTACGTTGGTTCAGTAGGGGAAACGTTTTGAAGAGGTTTTTTGAGCTGAGAGCAGAAGTGAAATCCTTCATGGAGAAGGATGGGATGGCTTTTCCTGTGTTAAGTGACCCCCAATGGCTCATGGACTTAGCTTTTCTTGTTGATATCACACAGGAGCTGAATGTACTGAACAAGAAGTTACAAGGCCAGGGGCAGCTTGTCATTGCTGCCTATGACAATGTGAGGGCATTCTCCTCAAAACCTGTGTTATGGAAAGCCCAGATCTCTCAGACAAACCTCTGCCATTTTCCAGCATGCAAGGCACTTGTGGATGTGGGCACACCATTCAGTGGTGAGAAGTATGCTAATGCCATTATGAAGCTACAGGAGGAATTTGATCGCAGGTTTGCAGACTTCAAGACACACAGAGCCACTTTTCAAATTTTTGCTGACCCCTTCTCCTTCGATGTGCAAGATAGTCCTCCTGTACTTCAAATGGAGCTCATTGACCTGCAGTGCAATTCTGAACTCAAAGCCAAGTTCAGGGAGGTGAGTGGAAACGCAGACAAGCTTGGACATTTTTTGAACCGTTCATGTTCTGAAGAACCGTTCATGTTCTGAAGAACCGTTCATGTTCAGAAGGACAGCTCATGAAGAACCATTAATGTTCAGAATAGACTGTTCAAATTCAGAGGAACAGTTCAGAATAAACGGTAATAATAAAGATTGAGAAGATTGAATCAGTTGTGCTCCATTTTTGGAATACTTAAATACTATTTTTTTGTGGAATACTTGATGCGGCCCAGCCTGACCCAGACTCTACCTCCAGCAGCCCCCAGGTAAGTTGAGTTTGAGACCCCTGTCGTAGAGTGAATGAGAGAAGATTGTTTGTTTCTCTTATCCTGTAAAATCAGTCATCAGAGATTGTGTCCATATAGAATGGAGACAAAACATTGTCAGATTGTTTTCTCCTCTCAAGCTGAGATTTGTTGCTATATGGGAATAAAGTGTTCAAGCTGTATAAGCGTACGACTATATGCATCATTTCAATCTTACAGGATATGTGAAGACTAAGTTGAGCAGATATACGTTTATGTATTAGTATTTGCAATGTTTTTTTTGCTTGATTAGTCTGTGCTGCTCTTTCTCTCTTTCATAACATTTTTGTAAAAGGTAAAGTAAAAGGTTTGAATTTGGGAAATTAAAGTATTTACCGTTTTTTAGTAGGCTACATCAATCTTTTTTTGTTTAAAAAAATAATTGGATTCCTGATTTGATGTGATTCAATACATTATAATCAAATACAAATAAGTTATGTGTTTGTCTTTTAATGTTTGTCTTTCTTTTTTTGCCAAACTAATCCAGCATCAGTGAGCTCACAATGTCATTGTTTGTCTAGTTTGAATATTTATAAAGCAAATTCCCTCCAGCTTCCTTCTGTATATTGTTAGTAAGAATTGTCACATTCTGTACTTCCATCTAGGCCTACTGCAAATAAAGGTCATTTGGATTTTCTTTTTTAAATAATGTAATTTATTTATTCATCAGTAATTAATTATTTTTGTACTTTGAACAACCATACTTGATCAATGAATGCTAAGAGATCTGTTTTTAGGAAATGTTTACATAAACCTTTTTTATGGGTTTATCAACAATCACCATCTTTAGAATTTTCTATTTTCAAGCACCCTCCCCATTTTTTAGGATTATTACACGTCTAGACATTTCAATTTCATTTTGCTTCGGAAAGAAAACAATGGTTTTGTAAACTAACAAATTATAAATAATAAAGACCAAGTAGCGGTTGCATCAGCAACCTGCAAGTGTTAAGAGGCAATCCCACTGTGACTGGCAACTTTTTACTGGCATCTTCCAGTAAATCAGGTTGGACTGCAGTGCAAACATCATGTAATTACAGTTCCCTTTCAAGGGAACTTCGAGCTGCGTCAAACGCTGCGGGAACGCCCCTGCGTTGTGCGTCATGAAGCACCTATGGAATCAGCCCAATGGAGAGATGGAACGTCATAGGCGGGTGACGTCATCGACCAGGAAACTATAAAGCACCCCAAAAACACAAGCGCATCAGCTTCTGTGCTTTCAGTCGCGCTTTATGTGAATCTGTCCCTGTGTGAATAATGTCTGTCCTACATACTCTGCACCACACAAACAATTTATCATATATATATTGAGAGAAATGGCGAACGAACAGCAGTTTAAGAAATGTGTTCGCTATCTAACGGGCGGGGATACACATGTTCTTTGCGTTGTTTGTTTGGGAGTGCAGCATGCCCAGTCAGCTCTCGAGGGAGCTGATTGTGAGCATTGCGAGGTCCTGCCTTTGAGGACGCTCCGCTCCCGCCGGGCGCTCTTTGAGGAGGGCGGTTCGGTGCGCGCTCCCCGCGGTTCGGGTCCCGCTTCTGCCGAGGCAGAGCGGCGGCGCTTAACCTGGGGATCGCAGATGGATCTCTCAGCGGGGCTAGAGACGGGCGCTGCCTTATCACCTGTGAGATCCAGTGCCTCAGTCCCGGGTTCGGAAGCACGCGCTGCGGTTTCTTCCGCTCGGGCTGAGGCACCAGTACTGCAATTATCCAGCTCCGAGGAGCTGGATGTTGTTAGTATTGCGGGAGATGTGGAGGATTCGCCACCTCACACTCCTGAAAGTGACGAGCTTATGGAACAGCATTGAATGGCCAGTAACTAGACAGGAGTCTGTATTAAAATCTAAGTTGGATGAGAGATTTTTGCCGTCACGAGTTCAGCCTCCACGCAGGTGCCTGCCGTTCTTTTACGATCTCCACACCGAGGTGTCGAAATCGTGGGAGATGTGGAGGATTCGCCACCTCACACTCCTGAAAGTGACGAGCTTATGGAACAGCATTGAATGGCCAGTAACTAGACAGGAGTCTGTATTAAAATCTAAGTTGGATGAGAGATTTTTGCCGTCACGAGTTCAGCCTCCACGCAGGTGCCTGCCGTTCTTTTACGATCTCCACACCGAGGTGTCGAAATCGTGGAAGAAACCGGTTTCATATAGAGTTTTTAGTCCCCAGACTTCAACATATTCCAATATTGTGGGGGCTAGAGCTCATGGTTATGGCGCTATGCCGAGGGTAGAAGAGACGCTCGCGAGCTATCTCTCTTCTGAGGTGGCGTCATCGCTTAGGGCACCTGCATTACCCACCAAGCCGTTGAGAAATACTTCGGGGTTGGTGGGTAAAGTGTATTCGGCGGCAGGTCAGGCTGCGTCATGTCTCCATACCATGTCTATTTTGCAGGCATACCAGGCTGACCTGCTAAGGGATGTGAGCGAGAGTGAGGAGGTTTCCACTGACGTGGTTCGAGAATTGCGTCAGTCTGCTGATTTATCTCTGCGTGCCACCAGGGAATCAGCCAAACTGATTGGTTGATCTATGGCAGCCCTGGTGGCCGCAGAGAGACATTTATGGTTGTGTCAAACTAATTTAAAAGAAAAAGAAAAATCATTTCTTTTAGATGCTCCTCTCTCTCCTATGGGTCTTTTTGGTGATGCGGTGAATTCTGTTATTGACAAATTCCAAGAAGAGAAAAAACAAGCAGCCGCTTTTAAGAAATATATCCCATTAAAAGTTCACGTCCCTGGGGCTGCTGGGCGGGAGCAGCCCCGGCCGTCTACGAGCTCGTCACATAGGGCGCAGCAGAAGCAGAGTGTCGCGTCTCGTGTTCCCCCTGCTGGACAGTGGGCTCAGACGCGGCACTCTCAGCCGAAACCATCTGGGAATAGAACTGATCTGAGGACAGTTATATTGGCTAAGAAGGCTTCGGCTAAGAAGAAGTCCTGACGCCGAGGCGTTCAGGATGCTGAGGGTGGTCCCCACCGAGGCGGAAAGGTGTTCACCTCTTTTTACGGTGCCCGTTCTTCCTCGGTGCCCTCAGGGGCCCGTCCTGCCAACCCCGCCTTCATGCCGGGGCGTAGGCGGTCCCAGCGAGCGCTTTCCCGAGGGACGCTCGCCCCCTCTGAGGAGGGTCTCAGAGCAGTTAAACCAGTCGTTCCCTGCCGGTGCGCCGTTACAGGGCGTTGTGTTTGCTGCTCAAGTTACACCAGAGGCCAGTCTCGAGAGACTGGTACCCTTAGTAGATTTTCTGGCAGAGTGGAAAATCCTTCCAAGAATATCTCATTGGGTCCTGCAGACAGTAGAAAAGGGTTATGCTATCCAGTTCTACCAGAAAGACTCGGGAGAATAAATACTGTAACAATAAATACATTTATTGAGAGCCCAGCAAGCAATAAAGTTCTTTGGCGTAGGCCCCGTCCATAGCTCGCAATCCGAGGGTCCAGACTCTGCATTTCCTGCCTAAAGACGAAGGCAGGGGCGCAGCCGACCCCCTGTGAGGTATAGGAAGGGACCATCCTGGTGGTGGTGGGGAGGATGGAGGGGAAGGGACCATCCTGGTGGTGGTGGGGAGGATGGAGGTGAATGAAAGCGTCAGCATCTGCGAACTCAGACATGTGTAAGTACTGGTCTTTTATACCGCAATTATTAGACACGATTGGATAGATGAGAAGGTAATAAGTGACGTAGCAATTGAGTCTTCCTGGCAGAACTTAACGCTAAAGCTTCCATTTCTACCAGAAAGACTCGGGAGAATAAATACTGTAACAATAAATACATTTATTGAGAGCCCAGCAAGCAATAAAGTTCTTTGGCGTAGGCCCCGTCCATAGCTCGCAATCCGAGGGTCCGGACTCTGCATTTCCTGCCTGAAGACGAAGGCAGGGGCGCAGCCGACCCCCAAAAATAGGTGGAAGATAATTCCACCAGGACGGAGCCCACCCCCAAAGAACGGTAAAGAAAAGTATACCCACCAGTCGTGTATCCTGTAGAGCCTAAAATAGAAAGAAAAGGGAGTTAATAATGGGCATGAACATGAAATGTGGAAAGCCTCGTAGCCAATAACTAATTAGTAAGAGATGACTTCATAGTGAGCCTGAAAGGTACTATGAGAAGACGTGAATAATGCATTTATGGATTTATGTTCTGCTGCTGTATGTACATTAGCATTTATCCATGCTGACGCTTTCATCCAGGCGACTTATGTTTTGAGACGCACTTACGTCTGATCGAACCAGTTCCCTGAGAATGAGTTGGAGGGAAGCAAGTGTTGTGGAATAGTGACTTAACTGAGAACGAGGCTAACTTAGGACATAGGGACAGGTCATGGAACAAAAGCTGTTATAGGACAGACTGATCTCATAAAATTGCGTGTGTATGACACGCCAATTCGTATTTTCATTTTTGGCGTGCTATCAACACGCACAATCGCTTTTCAGCGTGTTTATGAACGCAGTTGACTTAACGTTATTACTGTATATATAAATATATGACCTACCTCCACCCCGTCCCTAAACCTACCCGTCACTGGGGTTAATAGCATTTATGAGTCTTCCCCTACCATCCTAGGGAAAAAAAAATATCGCTCCCCAGATGTAGATCTACATTTTGCTTCGTTTCGCTCGGAAATTTAATGGCGTGTACATACACGCGGAATCACTTGGACATTAATGGCGTAGACATACACGCATACACGCGGATATCTCAAAATGCGTATAGATAACACGCCACTTGACTTGAAAGTGGCGTGTCTGTTTACGCAAAAGTCATGATGTCATGTTGTATAGGACCACAGAGAAAAGGCCACCTTGGGCATACAGAACCGGCCATATGGGACAAGGCCGTAACAGACCGCACAGAGACAAGGCCTCGATGGACCACACAAAACGGAGCCACATTGGCCAGGCCTCATTGGACCACACAGAGACAAGGCCGCGATGGACCACACAGACAATGCCACATTGGGCCAGGCCTCATTGGACCACACAGAGCAGGCCACCTAGGGCCATACACAGAGCAGGCCTCCTTAGACCGCAAACTGGCCACATTGGACCACACGGCCATGATAGACCACAGACACAAGGCCGCCCGGCCACATGGCCTTGCTAGACCACAGAGACAAGGCCGCAATGAGCCACAACGGCCTCTAATGCCGCACATAGAACGAGGTAGACTGGACAAGGCCGCAAGGCCACACAAAACCAGGCCGCAAGGACCACAAGACCACATGGCCTTTTTTTTTTTTTTTTTAGCGAGGCAACAATGCCTCAAGGCCGCTTGGCCACACAAACAACGGCCGCTTGGCCACATTGAACCGCGCCACTAAAGGCCACAGACCACTGGCCATTTTTTACATACAGGACAAGGCAACTTGTGCCACAAGGCCACTATAGACCACACAGAGCAAGCCACACAGACAACGGCCACTAGGCCACATTGAACCGCGCCACTAAGGGCCACAGACCACTGGCCTTTTTTTTTTTTTTTTTTTTTTACATACAGGACAAGGCAACTTTGTGCCACAAGGCCTCTGGACCCACACAGAGACAAGGCCCGCTGGGCCACAAGGCTGCTAAAGCCATACAGAGACAGAACCACTCATGGACAAGGCCTTAGGCCACATAGAACCAATGCCATAACTGGCCACAAGACCACGGGACAAGGCCACATTAGGCTACACGGTCACAGTAGACCACACTGAACATAGAATGAGGCCGCAAGGGCCGCGATATCGTAAGCCCACACTGAGACGAGGTTACACGGGGACAACGGCCACTAGGCCACACAGAACCGAGGCCATAAGGGCCACAAGACCATGAAGGCCACACATAGGACAAGGCAACATAATGCCACGGGGCCTTGAGACCCGCACAGAGACAAGGCCCGCTGGGCCACAAGGCTGCTAATGCCACACGGATACAAGCCCAACGAGACACAGCCACTAGGCCACACAGAACCATGCCATAACTGACCACAAGACCACGGGACAAGGCCACATTAGGTTACACAGTCACAGTAGACCACACTGAACATGTATATCATACACTTGCATTTTCTTTTTTTTTTTTTTTTTTTTTTTTTTTTTATCATAAAGACACATGGGACAAGACCACAACGGCTACTACTGCCACATAGACGATGACTCATTGACCATTGTAATGCATCTGATTTGAGACCAATTAAGAAAATGGAATATAATAGCACCACCACCAGTAGTTGCAAAGGTTATTTACCTGGACCGTTTAGTGAAGAGCTTGCTGAGCTTCGAGGATGATCTTTGGATCAGGTCTTATGTAAGACTCGAATGCTGAGGAAGACCATCTGCCCATTATTTTGATGGCTGCTGTAGAAATACCGCGTTCGGCTGCTGTTGTGGCGGCCCCAATCCTGAAGGAATGGCCAGTATACAGGGAGGGAGATAAACTGCAGCTTATAAGGACAGAAACTAGATGAGACCTGAACCAGGCTTTAGAGAGAGGAGCACCGTTAGGAAGAATGAATAAGGGGGAGTGGTCTGAGGATCGAGAACGGATTTTGAGAAATTTGAGCATAGATGAGAAGGGACAGAAACTATTGTGGATTTTAGAGAGAGTTAATGTGACGCCAGAACCTTGAGAATCATTCTTAGAGTGCTTAAGAAAGAGTGTAAAGAATTGAGGTGAAAAGTGCAAATCAGAGAAAGAAAGATCGCGCGCAGGATCGAAATGGTTGGTTGATGAAGTGAATTCCCCTGGACGCATAAAACCATAAAAGGCGATTAAAAACACGGCTTCTAGCATTACGTTAACGTACATGGAAAAAAGCCATTACGGAGAGAATTGATCAATCTTTGCAGAAGAGGCAAAGTAAGAGGCAACCGTTTATCTGGAAAATGGCTAGAAGACTTACTCATGCCTTTGAGCAATACGCGAATGGAAGTAGCAGTGAAAAGACTTGGAAAGTCGGGATTGAAGTATTTTGCGTAAAATTGAACGCCTGCGAGTAATCTACGGATGGAGGAAATTTTTAAATTGCAATTTTCGAATTTAAAAACAAGAAAGGAGCAGACGGTGGTAATCAAGATGGGAAAAAGAGGAATCTGAAAGGAAAAACAAAACATTAAAAACGAAGACCAAGCGGAAGTGTAAGCTTTAAAAGTGGAAGGAGCTACTCCTTTAGACATATAATGTCTGGCTGATTTAAGCAAATCATCTAATTTAACATTGTTGCTGATAAGGAAGGGCATGGTGTTGGATCCGAGTTGGCTGAGGGGCAAAGCCGTCTGAAAGTCTGAAAATGAAAGCGAGAGAGCGCGTCAGCAATGACATTGGAATGCCCGGGTATGTGGGCAGCCTTTATGGTGAAGTTGTACGTTACTGATTGCCAGATTAAGCGTCTCACGAAAGGCATGATCAAGAGGCAGGATGATCTACCTTTATTAATGATGGCAACGGTGGCTTCATTATCGCAAAACATAATAATGCGTTTCCTCGACCACGCTGAGCCCCAAATTATGCTGGGCATGACTAAAGGATAAATCTCGTAGAGCGCGGAAGAAACGTGATTTAGAGTAACCGTAGGAAAATCGATTGGCCATTTCTCTGCAAACCATTGCCCTTGAAAAAAAACCCCGAAACCGATAGATGGAGCGGCGTCGGTAAACAGATGAAGTTCTGCGGATGATTCGAAAGCGTCATTGTAGAAAAAGGAAATGCCGTTCCACTCGTTTAGCAACAGAGTCCAAAATTTTATGTCAGATAGACATCCTTCGTCTAAATGGAGCGATTCGCTTAAATCTTGCACGGAATGAGCCAATGTAAGCAGTCGAGAAATAATTGCGGGATGATACTCATGGCAAAATTTATGTGCCCAAGCAAAGAAAGCATATCGCGTTTCGAGACGACGTGTAGGGAGGAAAAAGATTCCAGGAAAAATCTGATCCTTAAAAGCTTTTCATGCGGAAGATGAGCTTGCATTTTGATGGTATCGAGAAATATGCCTAGGAATTCTAGCGAAGTAGAAGGGCCCAGCGTTTTTTCAGCGGAGAGGGGGGCGCCAACGTCGCTAAAAACCTGTTTAAGTATGTCGAGAACGGTAGATTGGGAAGAAGGAAAATCGATCAACAAAAAATCGTCAAGTGCGTGCAAAACAAAAGGAAGTTTACAGACATTCAGAAGGATCCAACACAAGGCTTCGGAAAGACTGTTGAAAATATGAGGACTACTTCTACATCCGAATGTGAGCCTTACAGCGAAATAGAATTTAGAATTCCATTTGACTCCGAAGAGTGGCCAATCGGAGGGATGAATTGGCATAGTTTTGAAAGCGTCTGTTATATCAGCTTTAGCTAGCCAAGCGCCTTGACCGGCTAACTTGATCAACTGAATGGCATTGTCGACCGAGGCATAATGAAGGGAAAAAGGGGTTAAAGGAATACATTCGTTAACGCTTGCTATTTCATAGGAATGGGGAGAAGACATGTCAAAAATGAGACGTTTTTTGCCGGAATATTTACGCGTTGCGACGCCGATGGAATTAACGCGAAAAGGAGAAAAAGGAGGAGAAGCGAAAGGGCCAATGACATATCCTTTATTGACCTCTTTCTCTAGTAGTGCTGAAACCACGTCGGGTTCGTTTCTAGCTGATTGCAAATTTTTTGCTACAAAAGAATCAGTAAGATGGGAAAGGACGCCCACCCGAAACCCTTGGGACAGACCGGTGATGAGATAATCAACGAAGGACGGATCAGGGTGAGGAAAAAGGTAGCTTGAAAGGTTTGGTATATTAATGGGAATAGATGGGTGGCTATTCAGAATTTTCTCTGAAATGGGGCTTTCCCCCGGGTTGGCGGTTTGTACCGGCGTGGACAGACAGATTTCGGGTGCGGATCCTTGCAAGAACTACAAATATGAGCAAATTTGCAATTAGCATAAGAACAGACAGATTCATTGAATGAGACACATATAGGAACGCCATTAAACTCTGCAATACGGCGACCTCTGCTGTTTGAAGAGAGTCTTACGTTTTCAGCTCCACGGCCAGCGAACGAACCATGACTTGTGAAAGCTTTGGGGCAAAATGAAGCCGTGTGCCCATGAGCGCTGCAAATAGCACAAGCCAAGCTTTTTTGGCCGCCGAAATGACGGACGAGTAGTTCCGTGTCTGTGATTGACCAGTCTAACCTTGTATTGTAAATTGTGATGAAGGAAGCCGCTTTAGCAGAGAATGACTTGTGGTATTCGTAAAATAACGTGCCTCCATATCTTTGACTAAAGTCCGCCATCATAGCTAGATAGAGATCTAGCTCTTCTCTTCTCTCTGGAAAAACCTGGCACAAAATGTCTCGGTAAATGCTAAAAGCAATTACGAATTCACCAAACGAGAGATTACATTGTAAACGAGGATCGGAGGTTTTAAGAAGGACTGCCACGTCACCACAGTTGACCATTTTCCTGTCGGCCGCAGGCGAAGGAAGCAATAATGTAGCCAAGTTAATGTCCTTACCTTGGATAATGTTCGATCTTAAGTGAGAGGACACAGTTGCTGCGGCAGGAGAAACAAAACGCCTACCGAAGGCTTGCGCTGGAGCAGCTGTTGAGAGATTGAAGTTAGAAGGAGCCGGTGGAGCAGAAACCTCTTCAAATGGTGACTGAATCGCTGGGAGAGAAGCAGGCAGGGCAGCTGATGTTGAAGGCACGTTCGAATGGCTGGTTAATCTGAGAGGAGGAAAATTAATTTGTGGAACTGCTGAGGAGTTCGAGGCCGGATCTGAGGTTTGGATTAGCAAGGGAATGTTCGAGGGACGACATTTTGGAAACCAGTCCTTTGACCGTCTTAGAAAGGCTTTGAACTGCAGATATGAGCTGATAGTTCATGTCTGTGGAGATGGCGATCTGCGGAGAGGATAGCGCCTGAGCAGGTAGCTGTATCCTTTTAGCTGGATGGGGTGAAGATGTTTTAGCAGTTCTTTTCCTGCCAGTTGGTTTTGGCTGTACTGCTGACGTAGAAGCTTTTGGGGTCGAAGGAAGAGAGACTGGAGGATTACCCAAGGTATTTTGGGCCAAAAGCATTAGATCTTCCCTTGAGAGACCATGACTGATGGGTATGCCGGCGTCCTCGAGAGCGTTGATCAAGCTCACGGAAGACCACTGCGCCCAAGGAGAAGCGCGGCATTGAATGCGCGAGCTGCGGCGTGCAGCGGGAGGAGACGGCGGGACGAAATCTTCGTCAGAATCTGAGTAGTCGCAAACGAGATGCGAGGTCTGGGACATGTTTTGGTCGGCAACTGATGTGAGCAATCGAATGAAAGCGTCAGCATCTGCGAACTCAGACATGTGTAAGTACTGGTCTTTTATACCGCAATTATTAGACACGATTGGATAGATGAGAAGGTAATAAGTGACGTAGCAATTGAGTCTTCCTGGCAGAACTTAACGCTAAAGCTTCCATTTCAGGTGTCGTCCACCAAAATTCAGAGGGGTTCTGCACACAGTGGTGAGCCCCGAGCAGGCTCTGGTAATGGAACAAGAGGTGAAAACGCTCCTTCAAAAGGAGGCTATAGAACGGGTTCCTCCTCCCAGTTTGGAGTCAGGTTATTACAGCCGATACTTCATCGTTCCAAAGAAGGATGGGGGGTTGCGTCCAATTTTAGACCTGCGCCTATTGAATCGCTCGGTAGGGAAGCTAAAATTCAAGATGCTCACTATCAAGCAGATCGTGTCTCAAATCAGATCCGAGGACTGGTTTGTCACGATAGATCTAAAGGACGCATACTTCCACATTTCCATCCTTCCACAACACAGGAAGTTCCTGAGGTTCGCCTTCGGGGGCGAGGCGTACCAGTACAGGGTTCTTCCGTTTGGCCTAGCTTTATCACCCCGCATTTTCACGAAATGCATGGATGCAGCACTAGTGCCTCTGAGGCTTCAGGGCATTCGTATTCTCAATTACATCGACGATTGGTTGATTTTAGCTCAGACGGAGCAGATGGCGGTTCGGCACCGAGATGATGTCCTCGCTCACATCAGAAATTTGGGGTTGAGGCTGAAGGCAAAGAAAAGTGTTTTATCTCCTTCCCAGAAGACCACTTTTCTGGGTGTCGTTTGGGATTCGGTCTCGATGCGGGCGCGGCTCTCTCCGACCCGCATCGCTTCGATTCTCTCAGCTTTGAAACAAGTAAAGCTAGGCCAGCTACTCACTGTGAAGCAGTTTCAGAGACTGTTGGGTCTGATAGCAGCAGCGTCCAACGTTATACCTTGCGGCCTGTTGTACATGAGACCGTTACAGTGGTGGCTCAGGACCAAGGGATTCTCCCCGAGGGGAAATTCGCTCCGCACGTTCAAAGTCACGCGGCGCTGCCTTCGTGCTCTGGTCATGTGGAGAGAAACTTGGTTCCTATCCAAAGGTCCTGTGCTGGGGGCTCTTTGTCGTCGCATAACGCTAACGACGGATGCTTCCCTCACAGGGTGGGGGGCGGTCATGAGTGGTCGCCCAGCCCAAGGTCTGTGGCAGGACCATCATCTATCGTGGCATATAAATTGTCTAGAGATGTTGGCTGTGTTTCAGACTCTGAAACACTTCCTAACAGACCTGAGAGGCCATCATGTGTTAGTTCAATCAGACAACACGTCGGTGGTCTCTTATATAAATCATCAGGGGGGCCTGCGGTCTCGCCGGCTTTACAAGTTGGCCCGTCAGATCCTCCTGTGGTCCCAGGGGAAGCTACTATCACTGAGAGCAATGTATCTTCCCGGGTATTTAAATGTGGTAGCGGACTCCCTGTCGAGGCAGGGGCCGAGGCCGGGGGAATGGAGACTCCATCCCGAGGTGGTGGAGCTCCTTTGGTTGAGTTTCGGGCGCGCCGAGGTGGACCTATTCGCTTCCAAGGAGACCACGCATTGTCATCTGTGGTTCTCCATCAGTCTTCCAGCCCCTCTGGGGTTGGACGCTATGGTGCAGCCGTGGCCGAGGTCACGCCTGTACGCTTTTCCCCCGATTGCTCTGCTACCAGGAGTTCTGGAGAGGGTTCGCCGGGACGGGGTCAGCCTACTATTAGTAGCCCCATTTTGGCCGGCCCGAGTATGGTTCGCGGACCTGATTTCTCTCCTGGATGGCTCTCCTTTGGAGCTCCCGGTCAGGAGGGATCTACTCTCTCAGGCGGGCGGCACGATATGTCACCCCCGCCCAGAATTGTGGAGTCTGTGGGCTTGGCCTCTGAGGGGGCCCAGCTCATAGAGTCTGGTCTCTCAACCGAGGTTGTTGAGACCATTCTTCACTCCAGAGCTCCATCCACGAGGAAGCTTTATGCCTTGAAGTGGAAACTTTTCACTTCTTGGTGTGGAGAACACCTGCAGGACCCAGTTAACTGCCCAGTGGGTGCAGTGCTGGAATTCCTGCAGGAGCGCTTCTCCACAGGGTTATCCCCCTCCACGCTAAAGGTGTATGTGGCGGCACTAGCTGCTTACCACGTCCCTTTCAGTGGAGTTTCTCTTGGGAGACACCCGCTTATAACTCGTTTCCTCCGTGGCACTTTGAGGCTGAGGCCAGCGGTTCATACGAGGGTGCCGACCTGGGATCTGGCCATTGTATTGGAAGGTCTTTCCCTAGCTCCTTTTGAACCTATCGAAGAAGTTCCTGAGAAGTTTCTCACTTTTAAAACTATCTTTTTACTTGCTATCTCCTCGTTAAAAAGAATTGGAGATTTGCAGGCTCTGTCGGTGTCACCCTCGTGCCTGGAATTTTCGCCTGGCATGGTTAAGGCTTTTCTGCATCCTAGACCAGGGTACGTTCCCAAGGTCCCTACTAATGTTGTTAGACCTACGGTTCTGCAGGCTTTCTGTCCTCCTCCATTTATGTCATTGGACCAGGAGAATATCAGAACAACTATTTGTATGTTTCGGGCCACCCAGGAAAGGGTGTCCTGCGTCTAAATAGAGAATGAGCAAGTGGGTGGTCGAGGCTATCTCACTTGCTAATGAGTCGGCTGGTCAGCCTTCACCTTTGGCTGTTCGAGCCCACTCTACTAGGAGTATGGCTGCTTCCAAAGCTTTATTGTCGGGGGTTTCCCTGAGTGATGTCTGTGATGCGGCTGGATGGTCTTCACCGCATACTTTTGTTAGGTTCTATGACCTAGACTTAAGTTCTACCCCTGGGGCACAGGTGCTCTCGTCCTCTGTGCGCTAGTTCTCACATGACGGTCACTTGGTCCTATGGCGACGTGGGTATTCGCGTTCCCGCAGCGTTTGACGCAGCTCGAAGTTCCCTTGAAAGGGAACGTCTCGGTTACGTATGTAACCCTAGTTCCCTGATAGGGAACGAGACGCTGCGTCGTTCTGCCATACTCCCGGCATTCCCGTTAAGCGCTCCTTCAAGCCTATCAGAAGCTGATGCGCTTGTGTTTTTGGGGTGCTTTATAGTTTCCTGGTCGATGACGTCACCCGCCTATGACGTTCCATCTCTCCATTGGGCTGATTCCATAGGTGCTTCATGACGCACAACGCAGGGGCGTTCCCGCAGCGTTTGACGCAGCGTATCGTTCCCTATCAGGGAACTAGGATTACATACGTAACCGAGACGTTTTTCTCAATTGATTACACACAAATACTGGTACTTGAGACACAATGACCACAACACGTAACTCATGCACCAACCCCCTGAACCAATTCTACTAAACTACAAGCACAATTGCTGCTTTACACTCAAACTGCAGTTCTAAAACACACTTTTTTTCTAAATACTACACACAATTTTCTGCATTTGGCACAATTTTCATGCAAAAAGTCTCTTCTTTTCAAAAAGGAACACACTGCCATTCAAATATGCACACTGACTCATCACATGGGCAAACACCTGTCACACAGTTTTACAGTTAGCAATCAGAGCTTTAGCATAAAAGACCGAAACAGAAGAGAGGATACAGCATAGTTTTTTTTTTTTTTTTTACTGTAACTGTATACAGTAAATTATTCTGTTGTTTTGTATGTAGTATGTGCAACTTTGTGTTGGTTGGGATGTACACTGTGTACATTGTTTTTGTGGGAAAAAATAAATATATTTGTTACCGTGTATATGTGTGTTCTGAGTATGAATACAATATTCTCAAATATTTTACAACACACTTATGTATGTACTGTCTGTAGTAAGTGTAACACTGAACATAAAAAAGGCCTAAGTCATTATGATGAAGCCATTATGATCACGATTTTGAGAAGAAATAACATTGTTTTGAATGTAAAGTTTAATTTTGCAGGAGAATTGAGGGATTTTGCCTATTGTGTGTGTGTTTTTTATTTGTGTGTAGAGTTCTGAGAGTATGAGGCATGCTTTCAGAAAATGTGTGTAAACAATCGAGGAAAAAACTGTCAAGCTGATAAATTTTGGGACAACTTATTTTCTGGTTCAGATTAGGTCATGTTAGATTATTGCTAAATACTATTTTCACAGTTGGTCCTCTTATTACTTAAGGATATTGTCAATATTTTATAGTCAGACTCACATACACACTTTCTTACTTGTGGATGACTTATGAAGTATTTGCAGACAGGCCAAGGGTAGTTTATACCACCCCAAGCATAACAACCGAAATATATAATTGATGGCAAAGTGAGGATATGCAGAGACACAAAAGTAATACATATTTTTTATTTTCTTTCTTTTGGTCTGTGATGGCAAAGCTGAAATTTCAGCAGCCATTACACCAGGCTTCAGTGTCATATGATCTTTAAAAAAAAAATGTGTTTGCATCATATGTATGATGCAGTTTAATGCAGCCTTGCTACATAAAAGTGAGAAAAATAAGATTTGAAGAAGCAGAAGAGAAGTTGCTGCCACATAAAACTTTTTAAAATGCATGTGTTTTAAAAATATATATCTACAAAGTGATCACCTTCAGTGCACACAGACATTCAGTCCACCTGAAAGTGAGAAACTTCAGGCAGTCATCAGGGCCTGTGAGGACCAAACTTGTTTTTGCGCCAGAAAAAAATTAATGATGGTAGCTTCACCTGTTGACAGCTGCTGTGAAAGCTGTCCCACACACAATTCATACCTAAATGAAATAGAAAGTGGCAGAGGGAAGAAGTATAAATGTATAGTTCTTCCTTTAAAATAAACAAAAGAATAAAACAAAATATTCTGATAGTGAACAGCATGGAACCCCAGACAATTTTCTTTGTATATTTTTATACTACTGCCCTTCTATGACACTGAAGCTACAAAAATCTGCAAATAATAAAATCTGCCTTTGAATCTATAAGGCTGCATATGGCTGATATTCAAATCGAACATTTTCCCTGCTATACGCCTACCTAAAGCAGGATATTGATTTTAGATGCCATGCTCACATAAAGGCCATCATTACAGTGAGAGCAGAAGCTTGTTTCATGGTTCCTGGCCCTCTGTCCTCTACAATGCACAATCAAAGGCCATTGTTGTAACTCCCCATACATCAATATTCGTTCACTGTGGGTGAGTCTGTCATGAGACATGCTGGCTGGACTGTGGAACAGCTGTGCCTGTGAACAACCTGTGTCACGGTGCAGCTGAGTGGAAATCAGTGACAATCAGTGACAGCGCAGGACATTTTGGAAAGCAAGAAGATAGAATTAAATTCAAAAGAGCAGGCAGGTAGGTTAGGAACTTCACAGATTTTTTTGTAGTTTCCCTTTCTTTGAAAGTAAAAAAAAAACGTATGAAAAAAAGTATAAAACAAAATATAAAAGCATATAAAAATCAATTAGTGAAAACCAGATATATCCTTGTGGTATATTAACACACAATGAAATATACTAGATTAAACTGACTAGAATATACAAATCAATTTATATATCCATAATTCATTTATGTCATAATTATATGTTCATATACTGTATGTGTGTAGCATTTCAAGTTATTTTGCCCTGTGCCACTTTGGGGGAAAAATGCAAAAACACATCTGAATTGATATTACAAGAAATGTGGAATTAAATGTATTTACTTCCTAAAGAACAGCGGGGTTCGTTTATAAGTTGGCACCTCACAGCACATAGAAGAGAACTGATTGAAACTTTTCAATAAGAATAAAAGACAATGGATGAGCAGTGCTCTCTGAAGCTTTCCAGTAGTCTATTTCAGTCTGAACAAAGGGAATGTTGGTGTGAGCAGCAGTTAAAATTAGGAGGCACTGTACCAATTTACAATTATGTCTGTATTTAGAATCACAGAACTAATGTTGCATTTTGCATAAACATACTGAATACTATAGTAGTTTTCTCATGTGTAACCCTTTGTAATGCATTATGCTGTAACAACTAAGAACAATCAGACACAATTATTTGGTATATGTACCAAACAATCTTTAAAACTCACGCTGTGATCTGTGGTCCCATCCCCCCCGGTGAGGGGAAGATGGTCTTGGTAACCAGGACAACGATCAGATAAGTTGGTTTTATTGCTGTTAAAAATGTGGTCACATGTTTAAGACAAAGACGATGGGGAAGACAGAAACAGCCTTTAATAGAGACTTTGCTGCATTAATTATAGACAAACTGATCTATAAATGAACCTGAAGAACATTTTGCAAATTATTTACTTTCTTTTGTAATGTCTTTTAATACTATTTTGTTGTTGATGCTGTGTGTTTTACAATAGAATCAATGGTCAAGTCAAGTCAAGTCAAGTCATCTTCATTTATATAGCGCTTTTAACAAAGGATTGTTCCAAAGCAGCTTTACAGAGATAAACATATAATTTAAGGGAACAGAGATTGTTTTGGCTTCATAGCGGTTCTTGAATAATGTTATTTCTAGCTAAAGTTAGTTTTGATTGATTCACCTCCATTAAAATGATCATTTGTTATTAAATTAGGGGCCACTGAGACGACGCCGTTCTCTCTAAACAGACTTTAAACGCGAACCTGTGATTAACGCTAACGGCGTTCACATGCATTCACATGCGCATTAAAGGGTTAGTTCACCCAAAAATGAAAATTAAGTCATTAATTACTCACCCCCATGCTGTACCAACCCCGTAAGGCCTCCGTTCGTCTTCGGAACACAAATGAAGATATTTATGATTAAATCTGAGAGGTGGATGACTTCTACATAGGTTGCCTAAGGGAATGAAACTTGACGGCCCAGAAAGTCATTAAAGAAAATGTTTAAGTATTCCATGTCGCAACAGTGGCTCAATTATAAGTTTATCAAGCGACGAGAATACTTTTTGTGCGAAAAAACAAACAAAAATAACGACTTTATTCGACTATTCCTTTTCTTCCTTGTAGGCCTGAAACGAGACTTCAAGAGATTTCCACGCCTACAAGGAAGAAAAGGAATAGTCGAATAAAGTCGTTATTTTTGTTTGTTTTTTCGCACAAAAGTATTCTCGTCGCTTGATAAACTTATAGTTGAGCCACTGTTGCGACATGGAATATTTAAACATTTTCTTTAATGACTTTCTGGGCCGTCAAGTTTCATTCCCTTAGGCAGCCTATGTAGCAGTCAGACCTCTTAGATTTAATCATAAATATCTTCATTTGTGTTCCGAAGACGAACGAAGGCCTTACAGGTTTGGTACAGCATGGGGGTGAGTAATTAATGACTTAATTTTCATTTTCGGGTGAACTAACCCTTTAAGAATTGATTCTATAGTTATGTACTTTTGAAAATATGTGCGCAGGTTTGTAATTCTATACAACCCATGCCTAAACAAACTACTTGTCTTGCATATAAATTTTGATACAGAATTTGTTTTATTTTATCACTTCGGGGTACGCGAGCCGGATTATCAACAACGCTTTATCTGTAATGGTCACCTATACCATGTTTGGTCTCTATAAATTGGTGCTTTGCAGATCGAAATGATTGTGTACATGATATTTCGATAGCTGTGCAACATATTAGTATTACCAGAATTTTTCTTAGTTTCTTCATCAGAAACAAATCCAGCTGTACATGCAAATGAGCATGCTTAAAACAAAGATTCATAAATCAACCACAGAGGAATTTTCCCACTCAGAAATTCCACCCTTCTCATTGGTCAAGCAAACCCGGAGAGGTGGGGTCTTTCTCAGGATTTATTAGAGAACAATTCACAGTGACCCGCTCTCTTGTTTCTTGCTTCTCAACTGCTGGTTGATGTCTGTGGAGACCCCCACCGGGGCCCATGGGCCCCAGCAGGCTGTGACCACGGCATGCTATGCGTTCACTCTCCCAACAGAGTCAGACTGTAGTTTATTCAATCCAACTCAAGGCAAGGCAAGGCAAGGCAAGTTTATTTTTAAAGCACATTTCATACACAATGGTAATTCAAAGTGCTTTACATAGAAGAAATTAAAATAATCAAAACAAATAAGAATAATTAAAACAGTCGGACGAACAGTGGCACAGTGCTCATTCAGTAAATGCATAGCTAAACAGATGTGTTTTGAGTCTGGATTTGAATGTGACTACTGTAGGAGCAATTCAATTTTCAACAACTTCAAGAATTGTTCCCACACTACAAAATATGCAAGGTATCAATTTAAAAGGAGAGCTCTGAAAATAGATAAGCTGATGGTTCTTTTCATAGTTTAAATGGATCTCCTCCATAGTTCCATTCCCTGCTTCCAATTTCATTCTATCACTCACCCTTTTACCTATACGTATGTATGTATGTATGTATGTTTAGTAGTTATGTTTGTGATTTTGTTAATAAAACTTGTGCACAATATGTATTTGGTTCTGATTCACTGCTTGCAGACAAATCAAGGTCCGTAAGCTTAAACCTGCTCGCGAGCAGGCTTAACTCATGTTAACAGGATTAGATTGCAGCTTTATAAGCAGAGCTGATAGGGGAAGTCTTTTAACGCAGCACGATAGTGCACTTTTTGAGAGAGATATTTTTTCTCATGACTCGTGAGGATGTCGTTTACACCATTCATTTTTTGGAAACACACATTAAATGTTCGTTTCGTCGGAGTTGGCCTTTAATAAGAGCATAAACTGTGTGCATTGTCCTGCGATTTTTTGTGAGTGGCTCTTTCATGCAAAGATGCGGATAACTTGATAAGTGCTGTCTGTCTGTTGTGCCATTCGCAAAGTTTAGTTTTATTTTGTGGCATTCAAGACCCAAGGTTGTAGGCTATAGCAGGTTTTTTTTTTTTTTTGCCAACGCAGGTACATTATAATTGTTAATGAAGATCATGCAATCATGACCATGCCGATTAATATGACTTACAGTAGCCTATATGTCCCTCAGGCTTCCCTAATGTGATTGGTGCCATAGACTGCACATGTTCCCATCAAGGCCTCAATGAAGGGGATTTTGTAAACCGAAAGGGGATCACAATGTAAATGTGTAGGCAAGTTACTATAGTGATTCTTAATATTCCAGATTCTTAATATTATATAAAAATTTAAAAAAGGCAGTTGACAGACTAAAAGCTCTTAGATGATGTGACTATGTTCCATATCACAAATGTGGAAGCAAAATGGACAGGATCTGTGCATGACTCAAGAATTTTCAGAGATTCACATTTATGCATATTATTTGAACGTGGTAAGGGAAAATATAAATATCAAGCTCACTGTGTTATACATAAAGGCAAGCAGGTGTTTTATTACCCCATTCCCTGACCCAAACCCCAGACCAGTTACAATGCAGCTCTATCAGGACAAGGGCACGCAATGAAGTGAACTTTGGCCAACTAAAGGGAAGATTTCAGTGTCTGAAAAGTCTGAGGTTTGCACCTGACAGGGCCTGTGACATTGCATGTGCCATATTACACAACATTGCCATCATCAGAAAAAAGAAAAAGAAAACATTTCATTAATAAAAGACAAGGCAAACATGCTTAGTTCCTTGAGTTTTATTTCAATTGTTCTTTGTAAAGAAAAGCCAGTGATCAAGTCATTGTTTGCCTGCAATAAGAGATATTATGCAAGGTCAGCAATAGAGCTCTGTGTGAAATATTAGCACTTAATCTGAAGTTCCTTTGAAGCAACTCTATCTCTAGTGCCAGTTTTTTTCTTTAATTTTTTTTCTTTAATATGACTCCTGCAACTCATATTGCATTCAGAAATAATAGGTACTCAAGTGTAAATTAAGTAAAGTTATTTAAGCACTTACAGATAGCCTACTTTCTCCAAAAGACAGTCATCTGAGTGGGTTTTGTCACGCTCGATGAAGAAGAGATTCCAAAAGGCTTAAAGCAGGTGAAAACAGTCCTTTAATGGAAACAAGGCAAAGCCGCCACAACCGTTTAACAAAGGAAGTTCACAAAAAGATTCTTGGTAGGCAGAGTCAAGCGGCAGGTCCAGAAGGATCGTGAGAGAATAGAGCAGGATTGCTGGTGGGGCGCTGAGCCCTCTGCAACTCTCCACGGCACGGCACTGGACACAGCACAAATCAGGTAACGTACTGCACTAAATAATAAACAGCACCAGACAAGACAAGACAGGACAGGACAGGACTGATCTTCTGTAGATGAAACACAAGCGTTTAGCAACATACGTGAAGGGTAATAATAATCCGACAGAGAAGAGGTGAAAGAGAAAGCTAGAAATAGAGAGACTAATGACAAGAGATTGAGAGCAGGTGAGGGGACGAGAGAACAAGGAACAGCTGAAAGAGATGAGTGGGTAGTAACAGGTGTGTGTGTGTGTGTGTAACCAGCAGATGGAGACAGAGTCAGAAAAGCCCCCTGGCACACCTAAGGAGGAGGACTGGCGGGAGCGGTAAAAGTCGTCAATAAGCGAGCGGTCCAGGACGTCCCGGGCGGGGATCCAGCTTCTCTCCTCAGGACCATACCCCTCCCAGTCAACAAGAAACTGCCGGCCACGACCACGGGGACGAACATCGAGGAGTCTGCGGACTCGATAGACAGGGGAGCCCTCGACGCGGACAGGAGCAGATACCGGACGAGATGGAGGGCGGACTAGGGGTTTAAGACAGGAGACATGAAACACTGGATGGACGCGACGAAGATTGGATGGCAACTTGAGTTCAACAGAGACAGGACTAAGAACCCTAACAATGCGGTAAGGTCCGATAAACTTGGGAGCCAGCTTTCGTGAAGAGAACTGGAGCGGGAGATTAAGAGTGGAAAGCCACACCTTCTGACCACTGACATAGCGGGGGCTCTTGACACGGCGTTTGTTAGCGGCTCGGCGAGTGATAGAGCGGGACTTACAAAGGGCGGATCTAACCGCTCTCCAAGTTCGTTTGCAACGTTGGATAAAAGTGTTGACTGACGGAACGTTAGACTCAGGATTTGAGGAGGGAAAAAGAGGAGGCTGGTAACCCAGACAGCATTGAAACGGCGACAGCCCGGTGGCAGATGAGGGGGCGGAATTATGAGCGTATTCTGCCAACCACGAAGCGGGGTTGCGAAAGACAAGACTGCGTAAAATGCATCCAATGGTCTGATTTGTGCATTCAGCTTGTCCATTGGTCTGAGGGTGGAAACCGGAGGAGAGGCTGACAGAGGCTCCGATGAGGCGACAAAATTCCTTCCAAAATAGGGAGGAGAATTGTGGACCTCTATCCGACACAACGTTCTCGGGGAGACCATGGATCTTAAAAATGTGATCGACGACAATTTGAGCGGTCTCTCTGGCGGAGGGCAATTTAGGCAGCGGGACAAAACGAGCCATCTTAGAGAAGCGATCGATAACAGTGAGGATAACAGTATTTCCTCCGGACGGAGGAAGCCCTGTAATAAAGTCAAGTGCGATCTGTGCCCAAGGGCGCGACGAAATAGGTAAGTGTCTGAGGAGACCCGCAGGTGGTCTGTTGCTGACCTTGGTCTGAGCGCAGACCGAGCAGGACGCAATAAAGAGACGAATATCTCGTTCCCGTGTGGGCCACCAAAACCCCTGTGAAACGGAGGCAATAGTACCCCTAACTCCGGGATGCGCAAACAGCTTCGAGGAGTGACCCCACTGGAGAATGGCGCGGCGAGCGGAAGGGGGAACAAATAGTAACCCCCTAGGGCAGAGACGAGGCGTGATAGAATGGGAGAGCGCGCGTTTAACAATACGTTCAATTCCCTAGACTGCCCCACCCACCACCAATCCTTGAGGAAGAATCCCCTCATCAGTGGGTTTGGACTCGGGGGAGGCAAACAGGTGAGAGAGAGCGTCAGACTTTTGATTCTTGGAGCCGGGGCGGTAGGAGATTATGAAATCAAAACGCGCAAAGAAAAGTGACCAGCGAGCCTGACGAGCGTTAAGTCTTTTAGCCGTACGGATATACTCAAGATTACGATGGTCTGTCCAGACGACGAACGGAACTGAAGACCCCTCCAGCCAGTGGCGCCACTCTCCTAACGCAAGACGAATGGCCAAAAGCTCGCTGTTACCCACGTCGTAGTTGCGCTCGGATGGAGACATGCAGTGTGAAAAGAAAGCGCAGGGGTGGATTCTCTCGTCAGCGGGTGATCGCTGGGAGAGAATGGCCCCCACTCTCACCTCCGAGGCGTCAACCTCCACAATAAACTGTCTGGAAACGTCGGGGGAGACGAGAATGAGTGCGGACGAGAACAAGGATTTAAGGCGATCAAAAGCCGAAAAACGGGTCTTGGTAGAGGTAAGTGCGGTAAGGGGAGCCACCACCTGACTGAAGTTCAGAATAAACCGTCGATAAAAATTGGCGAAACCTAAGAAGCGCTGGAGCGAAATCCGGGAGTCAGGTATTGGCCAATCAGTGACAGCGCGGACTTTGGACGGATCCATACTAATACCATGGGCTGAAATGACCGAGCCGAGAAAGGTAACGGATTGGGCGTGGAACGTGCATTTCTCGGCTTTAACGAACAATTTATTCTCCAAAAGTTGTTGAAGAACCTGACGAACGTGTTGCACATGAACCTGGAGAGACGGGGAAAAAATTAAGATATCGTCGAGATAAACGAAAACAAAAATGTTAAGCATGTCTCTGAGAACGTCGTTGACAAGGGCTTGAAAAACTGCGGGAGCGTTGACCAGACCGAAAGGTAAAACCCGATATTCAAAGTGACCGAGGGGAGTATTGAAGGCGGTCTTCCACTCGTCTCCTTCCTTAATGCAAACAAGGTGATAGGCGTTGCGAAGGTCCAGATTTGTGAAGAACTGCGCTCCCTGCAAGATTTCAAAGGCGGATGACATAAGTGGTAAGGGATAGCGGTTCTTAACCGTTATGTCATTTAAGCCTCTGTAATCAATGCAGGGACGTAAAGAGCCATCCTTTTTCTTCACAAAAAAAAAACCCCGCACCGGCAGGAGAGGATGAGGAGACAATAGTACCTGCGTTCGATGACTCGGAGAGGTATTTCTCTAACGCCTGACACTCATGAATAGAGAGGGAATAAAGCCTTCCCCGGGGAGAGGTGGAGCCTGGAAGAAGCTCAATGCTACAATCATAGGGGCGGTGCGGAGGAAGAGAAGCGGCCCGGGAACGACTGAAGACCGCTCGCAAATCGAAGTACTCCTCGGGGACTCCTGACAAATCACCTGGTTCCTCCTGGAAAACAGAAACAGAAGACACGGGAGGAACAGCAGACATCAAACACTTAACATGACAAGAGAGATTCCACGAGAGAATGGAGTTTAGGGACCAGTTAATCTGAGGGTTATGTTCAACAAGCCAAGGAAGGCCCAACACAACAGGGGTATTAGGGGAGTGAAAAACTAAAAAAGAAATAGTCTCACGGTGGTTACCGGAAACGGTGAGACTCAGAGGGGCAGTAGCACGGTGAACCCTGGCAAGGACCCGTCTATCCAAGGCAAAGACGGTGGTGGGGTCCTGAAGATCAACGAGAGGAATACCGTTCTCGAGGGCCCAGGTCTCATCCACAAAGTTCCCCTCAGAACCAGAGTCTATCAAGGCTCGACAGGAGGCGGAAGAGTTGAACCAGTGGAGGTGAACCGGAAAAGTAGTCCGAGAAGGCAGCGGAGGGTGCAGAGAGGAAGCGCTCACCAGTAACCCTCTCTCTACTGGTGAGCGTTGGCTTTTAACTGACAGGTGGTAACAAAATGACTGTTAGATCCACAGTAGAGACATAGCCAATTGAAGATGCGGCGCTGGCGTTCAGCAGCGGAGATTCGGATCCCGCCCAGCTGCATCGGTTCCTGGTCTGCCACGGAGGCGGAGGAAGCGCTGACCATAGAGGAAGGGGAGAGGAGAAGCCACAGTGTTGCGAGTGCGTCGGCGCAACTCGAAACGTTTCTCCACGCGGAGAGCCAGGTCGATAAGGGGGTCGAGATGGGAAGAAGTCTCACGAGCCAGAACCTCATCCCTGATCTCGGCATTAAGACCCTCGATGAAGCGTGCCACTAGCGCGGGTTCATTCCACCCACAGGAGGTGGAGAGAGTGCGGAACTCAACCGAGAAATCTGCGACCGAGCGTCTTCCCTGGCGGAGGGTGGATAACAGACGAGAGGCTTCGGGACCATGCACAGATCGGTCGAAAACCTTTAACATCTCCTCTTTAAATAGGGAGTAGTGGCTTAAACAGTCTGCATCAGAGCTCCAAACAGCCGTTCCCCACTCACGAGCCCGTCCCTTGAGAAGCGAGATGATGTAAGCGATGCGAGAGGGTTCTTTGGCATAGGTGAGAGGTTAAAGCGAAAAGATAACTTCACATTGAGTCAAAAACGACATGCACTCGGTCTGCTCACGCACATAGCAGGGGGGGTTGTTCACACGAGGCTCTTGGCCGTCTGAAGATCTAGCGGAGTCCATACGGAAATAATGAAACTGCTTGGTGAGATCAGCCATCTGAGAAGCCAGCGTCTCCATAGCATGACGAGCAGCGGAGATTTCCTCTTCGTGCTTACCCAGCATAGCCCCCTGGATCTCCACTGCAGCTTGGCTAGGATGCTCCTCCGTTGGGTTCATGTTGGTCGGATTATTCTGTCACGCTCGATGAAGAAGAGATTCCAAAAGGCTTAAAGCAGGTGAAAACAGTCCTTTAATGGAAACAAGGTAAAGCCGCCACGGCCGTTTAACAAAGGAAGTTCACAAAAAGATTCTTGGTAGGCAGAGTGATGCTCAAGCGGCAGGTCCAGAAGGATCGTGAGAGAATAGAGCAGGATTGCTGGTGGGGCGCTGAGCCCTCTGCAACTCTCCACGGCACGGCACTGGACACAGCACAAATCAGGTAACGTACTGCACTAAATAATAAACAGCACCAGACAGGACAGGACAGGACAGGACAGGACAGGACAGGACAGGACAGGACAGGACAGGACAGGACTGATCTTCTGTAGATGAAACACAAGCGTTTAGCAACATACGTGACGGGTAATAATAATCCGACAGAGAAGAGGTGAAAGAGAAAGCTAGAAATAGAGAGACTAATGACAAGAGATTGAGAGCAGGTGAGGGGATGAGAGAACAAGGAACAGCTGAAAGAGATGAGTGGGTAATAACAGGTGTGTGTGTGTGTGTGTGTGTGTAACCAGCAGATGGAGACAGAGTCAGAAAAGAAGAGAGAAAGAACCAGGATCATGACAGGTTTCTTCACTGTCCTGTGCATTGGGGAAAAAATGGGCATTACAAAGTGTTGTACTTTCTTCCCTTTTGATGTAAAGATAGAAAAAGGTAACTTACTGCACATGCTTCAGCCAACACTTTCTTGGGAACAGATAAAAATGTTGGTGTTTTGTTTAACCCTCAATTGGTCCTTGGGGTCTATATGACCCCAATCGACTTTTCCTTAATAAAAAAAAAAGGTTCCCTTCATCTCAGTGGTATAAGATTTTGAGACTTTTTCTACAGTATCTATCTATACACACACAACAACTGGGCTTGATTCGGTTGTTCTGAAGGGATGTAAAAAAAATTTGTACACTTCTGGTCTTCGGGGTCAATATGACCCCACATTGAAATGAATGGGAAATGTGAAAAAAACTAAATATTTTTTCTTCATGTGTCAAAAAAATAATAAAAATCTGGCATAAATCTGAAATTTTTTACACAGAAATGAAGGCCTAGTACTAGAGCATAAGTGCAATGTAGAAAATACATGCTCACTCACACACACACAAACACACACACAAACAAACACACACATGTATGACTGCCACAGAGAGCATTTTTATAGAATTTGGCACAAATGCAGAACAAAGATATAAAAGGGTGAGACCTAATGCATGCACACACACACACACTCACACACACACGAGTGCGCTCACACACACACACACACACAGATACAGTATGCCCTCTCTCTCTTTCTCTCTCTCTCTCTCTCTCTCTCTCTCTCTCTCTCTCTCTCTCTCTCTCTCTCACACACACACACAAACACACACACACACACACACACACACACACACACACACATACACACAAAGACAGGTATGACTGCCACAGAGAGCAATTGTATTGAATTTGGTAAATAAAATCAGCCATAAATGCAGAACAAAAATATAATGGAGTGATACCTATTGCACACACACACACACTCCAAGATGTTAAATACGGTTTGACTAGTAACCTAAAATCCAAATCACAGTCTCTACTGCACCAATTTAATTGATATTAATACTAGTGTAGAACATTGCATAGAAGCTGTCTATTCCTCGTTTACTAAAATCAAATAATAAATCTACTGCGGGATCTAGAAAAAAATCGAATTGTTATTAAAACAAAAAATCTCGCTATTATTAGTGAACAAAAACAATTTCTAAAGCTAGGTCTTCTAAACATTAGATCGCTCACACCTATTGTAAATGAAATGGTCACAGATAATAATTTCGATGTTCTAGACTGTGCCTTACTGAAACCTGGCCTTAATGATTGGAGATTTTAACATACACGTAGATAATTTAAATGATGCGTTAGGGGCTGCGTTTACAGATTTATTAAACTCCTTCGGGGTCAAGCAAAACGTCACTGGACCAACTCATCGTCTTAATCATACACTCGATTTAATTATATCATATAGAACCAATCCAACCGATATAGATATCATTCCACAAAGTGATGATGTCACTGACCATTACATGGTAACTTGCATATTACGTACTGCTGTAATATGTCATGCTGCGCCACGTTATCGACCTGGTAGAACAATTCTTCCATCCACCATAGATCATTTCTCAAATAGCTTATCTGATCTGTCTCAGCTGCTGCCTGAACCCAAACAAACAGATGAACTAACTAGCACTATGAGCACCATTCTCTCTAGAACATTGGATATTGTTGCACCCATTAGATTAAAAAAGGTCAGAGAAAAAAGTATAGCACCATGGTACAATAATACTACGTATGTTTTAAAGAGAGAAATCCGTAATTTAGAGCGTAAATGGAGAAAAAAAAATTATTTAGAGGTCTTTAGAATCGCGTGGAAAGACAGTATGTCACGTTATAAAAAGGCCCTTTAAATGGCCAGGGCTGAGCGCCTCAGCAAATTAATAGAAAACAACCGAAATAATACAAGGTTTTTATTTAATACCGTGGCTATAGACTAACAAATAAACAGACGTCGTCTGAACAAAATACCTCGTTACAGTTTAGTAGTAATGATTTCATGAACTTCTTCACCGAGAAAATTGAAAGCATCAGAATCAAAATCGTAAACGTTCAATCTTTGCTCGCGCCTTATAATTCAGCAGCAATTATCCCCCCGCGAGAACAATTACAATGCTTTACAACCATAGAACAAAAAGAATTAAATAAACTTATCACTTCATCTAAAACAACAACATGTTTATTAGATCCTATACCAACTGAACTACTGAAAGAAGTGTTACCTATAGTGGAAGAGCCTCTTCTCAATATTATTAACTCATCTTTATCTTTAGGTCATGTTCCAAGAACGTTCAAGCTGGCAGTTATAAAACCTCTTATTAAGAAACCACATTTAGATCCAAATAACCTAGCAAATTACAGACCCATTTCGAATCTTCCATTTATGTAAAAAATATTAGAAAAAGTTGTGTCCGCTCAACTCGGCTCTTTCTTGCGAGAAAACGACATCTATGAAAAGTTTCAGTCTGGATTCAGGCCACATCATAGCACTGAAACTGCGCCTGTTAGAATCACAAATGATTTACTTTTAGCTTCGGACCAAGGCTGTATCTCAGTACTAGTTTTACTTGATCTTAGTGCTGCGTTCGATACTATAGATCACACAATACTCTTAGATCAACTACAAAATTACACTGGCGTTCAAGGACAAGCATTAAGCTGGTTCAGGTCATACTTATCTGACCGCTACCATTTCGTCTACTTAAATGGAGAAAATGTGATCATAACTTCGCCAAACTATGGAGTGCCGCAGGGATCTGTGTTAGGCCCTTTATTATATCAATATATATGCTGCCACTTGGTAATATTCTAAGGAAACATGGAATTAGTTTCCATTGTTATGCTGATGACACTCAAATGTATATTTCATCACGGCCAGATGAATACGCTAAATTATCCAAATTGACAGATTGTTTTAAAGATATAAAAGATTGGATGACGCGTAATTTTCTTTTGTTAAATCCAGACAAGACAGAGGTAATACTTATCGGTACTAAAAACCGTCCACAAAACCTTTCACAGCACGACTTTAACATAGTAGGATGCCCTGTTACTTTATCCACTACAGTAAAAGACCTGGGTGTTACATTAGACTGCAACCTGTCTTTTGAAAAGCATATTTCATATGTTACAAAAACAGCCTTTTTCCACCTTAGAAACATTGCTAAGCTACGTAATATGCTATCAGTCTCTGATGCAGAAAAGTTAGTTGCATTCATTCATGACTTCGAGACTAGATTACTGTAATGCTTTATTAGCTGGTTGTCATCTTCAATAAACAAGCTGCAGTTAGTCCAAAATGCAGCCGCTAGAGTTCTTACTAGATCAAGAAAATATGATCATATAACACCGATTTTATCATCACTTCATTGGTTAACTATAAAGTTCCGTATTAATTACAAGGTATTGCTTTTGACTTATAAAGCTCTAAATGGTTTAGCTCCAGTCTATTTAACGGATCTTCTATCGCCTTACAATCCATCGCGCTCTTTAAGATCACTAAATTCGAGGCTTCTGGTCATTCCTAGGATATCCAGATCCACCAAAGGAGGCAGAGCATTTTCACATTTAGCTCCGAAGCTCTGGAATAGCCTTCCTGATATTGTTCGTTGCTCAGACTCGCTCTCCCAGTTTAAAACTAGACTGAAGACACATCTATTTAGCCAGGCATTCATGTACATTTTTTTACTTACAGTTACTGTAAATTCAGCCTCTAGTTCATAAACGCCAGAGGAGAACTGGCCCCCGACTGAGCCTGGGTTCTCCCAAGGTTTTTTCTTCTCCATTGGGTCATCTGATGGAGTTTTAGGACACCATTAGGTCACTGGATGGAGTTTTTCGGTTCCTTACAACTGTTGCCTTGCCACTGTTGCTTACTCAGTTGGGGATATTCAAATTAATTAACCAATCATACCATTGATCAGCTCTACCAAACTTGGATGTCTTTTTTTCCAGTAATAAACAAACATTGTTAAGTTGTTTTGATTGATACTGTGAAGCAGCTTTGATACAATCTGTATTGTGAAAAGCGCTATATAAATATATTTGACTTGACTTGACTTGACACACACACACACACACGGGTATGACTGCCACAGAGAGAATTTGTATCAAATTTGGCTAATGAAATCAGAAAACACATGCAGAACACGTGTGAGTGAGACCTAATGCATGCATATGCACACTCACATGCAGGGAGAGCAAGAGAGAGATGAAAGACAACTTACCTTTTCCACTTTAGAAAGTTTACACTGAGATGTAAGAGCTGGATCTGTGTTTTGAAAACAACAATTGTTCTCATGCAAAAGCTATAAAAGAGGGTCTTTGGCGCCTTGCACACAGTTCATTCTGTGCTGGCAGTATGGCAAAGAGGTACACTCTCCTCGAGACTATCCAATAATATGCAACTAGTCTTGTCCTTTAGGTGTGTCTTATGTGGCATTTTTCTGTGAAATTTATGTGGCATTTTGTAAAAACAGGCATTTCAAAATCCACACTCAAAAAAATGCTGGGTTGTTTCTGTAAACAAATTATTGGGTTGATTGTGCTGGGTCAAAATGCTGGGTTGTTTGGGGCACTGTAAACACATTATTGGGTTGCTCATGCTGGGTCAAATGAGTTGTAAGGGGGTAATTCACAAATAAACAGCTGGTTGGGTTATTTTGACCCAGCAACTGGTTTATTCTTTGTGGAACTTTCTGGATTCTTCACTTCTGACTCGAGGAGGACGTCGCTTGGAGCGGGCAGTGTTTTATGGTAAGTTAATATGAATGTTTACCAATATTTTTAACATTAATAATTTCACTGTTCAGCTCAGCATACAGTCTTTGATATGGAAGTGTGAGGGGTAACGTATTTATTCTGTAAAACATTAAATAGTAACAGCTAGCCGGTTAGATTTTTTTTTACAAAACGCCGCGTTAGTTGTAGGCTAAACCAGCTATATCGACAGCAGCTTTAATGAAATATGCAGTTTAAATTGTAATTTCATCACGTAAATATCTTATTTATTGTGGACGTTTAGTAATTAAAAGTGAGGAAAGCGTTTTGAATGAAACCGTAGGCCTACACGCGCAGTAGGCTATGTTTTAGTCCCTAGGGGGCTTGCACGTAAAAACTGCGGGGAAAAATTATAGTGAGTTGTGTGTGAAAAGTCTGCTGGCACATTTAAGAAATTCTCGTCAGAAGAAGCTACGGGGTAAGTTCCAGCACATTCTGTGTGTTTCTTCTGTAATGTCTATGTCGGAACCAGGATCGTTTTTGCAAAAAAAAAAAAAAAAAATTTGTAAATTGTATGACGTGCAATCTTTACAAACGCCGGCTGATTCATATTAAGCATGTTCTCGCCCTGAACCCATTACAAGTTGTTAAGACCTGAGGTAGGCCTACTAAGAATAATTTAGTATTAAGGCAGTGGTCATGGGCCAAGTGTGCGCGATGTTTGAGGCCAAATAATCGTTTTTGCTATTTTCACAACAGCGCCATTTTAAACACCAGGGCAGAAAAGTCAGAAATGCTACTTTATAATTTAATATGAATTGTTATATACAGCATGCTATTTAAATGTTAATCAAACTTTATGTATTATGCTCATATTGTTTAGCTGCTAAAGGGAAGACAGCTTTGAAGGTCCGGCAAACTGCTTCCCCCATCCATCTAACGTTACAGGAGGGGAGGAAAGGGCTTCAGACCCACCACAGAGGCACAGAGGTCCTGCAACCTGTAAGTTGCTTAAGTGTTTCTACTTCAATAAGGGTCGACGTTTGATATGCTTGATAACTATGAAAGTAATTTAGGTTTAGAATATTTAAAGGTTCAATCTCTGTTTGCAACATAAAATTGCATTTTTTTAAATAGATTTTTGTTCATTTTTAAAGCTGCAGTCCATAACTTTTTTTTGTTCAAAATTTACAAAATGTTTATAGTGAGCGAGTACATCATGAATCCATTTTACAAATCGTGTTTTTGTCTTATCCTGAATCCCAGACTATTTTAGACTGCTAAATGTCTATTTAGATGTGTAAATAGACATTTTGTTTGTTTTTCACATTTGGCCATATTTGGTAATGTTTGCAATCAAAAAATATAAATACTTCCACAAAAAAAGTTTAACTTGCATGTCAGTTAGATTACAACACTCTAAGTGATTGTGTGTAATCAACAGGTGGAGACCAACATGGATGAATATTTGCAAAATGACTGGAGCATCAGGGATGCGACGAGTCAGACCTTTGCCATTGTTCCAGGCCATGCCATTGAGACCGAGTCTTTGCTGGAGGCTGTTGATCTTTGTTTCAAAGTCTTATTTTGTTTTTCATGTTAAATACTCGAAGCAGTGTATCAAATTAATGGAAAAGAGTCGTCCTCTGTCAAATTTGATGAAAAATTTTTTTCAGGCCCATGTGATATTTAGTTCGCATTTTAAATGTTTGTTGCTATTCTTAATAATTCAACACATCTTAATAAATGAAATCATAATCGTATAAGAGTTCAAATTAGTTGCTTACTGGCTTTTAAAGGTGCATTGTGTAATATTTAGGAGGATCTGTTAACAGAAATGCAATATCATATACATAACTATGTTTTCAGTGGTGTATAAAGACCTTACATAATGAATCGTTATGTTTTTTTTTTTACCTTAGAATTAGTACATTGTACACTCAAAAAAATGCTGGGTTGTTTCTGTAAACAAATTGTTGGGTTGATTGTGCTGGGTCAAAATGCTGGGTTGTTTTGGGCACTGTAAACACATTAATGGGTTGCTCATGCTGGGTAAAATGAGTTGTAAGGGGGTAATTCACAAATAAACAGCTGGTTGGGTTATTTTGACCCAGCAGCCAGTTTATTCTTTGCGGAACTTTCTGGATTCTTCACTTATGACTCGAGGAGGATTTCACTCGGAGGTCGGAGCAGGCAGTGTTTTATGGTAAGTTAATATGTTTACCAATATTTTTAACATTAATAATTTCACTGTTCAGCATACAGTCTTTGATATGGAAGTGCGAGGGGTAGGCTATAACGTATTTATTCTGTAAAACATTAGTAACAGCTAGCCGGTTAGATTTTTTGACAAAATGCCACATTGTAAACCAGCTATATCAGCAGCCTTAATGAAATATGTAGTTTAAATTTTAATTTCATCACGTAAATATCGTATTTATTGTGGACGTTTAGTAATTAAAAGTGAGGAAAGCGTTTTGAATGAACCCGTGCACGCGCAGTAGCCTATGTTTATGTCCCTATAGGGCTCGTACGTAAAAACTGCGGGAAAAAAGTCTGTGTGGAAACTAAAGTCTGCTGGCACATTTAAGAAATTCTCGTCAGAAGTAGCGACGGGGGTAAGTTCCAGCACAGTCTGCGTGTTTCTTCTGTAATGTCTATGTCGGAACCAGGATCGTTTTTACCCAAAAAAATCAAATAATAACTGTATGACGTCGGACGTGCAATCTTTACAAACGGCGACTGAGGCAATGAGAAATAAATCGATTTCATATTAAGCATGTTCTCGCCCTGAACCCATTATAAGTTGTTAGGACCTGAGGTAGGCCTACTAAGAATAATTTAGTACTACTAAGACAGTGGTCATCGATCAAGTGTGCGCGATGTTTGAGGCCAATAAATAGTTTTTGCTATTGTCACAACAGCGCCATTTTAAACACCAGGGCAGAAAAGTCAGAAATGCTACTTTAGAAATATGAATTGTTATATACAGCATACTATTTAAATGATAATGCAACTTTATTATGCTCATATTGTTTAGCTGATGGCTTTGAAGGTCCTGCAAACTCTCTGCTTCCCCCATCCATCTAACGTTACAGGAGAGGAGGAAAGGGCTTCAGACCCACCACAGAGGCTCAGAGGTCCTTGACATGCAACCTGTAAGTTTGATATGCTTGATAACTATGAAATTAATTTAGGTTTAGAATATTTAAAGGTGCAATCTCTGTTTGCAACATAAAATTTAATTTTTTTAAATAGATTTTTGGTATTTTTAAAGCTGCAGTCCATAACTTTTTTTGTGTTCAAAATGTACTAAATGTTTATAATGAGTGAGTACATCATGAATCCATTTTCCAAATCGTGTTTTTGTCTTATCCTGAATCCCAGACTATTTTAGACTGCTAATTGTCTATTTAGATGTGTAAATATACATTTTGTTTGTTTTTCACATTTGGCCATATTTGGTAATGTTTGCAATAAAAAAAATATAAATACTTTCACAAAAAACTTGCATGACAGTTATATTGCAACACTCTAAGTGATTGTGTGTAATCAACAGTTGGGGACCAACATGGATGAATATTTACAAAATGACTGGAGCATCAGGGATTCGACGAGGGGGACACGTCAGACCGTTGCCATTGTTCCAGGCCACGTCATCGAGACCGAGTCTTTGCTGGAGGCTGGTGATCTTTGTTTCAAAGTTTTATTTTGTTTTTCATGTTAAATACACGAAGCAGTGTATCAAATTAATGGAAAAGAATCGTCCTCTGTCAAATGTGAGGAAAACCCTGTGATATTTAGTCGCATTGTAAATGTTTGTAGCTATTCTTAATAAATCAACACATCTTAATAAATGAAATCATAATCGTATAAGAGTTCAAATTAGTTTCTTATTGACTTTTAAAGGTGCATTGTGTAATACTGTATTTAGGAGGATCTGTTAACAGAAATGCAATATCATATACATAACTATGTTTTCAGTGGTGTATAAAGACCTTACTTAATGAACCGTTATGTTTTTTTACCTTAGAATGAGTATACATTGTATAATTGTAATAATTGTTTACAAAAAAATATTAAAGATGTATTAAAAATGTAAAAAAATAAAATAAATGATTGAAATCACATATACAGTGGCCTCTCTGGTTTATTGTATTACAGAGACAATAATTATTTTACATTAGTACGGTAATATAAAAAAATATTTGTTACTAATTTTAATAAGGCAATGATACAGGAAATAACCCAGCAAGATGGTCAATTTCACCCACTGGTTGGGTCAAATGAATGACCCAACAATATGGGTTAAATGGACAAACCCAGCACTTGGGTCAAACCAACCCAGCGCGTGTTCTGTCCTATAGTGACCCAGCGGCGTGGTTAAGGTTGGGTTATTTTTTAACCCTGCATTTTTTAGAGTGTATAATTGTATACAAAAAAAATATTAAAGAGATGTATTAAAAATGTAAAAAAATATAAATAAATGATTGAAATCACATACAGTGGCCTCTCTGGTTTATTGTATTACAGAGACAATAATTATTTTACATTCGTAATATAACAAATATGTGTTACTAATTTTAATAAGGCAATGAGACAGGAAATAACCCAGCACATGAGTAAGACTTAACCCAGCAAGATGGTCAATCTCACCCACTGGTTGGGTCAAATGAATGACCCAACAATATGGGTAAAATGGAAAAACCCAGCACTTGGGTCAAACCAACCCAGCGCGTGTTCTGTCCCATAGTGACCCAGCGGCGTGGTTAAGGTTGGGTTATTTTTTAACCCTGCATTTTTTAGAGTGCATCAAAACCTTCAAAAAATCTACAATTTGAAAGAATATTTATTTTAAATGTCTTTTCTTATGTTTATATATATATGTATAAATTCACAAATGTATCTCAAAAGTTGTGATACCAGCAGTTGGCCACATCAATAACTGTCAATAAGTCAATAACTGGTCAATAACTCATGGCAACATCTTTTTTTACATTAATGTAGTTTCATACATGTTTCACAAGTCAAAGCAATTCATTACTACTCAACGTTTAACAGTTGATATGACTTGACCAGCCTTTGGGATTATAGGCCTACTTAATTTAATGCAGCAACAAATTATTTTACAGTGCACTAAGATAATTTAAAGTTCATTTACCAGTAATGAAGGTGTTGCTGCGACTGGTCCCTGGGTCTGAGGAAGAGCTGAACCCAGCGATGCCCTCCACAAGTCGATGCCCTCCACAAGTCGGTTCACATTCAATAAGGGCCAGCTCTTCTGCTGGGGTATAATGTGGGGGTGCAGGACCACCACCTGTTTGTTTTTCTTTTCTTTTTTTTCTCAGCCTTTTTCTTGGTTGCTTTTATAAACAGGCAAACATTTATTAACAGTGCCTTTTTAGAAGAGACTAGTATAAGTTGTTCAAATTACCATTATGTAGAATATTCTAGTACTTCACTTTTACTTGTTCCCATGTTCTAGTAGTGGGTGGTGACTCTGGCATTACAATGAACAAAGTTATTAATTATTTAGAAATGATTTAAAATACAAAAATATATACTGTAATAAGTGATAAAAACATCTAACATTGGTCACTACAAACTTAATTTGGTACTTTTTGCCAGCCCACTCTCCTGGCTTTTGCACATTTGAGGTGAAAACTTTTAATGAAGTTTTCAAATTCTGCATATTCTTCAAGCAATAACTCTTGCTCTGCTGCGGTGAAAACTGAGCGCGCTCTTTGGCCACGCTGAGCAGCCAATAGCAGCGTTGCTGATCAATATTTCTACTATCGATACATATCCACTTTTAAACCAGGGCATGAACGCGCAATTATCTCAGATAACTCAATCCAGCGATACTAATCATAAACAACAGGACTGTTCGAAGAACCCAATTAGCAGGATCATGATTAGCACGATGATATCATCTTGGATGTCTTATTTGATCTCGGATGTTTTAAGCAACGTACGAAGAACAGGCCCAAGGACTAGATGGCAGAATCATGACAGAACCCCTCCCTTAAGGAGCGGCTTCCAGACGCTCCTCAAGGGAAAATCAAACACAAGACATGACAGGCTGGGACATCGACACAAACCAACAAAACATGACAAATAACAAAGGCATACACGAATACACAATGACAGGGTTAGGGTGAAAAATTAGGAATAATAAACAAGGAAGGTGTAAGGTATCTGGGGTCGTTTTGGGGAATATGTATTCAATAATTAATAATTAATAATTAATAATTATGCATACGGGTTTGAACCAGATACTTATACATGTTAAATCGCCCAACGAGGGGGATGATCTGTTACCTGCATCTGCATTCATATCTATACATCAGATTTTAACCACAAGGGATTATGATCAACCACCGAGGTACAGATATTTTACAGACAGGTTAAAATGAGCTCAATTGTCAGAATAATATTTGTGGTTGATCCACAATATCATCCTACTTTATAGGATTTCAGGAAACGCAATTCTGTGGCCACAAGAATTGTGTTTCCTGCCCTATAAGTAAATACTCTGTAAAGTATCTTTAATTTGTAAGCCTGTAGCTAAAGATCTTTGACACTTAAAGGGACTTGAAAAATGAGCATACAATCAGAATCAATGAATGAATATAGTGAATTTAATAAGGAAAACTACGTATACGGTTGCTAAGCGTTACAAGGAATACATGTATTTACAAACACAATACAACGACAATGAACAAAACACTAAAAGGATTTGAGAGTTGTAAAGACTCAGTGGCGGATCTAATCCGTGGGGAATTTGCATATCATAATTAATAATTGGTAATTAATAATTATTCATACATGTTTGGATTAGATCAGTCTTACATGTTAATAAATCTCCCGATAAGGGAGGATCTGTCATTTTACCTGCATGCATGCATGTGAATCCTTGAAATTAACCACAAGTTGATTGCAATTAATTACACGGACCACGTTTCACAAAACAGGTAAAATGAATTAGCTCAATTGTCAGGATAATATTTGTGGGGTCCACAATATCATCTTACTTTATAGGATTTCGGGAAACGCAATTCTCTGGCCAGAAGAATTGGGTTTCCCGCCCTATAAACACATACTCTTTAAGGTATATTTAATTTTAGTAAGCTTGTAGCATAAGATCTTTGGCACTTAAGGGACTTGAAACTGAGCAAAGAGACAGTACATCAATCAAATGAATATATAATTAATTTAATAGAGGCATGACTACTTATGTATTTACTACGGTTACACAGGATATATATGTATTTACAAACACATAGACATCAATGAACAATACAATAAGACATCAATGAACGAGAAATGCGTAAAGTTTGGACAATGGATAACTTACACGCGTGAGCGAGTAAGAGAGAGAGAGAGAGGGAGAGAGGGAGAGAGAGAGAACATTGGCAGAATTCCTCCTAAGACATTCACCTCTCCGATTACAACACGAAACATCATCTTAAAGCTTCTTAGAAGCTCTATAAAGAGATTATACTTGCACAAGTTACGTTATGGTCTCTCTGTGCCGAGGCATTCCTGTACGGCCCTGTCTGGCCGCGTGAGCTGAGTCCTTTGTGTGTGAGGAAGCGTCACGTGGGCTGCTTGGCGCGCGTGTTGAACGGAGGTTCAAAGTCTTTGGGGTAACATTACCAAAGGGAAATAGTTCGGCTAAGTTCGTTTCACTTCGTGGAAGTGAACTGAGTCAACTACGGAAAACAAAACTTTGACTAACAAAAAAGAAATAAAGATCTCTACGGGGAAATCACGCGGAGTTAACGTTACATCTTTGCATGGCTGGTGAAGAAGCGCGTGCGTCGCTCGGTCCGGCGCGTCACGCGATCACGTGCGCGTGTTTCTCCTTCAAAGCGAGCGCGCGCTCGTTTAAAGGTCCCTTGTAGATGGATTTAAACACGGAGACTTATCTAAAACTGAAAAACACAAACGAAACTAGAAACAAATAAAAAGAAAGGCGAAGAGCTCGCCCGGAGGCGAGACGTTACATTATGACACGAGGACAAGAGTAAGAGAGAGACTTAAGCCTGCGGTTTGTCCTTTTGAAGACCTGACGTTTCCGCCTTCTTTTGGAAGAGTGTCCAATCAGGAGCTGTCCCTTTGGAGGGAGATTTTATGACCCTTTGTGTTATAACCAGGCATTTAAATCTCTAGTTTCATTGGGTGTTTAAGAGAAGAATCTTCACAATTCTTATAATACTAATGTGTCACAAAGTTTAGCAAAATGTAATGTCAATTAACAAATGGGGAACGAAGATGGGAGTTTATCGAGACCAAACCTGCCACAAATGGATTTGGTTAAACCTTAGTTGGCAAAGTTTAAAAACATTATCCCATTAGAGTTGTCGAGAAACATAGACCAAACCACAGAAAGGCAATTCATGAAATAGGGAACTTAGATACATTGTTCATACAATTCTCAAGTGGATATATAATAATAATATATATATATATATATATATATATATATATATATATATATATATATATATATATATATATATATATATATATATGAATACAGGATTCATTTCTCCTCCTTGGTTAGAATTCAGAGAGAGCCACAGTTCTGTGAACATTCCTTTGGGTCGTAAACGCTGTTATCTAAGAACACCAGTGATGTTAGTTTTGGTCTCTTTTCACTCCAAAGATGGAAAACATAGTAAACTATATTTTACTGGATATTACGGTACGTATTCTGATTGATCACACCGAAAGCATTCTGGAGGTGTCCAGAACTGTGTGTACCAGTTATGGGAATAGACAGTTATATTTAAAATGCATAATGAAGGTATTTATAATTCACTTTAAGCTACGATAAAATCATAGTCATTCCAATGTGACATGGGCAAATGGACACACATTAAAACATAGCGAATATATCTGGTTAAATGTCTTTTAAAAAGAGAAGATTCTTTCTCTTGAGCATCAAATTCCAAGTCAGTCATAAAAATGTCTCGTAACTGGACACCACGCTCTGTCCTGAGCAGGCTTCACTTGTGGGGGATGCGTGTGGGTGTGTGTGTGTGTGTGTGTGCGTAAATTAACATTCCAGGCTTTTTGGGTCTTTAGCAGGATGTATTTAGTTATTCAGGTTCACCCTTTTAGCCCAGTCCTTACAGTGTGAAAGAAACAGGGAGAGAGAGATGGAGAGAGACTGGAGGTATCAGTGGCAAATTACAGACTTCAAGACCATTGAGAGACACCACGGAAAAACACAATCTTACTGCTCTGAAGACTCGATAAACGAATGTTTACGGCTGCGTGAGTGAGCTGCGTGTCTTGTGTGTTCCGTTGGAGCGTCACGTGGTTGCGGGTGGTCCGAGGAGCGCGCACATGTGGCGTTGGAGCGTCACGTGGTGTGCGAGTGTGTCCGGAGAGCGCGCAATTTTAAAGCTTAAAAGGTCTTTGACGTAAAGTTACCAAAGGAATAATTCAGACTAAGTTAATTTCCCTTTGTGGAAGTAAACAGAGTCGAATACAGAAAACAAAACTCAACAAAACAAAACAAAGAACAGAAAAGATCCCCTGGGCGGGGATCACGAGAGAGAGAGTTACATGGTGAATCCACGGAGGTGAGGTACGAGAGAGAGGGAGTGGGGAGCGTGCCGACATTTTATCACCTTGGAGAAATCCAGCCTCCTCCTGTCTGCTTGGCCAATCGGAGAGTTGGAAGTCACAGGCGGGAATCTAGTTTTTATTACTCTTTGTCTAAAAGCGCAGCTCCTTGGGTGTGTGTGTGTGTGGGGAGGGGTTTAAATCTAAAGACATTTCGATCTTTAATGATAGTAAAACCTATCAAAAATACACTTTACCCTATAACATTATGCATATTTGTGTTGGTCACGCTATGAGTGTTCTACAGGTAGTAAGAACGCTATGTAAAAGTTAAAGGAATATACAGTTATATTTAAAATGCATAATGAAGGTATTTATAATTCACTTTAGGCTACGATAAAATCATAGTTATTCCAATGTGACATGGACAAACAGACACACATAAAAACACATCAAATACATCTGGTTAAATGTCTTTCAGTGAGGATATTGGAGAAAGGTTCTTGTGTGTGTGTGTGGGGTGCGTGGAGTTCCTTTGAAGCTTGAGCCACAGTCAAAGTGTTCTGGTGAATCTCCCAGGACATTTGAATATATCAGTTCATTAAGAGAAAGAACCTTCGAGATTTCTTATAACACCCCTGCGTCACAGAGTTAGCAAGATGTAATGTAAATCACCAAATCTTTACAAAGACACACAGACCAAACAACATAAAGGAAAATTATGAGATGGAACATTCTATAAATGTTCATACATATCTATAGTAATATATCTAGAATATATATATATATATATATATATATATATATATATATATATATATGTATGTATATGTATATATATATATATATATATATATATATATATATATATATATGTATATGGATTACACAGGGTTAATTTCTCCTTCTCAGCAAGAATTAGGAGACATCACACTCTCGGGGGACATTCCTCGGGGGGGACATTCCAAGGGGTGTAATAACTCAGTCTTGTAACAGGACACCCCGTTCTGGCTTGAGGACAGGGGGAAGTCAACTGACAGTCCATACCTTACAAAGGGGAGGCGGAGGCACAACAAAATTCTTGGGGAACTGTCCAGGGTGGGTAGGTGGGACGGTGGTCTTGGGTCTATGGGAAGAGGGCTTCGGACGAGGGATCCGGGTGGGTTTGGGTGGTGTAGTGTAGGAAGTAGGTGCAACAGTCCGGGATTGAACCATGACGGGAGACCGGGGAAACATTCAGAGGTTGGGTGACAGTGGGAGCTGCTGCAGTCGGCAGTGGAGCGAAGACAAGGGGTGTGGCAGGTGGCTGTGGAGCGGTCACAGAAAATGAGCTCTCAGAATCAGACCCGGAATCAACACTTCCCCAAACAGAATCGACACTCCTCATCTCTGACTCTGCAGTGGCGTTGAAAGTAGCTGACTCGGGATCAGCGCTCTCTGCAGCTGGTTTGAGATCAGCGCTCTCTGCAGCTGGTTTGAGATCAGCGCTCTCTGCAGCTGGCTTGGGATAAGCGCTCTCTGCAGCTGGCTTGGGATCAGCGCTCTCTGCAGCAGCGGGTTGGGGAGCCATCGCGGACTCAGGGGGAGACAGAGACAGGGACAAGAGGCTCCCTTTTTCCTCTTCTTCTTCCTGGGTCGCGGAGCAGAGGCCAAAGTTGGACTTGTGACTGGTTGGGGAAGCACAGTCTCAGGCAGGGTTGACTCCGTCGCTGTGGACTCAGAAGCAGACTCCCACGAGATCCGTCTCCCTCGTTTTCCACGAAGGCTGGAGGATACGGAGGGTGTCTCAGGAGTCGTGGTGGAACCAGCCTGGTCCCCAGGTGTAGCGACGGGCAACATACGACCCTCAGAAATCACTGGCAGCCAGGCAGAAGGTGGATACCTCGAAGAAGAAGCCTGCGGCTCCTCCCGGGAGAAAGTTGGGCATAATTTCTCAGGATCCACTCACCCTGGGACGAGACTGTAAGGCTGACCCGCTTTCTGTCGGTAGGAGCCGACAACCAGCATTGTTCACTGAACTCCGATTGTCGCTGAAGTTGGGAGGACATACTGTCTGCTGGGTTCTGTATTGGTCGGTTCATTCTGTTATGGTTTTGAGGATGAACCCAAGCGCAGACAGGATTCTTGATACGCACACTTTATTGTAGGACAAAACAAGGGAAAACAATACCCACGAGGGGGCAAAACATAGACAGGACTGGGAGAGACTAAACTTCGACTAAGACTTGACAGTAGTGATGTTACGTCTGACACCGACGCTCCGAAGCTTGTTTCAAACTCGAACGGTCCTTGCAACCTTGAACCACTGCTTTGGAGCTTGTATCATTACGTCACTGGTCAGGTGAAAAGGACTTCTGAAGCAAACACACTGGTTCACTCCTGCAGTGAACCACATGACTGCTTTGACAACCCAATCCAGTGTTGACAGGTTTGAAACCTGGCAGCTGTATTTCTTATAAAAGTGAAGCCAAACCATGACAACACTGTGGGTTGTAGTAGTCGGTGTTTGGATTGGCGTTATTGTTGAGGAGAGTGGATTGAGTTTATTTCAGTGTTGTGATGGAGCCAGCGAGAAAGAGAAGTCGTTCCCAAGTTTAAGAATACTTTAAACTTATTTCCCCGAATAAGGTTAGTTATTTGACATTTCTGCATGCAAATATGTTTACATATGTAGTGAATGATATGGAGAAAGACAGAAACTTTAAAAACCCTCTGCTACATTATACAAGTATAACCAGTTACACAAGCACATCCTTTTCAACATACAAAAATATCAGTCCCACCAGTTAACAAGTTATAGAGTTCTGCTTCCCACAACTAAACAGGATAAAGTTTTCACACATGATACTGCCCTGCTAAAAAAAAACCTATAGAAACCATTACAGAAATTCTATTGGATTTAATGGTTTTCATGGGAATTGTATTGGTTGTAAATGGGAATTATAGTGAGCTCTGTGGGTCTCTACTGATATGTGTTGGGCTCTATTGGTTGGGGCATTAAATCCAAATGGAATATGTCCCCAAACACACTACAAAAAATAATTCTGTAGTGGTTTAAATGGTAAAAGCCAATGGTTCCTATTGGTATTTCAATAGAAACCATTATAATTTCTGTGATGGTTTCCAACTTTTTTAAGCTGGTCTGATCTTCTGTCCTTGTCTAAAGAAATAATTACACACACACACACACACACATCATGCTTAATGTTTTATTATCAAGGTGAACACATGGAATTCATCAGTATCTGTAAAATTCACCTACATAAATGCGTTTCACAGCACTAACACTGTTTTAGCTTTGATCGCCTCAGTAAACACGTAATAAATGAGGCGTTAACATATACGCCTATTTGCATTTTATGTTTGTCAGCTTTGTTGCATTACATTTACTTCACCAGGAGATGGTGCTGTAATCTGAATGAAGCTTCGAGTAATTAACCATTTTCGACACAATTATATCAAAAAGCAATAATCCTTCGAAACGCTTCATTTGGCCATCACTACTTGACAGATTACTTGACGATAAACAAACAGTAGATACGGGATCAGAACTTTCTCTAGACAATACAGGATACTCACAAGGAATGATACAGGTAAGGTAACACTCAGGTAAGAATCACAATGAACCGACACAGGACAGCAAACACAAGGGGATGATATAGGGAGACACTAATGACAAGAAAAGGTGAAGCTGACTAGACAATAATGACAACACAAGGATAACAACGAGGATAACAATAAGGTTATGTAACGAGACAACACAAGCACATGGCCCAGACAAAATGAGCTGTCCTTGTACACAAACCATGAGTCTGTCATGATGCTGCCCCAAGACTTAAAGAAAGACAAGGACTAGATGGCAGAATCATGACAGGTACATGCTCAAAGCGCAGTACATGCTAAGAAATAATTATTTTTCCATGGAAGATACCCTTTTCTTAGAATTAATGAATAATCAAAAAGGTTCGTTGGATGAACTAAATAATTGATTGTAATATTAATTTAGCCACATCAAGTTAATCCAATTAACTGACCCAAATATTCATAATTAATCATAACAAGTTATTGTTGATTATTAATATTTCATAGAGCTAATTTGTAACAATGCTAATGTGAGATTTTATGTTGTGATTATTTTGAATGTAAATTGGGTCATTTGATTTGATGTTCATGGGTGATGCAATGGTTCTTCTGCAACTCTGGTACTGAAATACTGTAACAGAGTTGCAGAAGAACCCATGTGGAGTTTATTAACTCCAAACATTAACAAAATAAAATAAACAAAGACTTGACACAAACCATTACCTGAAATGGGAACAAGAAACTCACCAACAGTGGTTACACAGACAATATATATATATACACAGAGACGAATGACTAACAATCAAAAAATGAAATGTTAGTATCTAACCAACCAGAGCATAACACATGAAACTATGACAGGAATGGAATCACATGACACAGGAATCAAGACTAAGCCAAGTTACAAAATAAAAGATATGAAACATAAACAAAACCCAAAACCAAACGTGACAAATACACTACCGAATTCAATAGGCCTTTATTCAGCAAGGATGCATTCAATTGATCAAAGCTGACTATGAAGACATTACAGTAATGTCGAAGTTCTTGGCCCTGACACTGTTCCTCTCAAATGGGACCCTGTACAATTGCTTCATGGTCATGCTGTGCTTTACCAAGATGCGTTTAATAGTGGTAATGCTTACTCGATATACTCGATGCTTACTCGATGTTGTTGAATACTTGCCTATCTGCAAGTATTTGTTGCTGTAGCTGGTGGAGACGGATTTCATTGTTTGCTCTGACTAGGTTCACTATGGCAAGTTCCTGCTGTTGGGTGAACAGGCGTTGCGTCCACCCCCAGAAAGTCTTCTAGCCATTTTGTAGAAAAATGCTATCACACATTGTTGCGCTCACTACAGCACGGATGTTTTAGTAGAGACAGAACGCAGGCTAATAGATAGGAGGTTCATGTTCCTGATTGAAAGAGGGACCAGTAAAACGCAAATCAGTGAGATCTTAAAACGGTGTGTTAGTATAAGCATGAGATATACGCAGAAGCTTTACAAAGGGTGTCTTGAAACCGTGACAACATCCTATCGTCTGAAGGGACTGTTGTAGGCAGGCCCCGAGGTATGGCAGGGAGACGTATTGTCTCGTTCCCTGTTCTCAGGGAACATATGTTACAGTCGTAACCTGAGACGTTCCCTTTCGAAGGGAACTTAACAACACGTCATCGACGTTATGGGGAACGAAATACCAACGCGCCATATTGAGGGGAGTGCATGCCCAATGGCAGTGACAACTGTCAGAACCAGTAATACAAAGGACACTAAAACCACTCACCCTAGGTCAAGTTGGGCTGTCAGTGACAGCACTCCCTACCGATCATAGCCCAAGCTAATGAACCGAGAAAAACTGCCAGAACATAGTTCTTGGGAGGTATATCTGGGCCAGCTCAAAGGCTTAGGACCACAACTTCCTAATAGAAGGGGTCCCTATTAGGGAGTGTGGCTAGGGGACTCAAGGGACACCCAGCCAGTCACTATTCAGGAGAGCATGCCTCCTGACATGCCACCAGGCTGGCCTGGTGATCTATACTAAGACGCACAGTCTGGCCATTGCCTGTCTGTCCGAGACAGTGCCTCTGGAAACTGCCTTGGAAAAGGCATCCAAAACCGAAGGCCTGCAAAGCTGGCAGAAACCATTCACTTCTGGATCACAGAGACGGGACCCCCTGGAGAGTGTAACTCAACCTCAAGAAACGACGGAAGTCGTCCACTCAATCCATGGGTCAACCCAGTGCTCGATCTTAACACTGAGGAAGTAAGAGAGGGATCAAAACCAGGAAGGTCTGCTGAGATCAAGGACCTGATTACCCCCTATGTGTGGGAGCTCATATCAGGAAGGCCGGTGAGGCCTGTAACCTGGCGACCACAGTATGTGGGAGCTCATATCAGGAAGGCCGGATTAGCCTGTAACCTGATACCCAGAACATGGGAGCTCATAACCAGGAAGGCCTGATAAGGCCTGTAACCTGACAACCACACCACGTGGGGGATACATAGAAAGTACATGAAACAAAAGTGCATGTACTTAGCCATTCCGAGTCCGGAAAAGGCCTGGATCAGAATGTGGAAGTTAGCTAGAAAGGCGTCTGTCGTAGCATACTTTGACGACAGGACGCATCTAGAGTGGGACCCGAGGTGAAAGACTTGGGTCTGGGCCACATAGAAAGGGACCGAAGCGTACAGCGCATGACCCTTACCATAAAAATGGATTTTAAAAAGTACACAAGATGTTCCATCATGTGACTTACCATAAGTATGGTCTTAACATGATCAGGAAGGCCAGATGAGGCCTGTGACCTGATAGTCAAAATGTGTGGGAGCTCACATTCAGGAAGGCCTAATGAGGCCTGCAACCTGACATGTGAAAGCTCACAACCACACCCTAGCAACCATAGTGAGTGGGAGTTCACATTCAGGAAGGCCTGACAAGGCCTGTAACCTGACAACCACACAATGTGGGGGCTACTTTCAAAAAGGCCATAAATATGGATTTTAGATACATGAAACAAAAGTGCGTGTACTTAGTAATTCCGAATCCAGGAAGGCCTGGATCAGAAAAGGCGTCTGTTGTAGCAAACTTTGACGACAGGACGCATCTAGAGTGGGACCCGTGGTGAAAGACCTGGGTCTGGGCCACATAGGAAGGGACCGAAGCATACAGCGCATGACCCTTTCCATGAAAATGGATTTTAGAAAGTACACAAGACGTTCCGTCGTGTGACTTACCATAAGTATGGTTTTAACATAATCAGGAAGCCCAGATGAGGCCTGGTACCTGATAGTCAAAATGTGTGGGAGCTTACATTCAGGAAGGCCTAATGAGGCCTACAACCTTACAGGTGAAAGCTCACAACCACACCCTAGTGACCACAGTGAGTGGGAGTTCACATTCAGGAAGGCCTGGTGAGGCCTGGAACCTGACTTGTGACAACTCGTAACCAGGAAGGCCGAGGAGGCCTAAAGACTGGTGACCACTGAATGTGGGAGCTCATAACCAGGAAGGCCGGTGAGGCCTGTAACCTGACGACCACAGTAGGTGGGTGCTCATGTCAGGAAGGCTGGTAAGGCCTGTAACCTGATACCCAGTATATGGGAGCTCATATCAGGAAGGCCGATGAGTCCTGTAACCTGGTGACCACAGCATGTGGGAGCTCATAACCAGGAAGGCCTGGCGAGGCCTGTAACTTGGCGACCACCGTGGGTGGGAGCTCATATTCAGGAAGGCTTAGTAAAGCCTGTAACCTGATACCCAGTATTTGGGAGCTCATAACCAGGAAGGCCGGTGAGGCCTGTAACCTGGCTACCACAGTATGTGGGAGCTCATATCAGGAAGGCCGGTGAGGCCTGTAACCTGACGAACACAGTATGTGGGAGCTCATATCAGGAAGGCTGGTAAGGCCTGTAACCTGATACCCAGTATATGGGAGCTCATATCAGGAAGGCCGGTGAGGCCTGTAAACTGGCGACCACAGCATGTGGGAGCACATATCAGGAAGGCCAGGTGAGTATGGCAAGCCGTTTTAGCTTTTATTCATTTCCAGGATATGGATTCTTGATATCAACAATTACATTTTTTGATATCAAGAATTGAAATGTTGATATCAAGAATTGAATTGTTGATATCAGCAATTGAATTGTTGATATAAAAAATGTAATTGTTGATATCAACAATTAAATTGTTGATATCAACAATTTATTGCTGATATCTGTAATTGTATTTTCACTAGTGAAATGTCACCATAGGCTGCCATTCAAAATTAATTGTTGATATCAAGAATTGATTTTTTACTAGTAGAAATATCATTTTTGATATAAATAATTACATTGTTACTAGTAAAAATGTGAATTCCTGATATCAATAATTAAATTGTCACTAGTTGAAATGTCTATTCTTGATATCAACAATTCAATTGTTACTAGTAAAAATGATCATTTTTGATATCTGAAAATGTATTTCTGATATCAATATTATTTCAGATAACTAAAATGGCTTTCTTACTAGTAACAATCACATTCATGATATCAGAAATTAAAATTGTCACTAGTAAAAATTGAATTATTGATATCAAAAATGAACATTGTTACTAGTAGCAATTCAATTGCTGATATCAAGAATAGACATTTCAACTAGTAACAATTGAATTCTTGATATCAAAAATAAAGGTTTTTACTAGTAATAATTGTATTTCTGATATGTGAAATTGGAATTTCAACTAGTAAGAAATCAATTCTTGATATCAACAATTGGTTTTGAATGGCAGCCTATGGTGACATTTTACTAGTGAAAATACAATTGTTGATATCAAGAATTAAATTTTTGATATCAAGAATTAAATTTTTGATATAAAAAATTTAATTGTTGATATCAACAATTGAATTCTTGATATCAAAAATTTAATTCTTGATATCAACAATTTAATTGTTGATATCAAGAATTTAATTGTTGATATCAAGAATTAAATTGTTGATATCAAGAATTGAATTGTTGATATCAAGAATTGAATTGTTGATATCAAGAATTCATATCCTGGAAATGAATAAAAGCTAAAACGGCTTGCCATAGGTGAGGCCTGTAACCTGGCGAGCACAGTAGGTGGGAGCTCATATCAGGAAGGCCGGTGAGGCCTGAAACCTGACAACCACAGCATGTGGAAGCTCATACTCAGGAAAGCCGGGTGAGGCCTGTAACCTGGCGACCACTATATGTGGGAGCTCACATCAGGAAGGCCGGTAAGGCCTGTAACCTGGCGACCACAGTATGTGGGGGCTCACATCAGGAATGCTGGTAGGGCCTGTAACCTGGCGACCACCGTGTGTGGGAGCTCATAATCAGGAAGGCCGGTGAGGCCTGTAACCTGGCGACCACAGTATGTGGGAGCTCATATCAGGAAGTCCAGGTGGTGCCTAACCTGATAACCACAGTCTGTGGGAGCTCACATTCAGGAAGGCTGTATAAGGCCTGTGACCTGACATAAGCTCATAGCCTGGAAGGCCTGGTGAGGCCTGTATTCTGGCGACCACAACAAGCTCAGCTCATCCTACAATACATTACCTTTTGCTTGCCAAACATGTCCCCGGCTCGGTACAGGAGACGAGTTCTGAAAAAGAAGAGAAAAATGTTATTTGCGCAACAAAAACATTTTCACTCAACATAAAACCTGCAGCGTGCGGAATGAAGCACACCAGGACTCCGAAAATCAGAAACCTGAGTTCTACCGTTTCACAAGACAAGGGAAGGCGCTCCTATCAACCAAGCTGAAGCGGGCCATCAGAGAATTCTTGATCAAAATCCAGGGAGGTGATGTCTAACGTTCAGTGTGAGAACGTTTCCTCTGGATCACCTCCCTAAGATCCTGCCTCCCGCGGGAGTTACGCCTCCTGCGCGCCCTGCTCCCCCTACTAGGTGGAGGGGGTGCACGGGAAGCGACACTGGCCTTCTGGGTCTGTCTGTGATCCTCAGACCACGATGGACCAGGGCCTCCCGCCTGCCTGGGCTGGGCCGAGGACCTCCGCGGTATGCAGCTCTTAAATTTACTTATCGACTTATCGACCATCGTCTCGACGGAAGGTCCGAAATGCTCGGAAGGCGAAACCGGCGAATCGAGGAGAAAGGTCTTTTCTTTCTCCCCGATGTCAGCCTGGTTGAGCCACAGATGCCTCTCCGTGGCCACCATAGCCGCCATCGCACGGCCGATGGAAACGGCGGACTGTTTGGTGGCCCGGAGAGCCAAATCCGTGGTGCGGCGCAGCCTGCCTGGGCTTTTTTTTTTTTTTTTTGGTTGTTTTTTTTTAAAGTACACAAGATGTTCCATACACTGGGCAGGAGGGTTGAGGCGGTTCAGTCTCAACCAGACTGACATAATCGGCAGCCAACTTCTGCCCGGCCCGAAGAGAACCAGTTACAGATTCATCAGAAAGAGAAAGAACCTCTTCTACATCGACCTGTAACTCATCCTCGTCAGCTGGCAGATCATCCGCGAGGTTAACGCCCCTCTCCAGCTGATCTGCCAGCTCCATCTGAGAGCCCCACGAGCTCAAGCGCCGCTGAGCCTCAGACCGAGCGGGACCGAAACCGCGGATTTCAGATGCTGCGGCTACTTCCCTCGAGAAGTGGGACAGACGAGAACGGAGTGTTTTCAGAGAAAAACGCTCACAGTTTGCGCAGAAAGCTCCCTCGAGAACTCCCCGCACGTGCTCTTCTCCCAGGCAGAAAATGCACAGATCGTGTGAATCCTCCGGTGTCAAATATCTGGGACACGGGTCGGCACACTTGCGGAAAGTATTTTTCCCCTTCTCTGCACGCTTCATTGTTGATTACTCAAAACAGACAAACAGTCCCTGAAGACGAAAGGATGTTGTCATGGTTTCAAGGCACCCTTTTTATACATCCAGGTTGCGCGCTCATCATTCGAGCTGATGATGCACGGGCTGTCGCCGGTCAACATGATTGCTGTGAGTTGATACTTGATTTCAGACACCTGTCACGCCTGATGCGTTCCCCATAACGTCGATGACGTATTGTTGAGTTCCCTTCGAAAGGGAACTACACTTACTAGATTCACTTTGGGCCAACGCACTGAGAATATCTCTTTGATTTTAGAGCGATTGGTTTAATTATAATCGAATATTGGTGTATATCTTACATGTGTGAAGTTGTTGCATTTCTGTGCTTAATGTTTATGTCTGTATAATCATTTAGATTGAACACTAAATTATATTATAATATTTATAGAGAATGTTGATTAATATTATTCCGTAATGTTTATTGGAATTTATATTTATTTATATTTTATATTACTCAGAATTTATAGTATGTTATGTAAGTGGTTATTAATATTGTCATTTACATTGTCTTTTTATGTCTATAGGTTTATAACCTATTGTTTGCGGACTGATCAACTAAATAAATCCAATTAAATGCAAAACCACTATGAGTTATGAAAATGTGTCCTCTCCTGATGCCCCGTTCGGTGGGGAAATTCTTAAAAGAACCGAACACACATTGTTCTTGTTTGCTTCTTTTTTACAGTCCTGTGTAAACTGTATATACAGTCTGAGTAGAGTAGGGAGTTGAAGACATACCTGTTTTCCAGTCGGAAGGTCCTTATTATGGATGAAACTGTGAAACGGCTTAGATTAGGGTGGACTCTCTGCCCAGCTTCCCTCATAGTCAGGCCATGGTTTATGACATGGTCCACCAAAGTTGCTCTTATGTCATCCGAAATAATGGTCCTTGCGTGGCCTCTTCGACCACGTCCTCTTCTCTCTCTCTCTCTCTCTCTCTCTCTCTCTCTCTCTCTCTCTCTCTCTCTCTCTCTCTCTCTCTCTCTCTCTCTCTCTCTCTCTCTCTCTCTCTCTCTCTCTCTCTCTCTCTCTCTCTCTCTCTCTCTCTCTCTCTCTCTCTCTCTCTCTCTCTCTCTCTCTCTCTCTCTCTCTCTCTCTAGCTCTCTAGCTCTCTAGCTCTCTAGCTCTCCCAGCCTCCATCCTTGCAAAGTTCTCAAAATGGCTTAACTGAGGCCTTTTTGTAGCTGGCTGATTGGTGTTCAGTTTTGTAAGTAAGTATTTTCAAGTGTGTGTCTACGTCTTTTCAAGATGGTACCCTGAGATTTCATTTTTGAACTAAGTGTCTTATGTATGAAATAGTGTGTAGTGTCTAGGAGCCAGTGTGTTACAGAATTGCAACTAAAGTGCAAAGTAGCGCTTTTGTTTAAGGTATGGTTACACTCTGTTTAAGGTATAGTAACAACAACTTTAAGTTATGTTACTTTGGTTTAAGCATGTGTTCAAGCACCGGGCAAAAACTGTAATGGCTGCTGAAAATTCAGCTTTGCCATCACTAATAATATTTTTGTATTAATTATACTTAAAATAGAAAACAGTTTAAATAAATAAAACATCACATCATTACAATTTTACTGTATTTATTATCACATTTATTATCACAAGATATTTTATCTCACACAGATCAGCAGTTCATGTTCTATTTATATCTAGAAAAGACACTCTGCATTTAGAATCAGTTTAAAAATAGCCAGTAAGTATAAATAAAGTGCTATTATTTACTCTCTGCTTTCAATTTTAAAAGCTTGTTTATGTGTTTGTCTCTTGCTCCTAAGTCACTATGATGTCTAAAATTAGGATGATGTGAAAAACATGGCACTGTATGGCAAGCCGTTTTAGCTTTTATTCATTTCCAGGATATGGATTCTTGATATCAACAATTACATTTTTTGGTATCAACAATTTAATTGTTGATATCAAGAATTGAATTCTTGATATCAACAATTTAATTGTTGATATCAAAAATGTAATTGTTGATATCAAGAATTGAATTGTTGATATCAACAATTTAATTGCTGATATCTGTAATTGTATTTTCACTAGTGAAATGTCACCATAGGCTGCCATTCAAAATGAATTGTTGATATCAAGAATTGATTTTTTACTAGTAGAAACGTAATTTTTGATATCTATAATTACATTGTTACTAGTAAAAATGTGAATTCCTGATATCAATAATTAATTTGTCACTAGTTGAAATGTCTATTCTTGATATCAACAATTCAATTGTTACTAGTAAAAAATATCATTTTTGATATCTGAAAATGTATTTCTGATATCAATATTATTTCAGATATCTAAAATGGCTTTCTTAACAATCACATTCATGATATCAGAAATTAACATTGTCACTAGTAAAAATTTAACTATTGATATCAAAAATGAACATTGTTACTAGTAGCAATTCAATTGTGGATATCAAGAATAGACATTTCAACTAGTAACAATTGAATTCTTGATATCAAAAATAAAGGTTTTTACTAGTAATAATTGTATTTCTGATATGTGAAATTGGAATTTCAACTAGTAAGAAATCAATTCTTGATATCAACAATTGGTTTTGAATGGTAGTCTATGGTGACATTTCACTAGTGAAAATACAATTGTTGATATCAAGAATTCAATTGTTGATATCAAGAATTCAATTGTTGATATCAGCAATTGAATTCTTGATATCAAAAATGTAATTGTTGATATCAAGAATTTAATTGTTGATATCAACAATTAAATTGTTGATATCAAAAAATGTAATTGTTGATATCAAGAATGTAATTGTTGATATCAAGAAATCATATCCAGGAAATGAATAAAAGCTAAAACGGCTTGCCATAGGCACTGGGGTCTGAGATCGAGAGAGAGAGAGAGAGAGAGAGAGAGATGTAATTGGCCCTGAACAGCAGTCATATCACTTGCCACCTGGGTTCCTCAAACCCCCTTCACCTCAGAATAGCAACAGAAATGCTGCTAGTGCTGTTCCTCCCTCCTTTCTTCTGAAATTCCCAATGTCTTTCATTCCTGCCCCTTCGTCATCCTGTCATCGGTCCGTTACTTTGATAAATTGACATGAGTGAGATTTCTGAGATGTCATACCTTAAGGCTTTTTGCTTTGAAGTTAGTGCTGAGCTTTTGCAACACATCTATTTTCATTTCAATACTGTGTGATTCAACTGCAGAGGGGCCCCCTCTGAAAGTGTAAGGAACTAATAGATATCTGGCCCCAGCTCGACCTCCGAGTGCTTGGGTACCAGGTGAGTTGAAACACTGTTGCAAATGGCGTTATTTCCCTGTCAAATGTCGAGAGCGCATTATTGTAGCGCGAAAGTACATTAATATAATGCGCAAGCGTGAATCTCAATGCTCGAGCGCGGAATATAATGTGCGAGCGCGAATCTCTTTCTGCTCGCGCACAGAATATAATGTTCCGAGCGCGAATCTCTCTGCTTGCGCGCGGGAACTGGGCGCGTGCTCTCAGATAAACGCTACTCTTGTAAGAATTTTCTCTGGGGTCGCTCAGAGAATATGCCTGCACTTAAAACGTGTTCGGTGCAATCGCGAATCTCTCCTCTTCGCTTAAAGTAAGCGTGTATGTGCTTAGACTCTGTCCCCTGCGTTCACGCATGCCTAATTACTCTTCTCTTCGATTTCTTTCTCTTAAATTTGCTCTTGGCATAAACGCTGTCAAAACAGTAACAACCAATCATGCTATTCCATATGTTATGTAGGGTTTTTTCCCCTTTTTTTCTGCTGTTATGTAAAGCACTTTGGCCAGCCAGTGGCTGTTATAAAAATGAGCTATATAAATTAAATGAACTTTAACTTGTGAATGTTATTGGCTGTTTTTGGTCATAATCCCTGTCCTTGTGTTCCCATTGTCTCTAGCTTTGTTCCCTTAACCATTGTTGGTGATTCTATATGTTTAGTCTAAGTTTATGTTCATGTTAATTTCATATTGTCACTTCAACCCAAATCGGTTTATTGGAACAAACTTGGGTTAAATTCAACTCGACTTCAGTGGACTACATTACACATATCATAGACACGATTCATGGGTATTTTTTTTTAAATTATCTTTCTAGATCTTTTTGTCTTAATTTTAAAATCTGAATGAAACGTTTTTCATTATCTTAGAAGAACATTAAGAGAACGTTTATATAATGGGAGAATTGAACGTTTGAATAACGTTCTTATAACCAAGCAAGAACGTTAATACAACGTTTATATAAAGGGAGAATTTAACGTCCTTATAACCAAGAAATAATGTTAATACAACATCTAAAAAACTGGACGTTTTGAAGTTCCCTACAAACATTCAGAAATAAAGGGGGGAAGAGGAGAGATTCGCGATTGCACTGAACCATGGGCGTCAGTTTGGTTTGAAATGTGCTGGGGACAGAGACGGATTCGGAAGTGCATTTTCAAAAGTGCTGGGTACAATGAATGACATTATTTTTTTCTCTCTCTTTCGCGCAGATCATGTTTTGAAAGACGATGTAACGTTACTGTCACTTAATGTAAATAAATAAAAATGTATACAAACATGTGATGATGTCTGACTCGTTTTATGTTGAACTTGAAAGCCTTAGGTTTTTAAAAAGCATTAGACATACGAGTAGCCTATGACCCACTATTCTGCTTCATAAGATAAGTAACATTGACAATATGACATGACGTGGTTTAATGTAAACAATGATTACCAAATTTCTCTCTCATATTGCTCCTCATAACAACTGAAAAACTGTCCAAAAAAAATCGCCAATTGACAACACAACTTCTGCGTTCTGCACTACAATTTTGCCAAGATTGAAAAAGCAAAAATATGTGTCGCACAGATGAACGATGATCACACCATGATCTGACACTGCATCCATCCAATCGTATCACCATTTTGACCAAAACTTGAAAGCACCCCGCCTCCATCATCATCCTCATCACAACTATTCCAGAATTCAGCAATAGATAAGCAATAATTAAACAAGATACTGACTACTCCACGATCATCTCCGACTCCACCAATGCTTGCTGTACGAACGCAAACCGTAACTAAGTTAGCTGAGTAAGTTGGTGGCTAAGGCAAGGCTAACATGATGTATCGCAAGAGAAGAGTTAAAACAGCTGATCCGTTGTGTACAAATGCACAAGACTATAGCCACAATACCAGCAAAACTTAAGTAATAAACATTGTTTTAACTTTCCACTGTTTATAGGAAAATGCAAGTAATCGCGTCGGCGCCTCCATGTCCACACTCCGCACAAACACTTGGATATGCGCCTAACAACAGTGAACATATATATCTTGTGCGAACTGAGTCAGCTAAGCTAACTACAGCTAGCTGCTCTTCCCCTCAAGTTAGCACAGTCTCTAAGCTTACTGTTTACTGTTACTTACGAGCTGCTCTTGGTCAAAACTACGAGAAATTAGTTTACTGATTGTCAAGAATAAATGAATACGTTACCTCCTCCACATGTTCATCCAGGCAGCCAGCAGCACTACGAATAAAATTGTCCAGTCAGGTGGCCAGGAGAAAAGTGAAGTGAACAGGCACGTCAGCTGAGCTGCACCACCCAATCATGTGCGATTCCGACACGGGGAATTCAAATCAAAGTAACAAGTTCCATTTGGCATGCCACCCACCCCTCCCCCAACCTAGAACGTATCCCAATGTTACAGTTGTTGCAGTGTTATGAACAGAGAAGCGTGTAGCCAGCGCAGCAGCAGAACGGCTAAATTGAGCTCGAGGTTTTCCAAAAAAAAGTGGTGGGTACAAAATGACTCATCACGAAATCTGGTGGGTACGCGTCCCCACCGTCCCCACCGAAATCGACGCCCCTGCACTGAACACGTTTTAAGTGCAGGCATATTCTCTGAGCGAGCCCAGAGAGAGAATTCTTACAAGAGAAGTGTATCTGAGAGCGCGCGCCCAGTTCTCGCGCGCGAGCAGAGAGATTCACGCTCGCGCATTATATTAATGTGCTTTCGCGCTACAATAATGCGCTCTCGACATTTGACAGGGAAATAACGCCATAGTTGCATTAAAGCTCAACAATAACCTCTATGTACGTCAGTGAATCAGACCAGACAGACATACTTGAGTATCAGCGAGCAATAATGCGATCCAGACGGAAAACGAAAATGAAGTTCCTGTATAAGAGATTAATGACAGCTGAATTGGGATTATATACAGCTGGCGTATGTCTTCCTCAAAGAAATTAACCAATGGCTCTGCAAGGGGTTGTTTCAAGAGGTTTATTCAGTCATATTTCAAGTGTGGCTGCCTGAAATGAAAATGTTTGTGTAGAAAAAAAATGCAGGGAAGAGATTCACAGGAATGTTACTGAAATAACAAAACTAAGCTTTTATTTTTTGTTGCATTTTTGTTTTGTTATTTTTTATTCCATTATGTCCATTATTACAATTGTCCCCAATCTCTGTGCACACGTATATGGAGCAGTGTATGCCATTTAACAATGAATTTGGTAGACCTTCAGTTTAATAAATACTTTCATAGATAGCTGTCCCAGATCAGATGAAACCCATGAGAGAGAGAGAGGGAGGAATACATTAGTTATTAGTAGTTCAATGAAAAGAGTGAATGTGGCTGTACTTTGAGCCAATAAAAAAAATGTGTACACATTTCACCAAGGTTAGATTTCGGGTTACAAGATAAAGATCCATTCAAATAAGAAAAGCAAAAATATTTTAGGCAAATGTAACTAAACTGAATGCAACATTTTCACGTTTCATATTAAAATCCTATGTGCTAGTGTCTGAGAGAGCATTTGTATGCACTATGCAGTATACGTCTTGAATGGATATTGATTTATAAGAAAAGCTATTATATTGAAATCATTACTGGTTGGCTGGAGACATGTCTTGAAACAGGAGTTTGTTATCCAAACACCAGAGCATTACCCATTTAAACATGCACACGGATACAACATGAACGCTTTGCAATTTTAAATGTCCCCTGACATGAAATTTTCACTTTCTGAGGTTTTTTTTAACATTGTGGCGGGTGGAAACTTTTCGTGGGAAAAAGGGAAACTTCTTCTCGCCCTTGGGGGAGTGAAGCCCCTTTTAACCTGTTCAGCGTCTTAAATTATAATGAAAACACCAACTACGCCACCCAGGGAGTTTCACCCCGGGAAATAGAGTTAAACTAGCTCAATGAGTAGCTCTCCAAATTTACAGGAAGCACACAGGTTCGGTTCATGCATGAAGCCAGAGACGCAGTTCGAGTAAAACAATTTTATTTAGATCATTAAAATGGACATCAATATAAAGTAGGTTTCACACTAACACAAAAAAAAAAGAAAAGAAAAAAAGGAAAACGAGTGCTGAGGCCTTACCATTGGAGGAAGCCGGGTCAGAATGTGTGGGACCTCAGGGGTTAAGGATTCCCTAATCACACCAAAGTAACCACACTCCAAATACACAATAACAAAAGGGAAACAGCACACAGGAGGAGACCCCACCACCAAGGACACCGACGCCACCACTTCTGGCACTCAGCACTAAAAGAAAACACATTCAATTAATAAGGACAGTATCACAGTCACTGAAATACAGAATGACCAGACGCCCAATTGCGCGATGAATCCTGCGCTATAAAGTGCATCAAGGAGTCCCGAGGCCGGAATCAACTCCTCTAGCTCTTCCTCATGAACAGTCGGTTAGTACACCGGAATCAGTTAAAACAGAGCAATCCGTAGAGACAGAACAGCAGCATAGCGGGAAATGAGAGACTTGTGCAGGAACCGGCGCCAGCAAGCGCTTCACGGTCCTAATGTACATAAACAAATCACATTTAGTAACGGTGCATGATTAAATATACACACACAATGCCAACTGGCTTACATACATACCCGTCAGGGAGCTGCGCATATATACTAATCGTGTCGTTTAGTACAGCTACACGAAACCTACAATCAAACGGCCCATTACTTTATACTCAATCACGCAGATGTTTTAAAGAGGAAAACAGATTCAACCTACCAACAGCACCACGCAACCCGGTTCCGTTACAGGAAAGATCGGTTTGTGACAGGAGAAACACTGCAAAAGACATTGCACACTGTAATTCCCATTACAACACTAACGAGGCCTCTAGGAAATGAGAAAGTTAGCCACGCTCTACTACCTGTTTGATAACCGTAACTGCACCACAAACACGAGGACCCACCACGAAAATGTGCCTCTGATGGCAAAACCATAAAGTGTCACACAAGCCACCCTCTGCCCATATAGCATGCAGTTCAGTCCTGATTGGTCCAGAGAGTATGACCTACACCTGCTGCAGTCAATCAACCCGCTACAATCAATGAGTTCCCCTAGCCTGTATGGTCCCCCAGTGGCTAGAAATTTCAATCGGTGTAAACCGAGCTTTGGCTATCTTTCTCTGCCTTTGAGAAAATAAAAGCTCAGACGGGCTGATCTTGAATCTCCTCCGTATGACGTCATACGGAGGAAAGGTAACCTCCCCTTTCTCTGCTTTGCCCGCCCAGAGAATTTGGCTCGCCCATGAGAAAATGAGCTAGGAAGTACGAACGCAGGGAGCGCGATTTGAGTTTTTCCTCGAGAGATACTATGGCTTGCAAATGAGCGAAGCATGGCAGTTGATCAGTGTTCGGCTGTACAAATGAACACAAAAGTATTTTTTAGTTCCTTCATCTGAGCCTCTGAAGAAACAATGGGTCAATTTTATTTTCTCTGGAAATGCGCCGACACAACTTCCCAAAGTTTTGTATGGTCCAAACATTTCACCAACGACTGTTTCCTCAACTTGGGCCAATACATAGCTGGCCTCGATGAACGTCTGAAAATACATAGATCGAGCTACCAAGCAACCATTTCTGATGTGTAGCCTAATTGTTCAAGTTCAGACAGGTAATCTTTCTCTCAAAATCGTTCAATACTGTTTATGCATAAGTCAAGCCAGTGACTAAAATATCAACTTCACATGGTTTCTTTTAGTAGGATGAAAATAATCTTATTTAAATTGTGAACAAATTATACAGAAAGCGATCAAAGAACAATCTTTCCACACAGCGCGAGTTTATCTGGACAACTCGTTATGAAATCAATGACGCACGTTACACTGCACAGCGAAGCTCTTACTGTATGTACATCATCGTGTTTGCATTGGTGAAAGCATTAGAGAGAGTGCAGAAACTGCATTGCAATGATAAGATCTTCATTCTCGCGATCAACAGACTGTCATATGCTTGCTCAATGCTCATCATAACCTTTTATGTGATGGGAAGAGATCTAAATACTTTAAAAACTTCTCACGATTCGTTCATCTCGATAGCTGTAATAGTAAAAACGTATAATAGCTGTAGTAAAAGTATTCGAGAGAGTTTCACATGTAATATGTAGCTATTTCATATGCAAGCATGTCAGCCAATCACAGCAGTGGCCGGTTACACTGAATCCCACAGCAGACACGCCCCTTCAAATCAGAGGCTAAAATCAGGCTAGGAAAAATGCCTTTTATTTCTAAATTATGACTATTTTTGATCTAAAAAGCATACTAACATTATAAGGGCAACCCAGGAAACATTATAAAATATTAAAATAACCCCATGTCAGGGGACCTTTAATTAAGTGTTAGGAGTTGTCCTTGGTGCTAAATTGTGATTCAATCTGTAGTTTAAGTCAGTAGTCATGTAGCAAATGCTTTTTTCCAAAGCGGCTGTACAGACACTTATTAGAGGGATAGTTTCCCTGCAGCATCCTGGGGTTCAGTGTCTTGCTTAAGGCCACAAATGGTGCTAGCTCATGGCTCGCTTTATGTGGGGATTGAGAAAATTTACGACAGAGTTTTCCCATTAGATAGCCCAACGTATTCATGTGTATCATGTAGACATGCATATGTCAGACCTGCCAGCCAACTTCAGCAGCCCTTTCATTCATTTGATCTTTCACTGATGCCCACTGTACAGTGTTATCTTCATTCACATTGTTGCTCTCTCCTTCCCCTCACTCCCGTGTGGGAGAGAGCAACATGCAGACATTCCCTGCACACACAAAGAGGGAAGTTACACATGGACACGTAATTTAATTCTTCACGTACCGGAGACAGGAGTATGTTGGACTCTGTTCTGACAGAGTACAGCCAGAAGAAACACAGAGACGTGGACTCCTACAGAGAGAGGATTTGTGTTTATCCCCGCATGCGTCCTTCCGATCATATCTCTTCCTGTCTCTGTTCCTGTTCTCTCTCTCTCTCTCTCTCTCTCTCTCTCTCTCTCTCTCTCTCTCTCTCTCTCTCTCTCTCTCTCTCTCTCTCTGTCTCTCTGTGTGTTTTAAACTTTATCTCTTTCAGACACTTTGTACTTTATTTGCAACAATGCTATATCACCAGAAACAAGAAGCTGGGTGGAATGATAATCATATGATTTTTTGATGTTGTTGTTGTTTTAATTGCAGTCAGAGCATTATGTTAATAACGACTGATAACGAAGCACTGTCTCTCAGGTGTAGTTAGATCTGATAATCTCCCACGTTGTTTGTGTGTGTATTTAAGATAAATCTTTGAAATATCTCAGATAGTGCTCTTCAATTTATTTTATTTACATAATATACTATTTTGTCATATTTCCTTTCCTGCACTCTCATTTCCTGTTTTGGAGTAGTATAGGGCCTAAAAAGGGCAGTCCTATGTACATTATGCTGCTGTGAAAATGTTTTGTCCTTTCAAAGAGTTAAAAAAAAACCAGATAACAACATTAGGACTCCTTAAAACTAAATACATTCAGGCTATAAAAATGTATTTTCATCGTGTAGCATGTTCATCATGTTGTGTTCTTCCAGAGCTTGTAGAAGATTTTATTATTTAGAAAATAAGTAATTTAGCTATATATCTATTATTTCCTCTGTGTGTAACTTTGGTTTGACTTTTGGAAGCCAGAAGAAAGGCCGGAATGTTGCTGCAGCTGAAAATTATATTCTGAGAAGTCACATGACCTTTACCCAAAATATCTATAGGGTGTGTTGCCATTTTCGGAAAAGGATGTATGGTCTGTGTAAGCCAAGCAAAAAACTGGAGCAACCTTCTGCAGAAGATGCTCGGCTTTGTTGTAAAATAAAGTCTAATATTTCTGGCATCAAAGATCTCTGAGAAGTGATTTCACAAAAGAGAGAAACCACAACAAGCTCTGCTAGCTTCATTTCTTGCTCTGCAATTTCTAGGTAAACTGAGACATGAATAAATCTGTAAGAGTGTGTAGGTGTAAAGCATCATTCAGAGCACAGCGTGACTATTTGAAATATGTCCCCAGTGGCGGTTACATTGAATTACACTCCGGGCGAGACCGTCTTCGAGCACATTTGTTACCCTCTTCGAGCACAATTGTACTTTGCATATTATACTGTAAAAGTACATAATTATAGTTGCTTTTAGTTGATCATAACTAGAGATGAAATTGCATGAACATTTAATTTCATGATTATAGTGACCATAATGATCACGGTTATCAACGAATCCTGTTCAAAAAGTACTACTACACAATGAAATCAATTCAACAAGTTTTATGTCAAAAACTAGCAATTAACAAATAAAATTAGCATCAATATGCACTTTTTGTTTACATAAACATTAAAATAATAACATTAAAAATGATGACCAGATTTCAAAAGAGTGTCTTGCACCAGGTACAAGTTCAAATAAAGTTTTGACAAAAAAGGTTTTATAAAAAGATAAACCTCACATATTTCAGATAATTCTTTTATAAAAAGAATGAGTAAGATAAATTACTGACATTTATAATGCACATTAGTTTATCTTTTAGTAAAATTCGGTCCGATTTTCCCGTGGCGTCTGTCGTTGCTATGCAACCATCCACTGCACTCTACCAAAGTCCTTTTAGGCAAGTCATGCCACTCGGCCGCCATCTTGGCAACGCCTCCAGGCAGCTATTTCGGACTAACAAGACCAGGCTCCTATCTAAATGAATGGGCAGAGACTCAGAACTGCACTTTCACTGGTCACCGGGACATAAAAACTGCATGTATACAAACACTAATAAAATATGATAAAAATCGCTGAAAAAGTTTGATGACTTTGCCCCAAAATAAGGTTTAAAACGCCTTTTTCCCCACAGGTTATACTTTTACTGTGCATGCGCAAGGGTTCTCTCGCTCTCTGTCGTGCGCGCGCTACTGCTCGCTCGCTCTAGATTCCGGGAGATTTGAACTAATTTGCGGTCATCAGGGAGCCGCTATCAATCTGCGGGAGACTCCCGGAACTTACGGGAGACTTGGGATGTCTGATATTTACACAACTAACACATATCAAATCTGCCGCCTTTTCAAACAGTAACATATTTTCCGCTGTCGCAAACCTCAACTGTGCGCATGAGTCGGTGGAACCAGACGATAGGCTTAAATGTTTTCCGGCTTGACTGTTAAAAGCAGACGATTGGCTTTCCAGCGGGAGGGGCGGGGCATGTGCATACAACCGCCATCTTTGGCAATACGGGTTTTCCCTAAATAGTTGTATTAAGGATTGAGGAAGTGGCATGTCTCTATATAAATAGTCTCTGACTCTACACAACGTCGACAATGACAAAGTTTTGCTAATGGATTTCCACCACCAAAAAAACGCTTGCTGTAGCTCTGCTACAAGATTTATTTACGGAGTTTAGAGAAAAACACCAGTAGTGTTTGAGTACACCCCCATCCTTCATGTTTACTGAGCTTTCAATGTTGTTACGGAAAGGGTGAAGCTGACTAGTTGGTTCTTGTCACATGAACTGCGGTGCGTTTGCAGCATTCTTGAAAGTAGAGACTTTTTCATTTTACTGCGCCTGGAAAAAATGAGCGTGTCGCTTCAATTATGAGCGCGCTTTCCACACGCCAACATTTGAACGAACTTTAGCGCGCAAAAGACGCGATATGTAAACGGTCCCTTGCGAGCTACCTCCAAACAAGCCACAAGCTAGCTCGCGAGCGACGTGAATGGAGACCCCTGTGATAGATAATAGAAAACTGCTTAGAATTATTTATTTTATTTTTTACTGCTCATGAAAAAATGCCGCCCGGGCAGCTGCCCGATTCGCCCGTGCCAAAAACCGCTACTGTATGTCCAAACCGCTAGGCTACTGTATGTCCCACCGAAAATTGTCATTCTTACCATTTTAAAACTTTAGCTCCAGGGAAAAAAACATTTGTGAGACAGCAAGATAAGACTTGAACCAAGTGATCCCTATTAAGAACCCAAAACCCTGCAAAACTAAAACTCTGTTTTAATTGGAAATCGAGATGTTGTAGGCTAACTTGTGATGATTAGGCTTTAAAGTGATAGAAGCTTTAACCCTCAGGTACTCTTCTGTCATTTCTGACCGAAAAAGTTTCTGTTTCGAAATGTTAAAAATCCCAGCTTCATCAGAAAATTACAAAACTTTCTGACTTTTTTGGCATTAGGCATGTGAACACAAAACAAATTTGAGGTTATGATTCGAGCAGTTTAAGTGGTCATAAAAAAATAGTCACACTTTTGCTCTTTGGTCAAAAATGACCGACCATAGAAAAGGAACGGGAAATTGACAAAAACACAAAATGTCTGAGAATTTTTGTCTGTACAATCTGCAAATCGGCCACGGTGCAGAAAAAAAGTGTTCAACAATGAAGGGGTGACACTCTAAAACACCAAGAGTGCAAAACAGACACACTCACCCACACACACAGAAACACACTTTTTATACACATACACACCAATGAATTTTGAACGACCATAGGAAATGAATGGGAAATTGACAAACACAAATTCTCTACAAATCGGCCACAATGCAGAAAAAAACATCAATAGTGAAAAACATAACATAATTAATTAATATAATATAATATAATATATATATATATATATATATATATATATATATATATATATATATGTATATATATATAATATAATTATTATTCAAATGATTAAAATAATAATGAATATATTTTTTTTTAATAATAAATTAATATGTTTAAAAATAATAATAATAACAATAGTAATATATATATATATATATATATATATATATATATATATATATATATATATATATATATATATATTAATAAGCTGTGAAAAAGCGTTACTGTTTTTTTTTTTATTGAATTGTAATGTTACCTGTAACAAAATGCTTTCTTTGTATTCAGGTTTGACTGTAGTAATAATGCAAAAACGTGTACACTTCACATCTACTTTTTTTATTTTTTTATAAACAATGGCAAAAAGTATTTTTGAGAATTAAAAAAAAATAATACATTCAAATCCACATCTTAAAAGCAAGTATTTTTTTTCCCAAAACAACTAGAGAATTCACAAGCCTCTCCATAGACAGCTATACAGGCATCTAGTGCACTGAAAAAAAAACATTTTTTTCAATTTAGTTGTTTCAACTTATTTTTGTGAGTAGAGATAACTAGATTGTCCAGATAACAAGACATTTTAAGTTTTCTTGTCCTCAACTAGACTAAAAGTTGAATGAACAACTTAAATTGTTATTTTAACTAAAAAATGTATGTTTTAACAACTGCACTAGATTTGCAGTTGAATTAACAAGTATAATTGTTATTTTAACTTATAAATGTAAGTTGAAACAACTGCACTACATTTTCTGTGCGTTTTACTTCAATTATACTATAATGCTTTAATAGCAGTAAATTTACGTTGTAAACTAAACTTAGTAAACTAAACTTAATATGTGTATTGCTGTCTGGTAGACTGCATTACAACCTAAACTTCAATTGTATTTTATTTTGTACATTAAAAACATTAGCCTACTGTTATTTACAATAATGAGCACATATTAATTAAATAAATGTAATTAAATTTCACTAAAAATTTGTCTAGCTGTTTCAGTTTTAGTCAGAATTAGATTCAATCCATCATGGGCAGATTAAGCGATTCATGAAAATGAACCTCTCAATATGATTCGGTGAATATTTTTTTTCTCTGAGAATTTTCGAGAGAAGCATGCGGCAACCGGATGATTTTCCATGTTGGACCACCTTACACGAGTCTTCAGAAGAGAAGTGTGACATTTTATATTGTGAAAGTGGATGCAAGTTTTTAGTTCATAATAAGCGTTTTATAATTGTGTTATCGAATATTAAAGATTTGTAAAGCACACAATTAAATGTTTGTTACAGTCACAGTGTAAATATTGTTCACAAATACGTAATTTCTGACATATATCATACATTAGCCTACATTTAAGTGCAAATGACAACTAGTAAAAGCAGATTTTTAGAATTATAGTATCCATTTCGAGTCAAAGTGTTTTTGCACATACAGAAGATTCGCTGATTTTACTTCCTTGTGTTCAAGCTTCAGTCAAGTTCATTACAAGCTGCTCGTTCACCAACCGGACCAAACCGGATTTTTTACCTCAGTTTTACCTCAATTCAATCTTTGAATTAATAAAGTAACTGTCAAATTTAACCGATATGGGTGATATAAATATTGCAGGTGATATAAATATTGCAAGTAATACTGTGGTTTGAAATGTCACGTTTTTTATTACTATTCAGTGTAGGCCTGTTACTCGTAAGTTAGGCCTCGCGCCATTTCGTTGCGCTTTTGTTCATGTTTTAAGAAATATTTATAATAGGGTGAATTACTCACGATGTTGTCACAAATTTAATATTATTGAGTGTATTTCTGCACATAGAAGATTCGCTCATTGTACTTCGTGTTGACTCACAGGTTCAGTCAAGTACTTTGACTAAAAGCTTGTTCACCAACCGGACTTTTGTTAACGTTACCTCAGCCACTATAATTCAACTCAGTTGCAGAGCACCATATAGGTAAGTTTTGCCCACAATCTTTGAATTAAAAAAGTAAATGTCAAATTGAATCGATATGATACAATTAATTGAATTAATACGTCTGTGGTTTGAATGTTTTCATTATTGCTATTCGGAGTTTGGATGTTGCGCCATGTGGTCGCGCATATGTTCATGTTCCTGTTAAGCTGCAACCACACTTTTGAAAAATCCCCAGAAATGGCATACACAAACTGAAACGGATACAGTTAATGAACCCGTTGTACTAAGTATGATCTCATTTGAAAGCTAACACCTGGCAGTTTATTGTAAATGTAGAATTAATTATTGTCATAATGAAAAAAAATTGTTATAAATAGCTTCAAAGTTTTGTAAAGTTATTAGAAATTAATTTTTATGAAACATCTTCATGAAAATAAAATTGAAGCTGGCATTGTAGCAATCTAGAAATGCACTGCAGCTAAAGCCACATGTCTGACCATGTTATTTTTTAAAATCTGAAGATTGTAAGTCTAAAACTCTTTATTTAGTTCAATGTTTTTCAAGATCATGTCATATGACTTTATTTTGATTAGACTCTAAAATGCAAACTGATGTTTATTGTCATCTTCTAAGCATCTATTCAGTCTATTGTCTCTATTGTTTTGTGGTGCAAACGAGCCCCATTCAGTGTCAGTCTTCCCTGCACACATTCACACCTCTCCAGACTGGTCATGGCTCTAAATATGCTTTTCTTTTGTCTGCATTATAATCACTAATGACTGGCTATTCACGCTGTTTTAATCCCTAATTTCTTTTACCAAAGTTCTCTCTTCAGATTTTAAACAGATTTTAAACTATCAAATGGCCTTTTTGAAAAAAAGAGACATTTCAGTAAGCATTCTTATTTAGAAAAAATCGTAAAAATAACAGCTGGGTGGCAGCAGGTGCACCAGAGCAAGCTAGCATGTTAGTTTAGTACACCATCAATACACGACAATTTATGAGATTAAAAACGTGTTTGTGCTCCAAACTTACTTTATAGCGCAAGTCGAGTGTTTTAAACTTTCTGTGATCTGATTTGGCTTCAGATAAAAAAAATCAGACAGAAAATATATTATTTTACAGTATTCTGCACAAATGACAGTCTATATATCGATTAGCATTACATTATAAATATAATCTATTATTATGAAAATACCTGACATGGCTCGAAGAACACAGGTAAATCAAATATCATTGCAATCATGTTTGTCTTCAAAACATGTTTATCTGCAGTTACAGCGATCTCTGTTAGCTTTGTAAAGTCAGGGACTTCCTGGAATGTCACATGGTTATGGCTCTTCTTCATGTGAGTGCCGAAGTGATGACGTCACTTTGTAGGACAACTCGGAAGCTAGCGGCGCATGGGTTCCCTCGATCGAAAAGCTATGCATTTTCCCCATAGACTTTTGGAAAATCGCAAAAAATAAGATCTGTATTTAACAAAGAGTTGTGACCCTTACACGTTTTGTCTATCAAGATAATCTTTACAAGTTAATCCAAAATTTATACATTTTGAAGCCTATATCAAGTTTTAAAACACAAGCAGACACAATAAAGTTTAAAAAACCACAAGCAGGTTATAACTGTGTGTTCTATGTCATAGATCAAAACGTGAAAATATTTAGAGGCTTTGTTCACCAGAGACCTTATTTCAGGCGATTTAAGTCAAGTCAAGTCAAGTCACCTTTATTTATATAGCGCTTTTTACAATACAGATTGTATCAAAGCGCTTCACAGTGATAACATGAAAACAATATAACAAAGTTTGTTTCTAAAAGATATTGCGTCAACGTCCACCTTAAGTAAGGCAGATCAATAATATTATTGAATATTAAATGTCCCCAACTAAGCAAGCCAAAAGCCAAGGCAACAGTGGCAAGGAACCAAAACTCCATCAGGGACAGAATGGAGAAAAAAACCTTGGGAGAAACCAGGCTCAGTCGGGGGGCCAGTTCTCCTGTGGCCAACGAAGGAACAGTGCATGATTCGGGCAGCATTACAAGTCAGATTGGATCGGAACATTTAGAGTATTTTTTGGAAGTCCAAGTATGCACGCCGGTCTTAAGACGAGTTGTTGAGGATCAGTGCCGTCCACCATAGAGAGTCCATATCGCCCGTGTTGAGTCGTCACTTCATAGGCTTTGTGATTGGAGCATCTGAAGTCTCCGTGAGAGGCTGGATACAAACTGGAGCTGACGAATGCCATTTTCTCGGGACTCGCGTCCCGAGATAACAGCAGAAAAGCAAAGGGAAAATAATTAGCGTAGCTGCTGTTCATAATGATGATTTCCATAACACAGGCGTAAATGACAAAACATGAGGACAGTGACTCTTGCGTCCCAAAATCACCCCCCTCCGTCCCCCACTCAACTCAGCCCAGCTTACTGACCTCTACGTCCCTCCTGCTGCTGAGACCTAACCACAATCTCACAATCTCTCCGCAACCCAACCATACGCGCCAACCCGTTGACTAAGGCTGTCGAGCCCCACTGGTGCGTGAATAGGCAGTTTCAGTGGACAACGGTTCCGTATGGCATACTACCTACCGCAACACAATATCTGCCCAACCACCCGTCATTCACGCAATATACACAGGAACGTAATGACTGCAAATACTATGCAACCTATACAGATAACCTACAGTCTCTTCAAGTTTTATAGTATTAAATGCATTTGATCTGATTCAGCAGTATTATAAAAGGTAAGCATTATGTAAATGCTTGGCTGAAGAGATGCGTCTTTAATCTAGTTTTGAACTGGGACAGCGAGTCAGAGCCTCGAACAATATCAGGAAGGCTATTCCAGAGTTTAGGAGCTAAATGTGAGAACGCCCTCCCTCCTTTAGTGGACTTAGATATCCTAGGAATGACTAGAAGCCTCGAATTTAGTGATCTTAAAGAACGCGATGGATTGTAGGGTGATAGAAGGTCCATTAAATACACAGGAGCTAAACCATTTAGGGCTTTATAGGTCAGTAGTAGTACTTTGTAATTGATACGGAACTTGATAGGTAACCAGTGTAGAGATGATAAAATTGGTGTTATATGATCATATTTTCTTGACCTAGTAAGAACTCTAGCGGCTGCATTTTGCACTAACTGTAGCTTGTTTATTGAGGATGCAGGACAACCGGCTAATAAAGCATTACAGTAATCTAGTCTCGAGGTCATGAATGCATGAACTAACTTTTCTGCATCAGAAACAGATAGCATGTTACGTAATTTAGCAATGTTTCTAAGATGGAAAAAGGCTGTTCTTGTTACATTTGAAATATGATTTTCGAAAGACAAGTTGTGGTCTAGTATAACTCCCAGGTCTTTTACCGTAGAGGATAAAGTAACAGGACATCCTTCTATATTAAAGTTGTATTGTAAGTGGTTTTGTGGATAGTTTTTTGGACCAACAAGTAATACCTCCGTTTTATCTGGATTTAGAAGCAGGAAATTATGCGTCATCCAGCATTTTATATCTTTAAGACACTCTGTCAATTTTGATGAGTTAGTGTTTTCATCTGGTCGTGATGAAATATATAATTGAGTGTCATCAGCATAACAGTGGAAATTAATTCCATGTTTTCTTATAATATTACCAAGTGGCAGCATATATATTGAGAATAGCAGAGGGCCTAACACCGATCCTTGCGGCACTCCATAGTCTACTGACGTTATCTTCGATTTTTCCCCATTTAAACAAACAAAATGGTAACGGTCTGATAAATACGATCTGAACCAGCTTAATGCCTGTCCCTGAACACCAGTGTAGTTTTGTAGTCGATCCAAGAGTATTTTATGATCTATAGTGTCAAACGCAGCACTAAGATCGAGTAGAACTAATATTGAGATACAGCCTTGGTCAGAAGCTAAAAGTAAATCATTTGTAATTTTAACTAGCGCAGTTTCTGTGCTATGATGCGGTCTGAATCCTGACTGAAATTTTTCATATATCTCATTTTCTTGCATGAAAGAGCACAATTGAGCGGACACAGTCTTTTCTAGTATTTTAGACATAAATGGAAGATTTGAAATCGGTCTGTAATTTGCTAAGTTATTTGGATCTAATTGCGGTTTCTTAATGAGAGGTTTTATTACTGCTAGCTTGAATATTTTTGGAACATGACCTAAAGATAAAGACGAGTTAATAATATTAAGAAGAGGCTCTTCCACTACAGGTAACACTTCTTTCAGAAATTTAGTTGGTATTGGATCTAATAAACATGTTGTTGGTTTAGATGCAATGATAAGTTTATTTAGCTCTTCCTGTCCTATAGTTGTAAAGCAGTGTAGTTGTTCTTGAGGGGCGATAATTGAGGCTGAATCATAATTTAGCAAAAACCCATTCAAAAATCCCATAGACTTTAGAGCGAGGGAACCGGGAGTGCTAAAATGCTAACTCACTTCCGCGTTTTGGCCTACAGAGTGACGTCGTAAATTCGGCACTCTATACTGTGCATAGAGCGCCGGCGCCCTCAGGCTGCCAGTATGGATTGAAAACACAGTACATCAGAGTATCCAGCGCTCATGATTACATCGACGCATTTGGGTATACATTCAATAAATATTATTCCTGTCTATAGAAATCTGATGTAAACCTATGAGAATATATCAATATTTCTCCAAATCTCCACATGTTTGAGCTAAAAGCCCTGAGGGACGTTGTTTTGTCAAGCTCTGTCATGACGATCGCACAGGAGTTTTTTTCTGAATGGAAGCGGCTGACGCTCATAATTCATATTAAAGGTATCGACTCATTTTTTAATTACACAACTCCTGACACAAATTAAGACATAGGCCTAACTGTCACTATAAGTTTCTCAGAATACAATAGTGGTCAAATACTGAAACTTAAGTCTTATATCTTTTTAATGATGTATAGTTTGTCAAGATAATAACATTAAATCTGATAGTAACTTTGAACTATTTAAAAAAAAACGCTTCAGTGCGCCCGTGCTCTGGTGAAGCTTAACAGGTTAAGAAATCTTGATAATAGGGTGAATTAACTTAGTCACGATGTTGTCACGAATTTAAGATTATTGAGTGTGTTTCGAATCAGAGTGTTTTGCACATAGAAGATTCGCTCATTATTTCCTCCTGTTGACTCACAGGTTCCAAGTTGACTCAAAGCTTGTTCACCGACCGGATTTTTTTACCTTAGTTAGGCCTACTCAGTTGCAGAGCACCAGATACAGGTGAGTTTTCGCTGCAATATTTGGGAATTCTTAAAATTAACTATCAATTTGAATTGATGTGGGTAAAATAAGTAACTTATTGTATATGTACTTTTAAATGTGTCTGTTTTTATTAATATTGGAAATGGTTGTGAGTGTCGATCACTGCATGTTTCAGTGATGCGTGTTTAAATATCACTTGTAATTTGAGAACACATTTCAACCATCTTCCTAAATTCATCATGTGAATCGTTTATAAACCTGTTGTCTGAAGTTTTAGTAATTTGAAATCAAAAATATTAAAGGGTTAGGTTCACCCAAAAATGAAAATTCTGTCATGCATTAATCATTTATTGTAAAATAATTCTGTAATACTCACCCTCATGTTGTCCCAAGCCCATAAGACTTTCGTTCATTTTCGGAACACAAATTAAGATATTTTTGATTAAATCTGAGAGCTTGATCACTCCTCCATAGGCTTCTAGGCAATTTCATTTTGTCGGTCCAGAAAAGTTAGTACAAACATTGTTAAAATAGTCCAAGTGACTACAGTGGCTCAACCTTCAGTTTATCAAGCAGCGAGAATACTTTTTGTGCGCAAAAAAACAAACAAAAATAACGACTTTATTCAATTCTTAATTTTCTTCCGTGTGGGCCTCTGATGTGAGTTCACGAGAGCGCAATGATGCATGCGCGAGAACTGAGAAGATGACGCACATGGGTCTCAATATAGTGTTTAAAATGGTTCTAAAGTGTGCATTTCCTAGATGTCCGAATCGTGAGAAACCAATGAGAAAACGTAAAAGTGCCTTACCAGTGGCGTAAAATTAATGGCTTACCTTTCACACTTTCCTACCAAATGATTCCAAGCGTCATCTTCTCAGTTCTCATGGTGCTATCGTGAACTCATTCAGAGGCCCACACAGAAGAAAATTAAGAGTTGAAAAAAGTCTTCTTTTTTTTTTGCACAAAAAGTATTCTCGTCGCTTGATAAACTTAAGGTTGAGCCACTGTAGTCACTTGGACTATTGTCACAATGTTTTTACTGCCTTTTCTGGGCTGGCAGATATCGATTACCTAGCAGTCTATGGAGGAGTGATCCAGCTCTCAGATTTCATCAAAAATATCTTAATTTGTGTTTCGAAGATGAACGAAAGTCTTACGGGGTTGGACCAACACCTTTAATGCTTTTCAGAGTTTCTTTTTGTGAATTGTTGTGAACAGGATGTTTCATTTGTTGGTATGTTGTTGGAGTGGCATTTTAGAGTGTTTAGTTTAATTGATGAATTTGTTGAGGCTTGAGAGCATAACTAATTGGTAACTTAGTTGATAATAAAATGGCATTCAAGCCAATTCATAGGTCTTTAATGTGTTTAACAAAGTTTTAACGGTTTATTTTGTAACAAAGGATGTTTCTATATTGAATGCTGGTGTTGATCTTGTTTAATGTTATGTAACAGATTAATCCACAAGACCTGCATTGAGACCTTTCCATGAGGTTGTTTTCTGGAATTTCATTGCAGTTTATTGCAAAAAAAATGTGTATTATAACACCTGATGTACACGTTACATCATAAGAAGAATGGCCTTTACGCTAATGTTGTAACGGTCACCAGCTGGAGTGCCCTTGAGAGCCACCAGAGGGAACTCCAGATAAGACTATTATCACTCACAAACTACATTTCCCATAACTCACTGCCCGGACTCACCATCACTTATCACTGATCACATTCACCTGTACCTCATTCACTGATTGCATTCACCTGTGTCTCATCCTGTTGGTCTGTCCATTTATACCATGTTCATTCATTCACTCACCGCGAAGTCTTGTTTAAGTGTTACACTGCATTTCTGAGCATTCTATGGTTTTCTTGTCTCTTGGTTTTGGATATATTGCCCTGTTCCCTGGATTACTCTCTTGCCTCTGGTCCCTGCCTGTTTTGTTTGTTTCTTTGTTTATCTGTTTTGGACTGCCTGTCTGTGTATGACCCTTGCCTGTACATTGGATTACGCCTCTGGATTGCCCTCAAATAAAGCTGCATTTGGATCTTCACCTCCAAGTCTCGGAGCAGTTTCATGACAGAAGACTTCGCCACACCCAGATCCAGCAGCACAGATCTCACCTGATCTTCCCAGCATGAGCCGGGAGTTCGCCGGTCAGATCGCGGCCTTGGCCTTGGATAGCCGCGACCTGTTCCAGTATACCTGGGGGTTTGCCCCTCTCGCTGCCTCCTGCTCTCTCGGTGATGAGGGGATTAAGCTGTGTTACCGGCTAGGGGCTAAGGAGGTCGACCCGAGGGAGCTCCCCGATCTCTCGGGTCTGAATTGGAGAGAGGCACTCGGCCGATGTCTGGAGAGCTTCCTTCCGCGGTACGCCAGGTCATCACCTGATCTCCACGTCCAGCCAGAGACCGTCCAGCCAGAGACGGCCGAGCAAGAGGCTGCTGTTCACGTCACGCCTGCCGAGCAAGAGGCTGCTGTTCACGTCACGCCTGCCGAGCAAGAGGCTGCTGTTCACGTCACGCCTGCCGATCCAGAGACTGAGCTTCACGTCACTTCTGCCGATCCAGAGACTGAGCTTCACGTCACTTCTGCCGATCCAGAGACTGAGCCGATCCAGAGACTGAGCTTCACATCACTTCTGCCGATCCAGAGACTGAGCTTCACGTCACTTCTGCCGATCCAGAGACTGAGCTTCACGTCACTTCTGCCGATCCAGAGACTGAGCTTCACGTCACTTCTGCCGATCCAGAGACTGAGCTTCACGTCACTTCTGCCGATCCAGAGACTGAGCTTCACGTCACTTCTGCCGATCCAGAGACTGAGCTTCACGTCACTTCTGCCGAGCCAGAGACTGAGCTTCACGTCACTTCTGCCGAGCCAGAGACTGAGCTTCACGTCACTTCTGCCGAGCCAGAGACGCTTCACGTCACTTCTGCCGAGCCAGAGACGCTTCACGTCACTTCTGCCGAGCCAGAGACGCTTCACGTCACTTCTGCCGAGCCAGAGACGCTTCACGCCATTTCTGCCGAGCCAGAGACGCTTCACGTCACTTCTGCCGAGCCAGAGACGCTTCACGCCGCTTCTGCCGAGCCAAAGACGCTTCACGTCAATTCTGCCAAGCCAGAGACGCTTCACGTCACGTCTGCCGAGCCGATGGCCGAACCAGAGACTGTTCATATCACTTCCTCCGAGCCAGTGTCTATGGACAAGATGGCCGAACAAGAGACTGTTCACATCACTTCTGCTGATCCAGAAACTGCTCACGTCACTTCCTCCGAGCCAGCGTCTACGGACAAGATAGCCGCCTCCGAGCCAGTGTCTACGGACAAGATGGCCGCCTCCGAGCCAGTGTCTACGGACAAGATGGCCGCCTCCGAGCCAGTGTCTACGGACAAGATGGCCGCCTCCGAGCCAGTGTCTACGGACAAGATGGCCGCCTCCGAGCCAGTGTCTACGGACAAGATGGCCGCCTCCGAGCCAGTGTCTACGGACAAGATGGCTGCCTCCGAATCAGTGTCTACGGACAAGATGGCTGACTCCGAGCCAGTGTCTACGGACAAGATGGCAGCCTCCGAGCCCGAGTCTGTTCCTGTTCCCGAGTCTGTTCCTGTTCCCAAGCCAATGTGTGTGTTGTCTGTTCCTGAGCCGGTGTCTGCTGCTCCTGAGCCGTGGCCGCCCGAGGGGTCTTCACCGCCGTGGCCGCCCGAGGGGTCTTCACCGCCGTGGCCGCCCGAGGGGTCTTCACCACCGTGGCTGCCCGAGGGGTCTTCACCGCCCTGGTCGTCCGAGGGGTCGTCTCCGCCCTGGCCGTCCGAGGGGTCTCCGCCCTGGCCACCTGCTCCGCCCTGGCTGCCTGCACAGCCTGCTCCGCCCTGGCCGCCTGCACAGCCTGCTCCGCCCTGGCCGCCTGCACAGCCTGCTCCGCCCTGGCCGCCTGTACAGCCTGCTCCGCCCTGGCCGCCTGCACAGCCTGCTCCGCCCTGTTCGCCTGCACAGCCTGCTCCACCGCAGTCTCCAGGTCCTCTTCCGCTCCACGGGTCTGGCCCTCCATCCCTCCCCCAGGTCCGGCTCTGCTCCACCTCCCTCCTGGACAATTTGAGGAGCGTCTGGAATCCGCTCCTTAAAGGGGGGGCTATGTAACGGTCACCAGCTGGAGTGCCCTTGAGAGCCACCAGAGGGAACTCCAGATAAGACTATTATCACTCACAAACTACATTTCCCATAACTCACTGCCCGGACTCACCATCACTTATCACTGATCACATTCACCTGTACCTCATTCACTGATTGCATTCACCTGTGTCTCATCCTGTTGGTCTGTCCATTTATACCATGTTCATTCATTCACTCACCGCGAAGTCTTGTTTAAGTGTTACACTGCATTTCTAAGCATTCTATGGTTTTCTTGTCTCTTGGTTTTGGATATCTTGCCCTGTTCCCTGGATTACTCCCTTGCCTCTGGTCCCTGCCTGTTTTGTTTGTTTCTTTGTTTATCTGTTTTGGACTGCCTGTCTGTGTATGACCCTTGCCTGTACATTGGATTACGCCTCTGGATTGCCCTCAAATAAAGCTGCATTTGGATCTTCACCTCCAAGTCTCGGAGCAGTTTCATGACAAATGTTAGTCTTTCTGTTTATTCCAAGGTTTACTGAAGTCAGCCGTATCCAGATCAGGTGGTGGACCTGCACCGGAACCAATCCACAACGCATCCCTGTGCCAGTGCCAGCCTCATCAGCACTGTGAAGGCCTCATCGACATGACAGCCATAAGCACTGATCCTCAACAAACTCGTCTCCATACCGGCGTGACTCCGACTTCCAATCAGATGGAAATGGATAAATATTCTGAATGTTCTGATCCAATCTGACTTCTGATCTATAATGCTGCCTGAATCATAATCAAACACTGTTCGTTCATTGGTCAGAGGAGAACTAGCCCCCAACTGAGCTTGGGTTCTCCCAAGATTTTTTTCTCCATTCTGTCACTGATGGAGTTTTGGTTCCTTGCCACTGTTGCTTTTGCTTTTGGCTTGCTTAGTTGGGAACATTTAATATTTAAAGGGACATTGTGTAGGAATTTCTCCCATCTAGCGGTGAAATTGTATTTTGCATTCAAACGAATTGTGCTCTCCAGCGCCTCGCTTTTTCAAATGCGTGTTGCATCTACGGTAGCTGTTATGTACCAAAAAGCTATGACAGGATGTCTTCTAATAGCACTTTTGTCGAGTTTTCCTTTGGGTGAACAGGTTTATTTCAAACAAACTGCAACTTGACACAACGAACAAACGAATGTTACAGTATGAATAATAACAGTGCAATGCAGCCTTTTAAACTTGCTGTGGCAGTGACAAGCGCCTCTCACTGCTCTGCTCCTCCGCTTCTGCTGCTTTCAGTTACGTGACGCTGACTCTGAGCGGAAACGCGTTGGCCTAGTACTTTTTGTCCCTCTCGGCTATTATAGTTTTTCAATATGGCGGAACTACATGGAAGCCTCCATGGACCTACCCGTCCCATGTATATAAAGATAATAAATCTTTACGAGGATACAAAGATAAGTCAGATAATTGGCAGAGGTATTTGTACACCATTGAGGACATACTGTATTTATGAATAAAAATATTGATTTTAGATAATAAAATACCTAAAAAACTACACATTGTCGCTTTAACAATATTATTGATCTGCCTAACTTAAGGTGGACGATGACGCAATTTTCTTCTAGAAATAAACTTTGTTGTATTATTTTGCTCTACTTCCTGCTCAGCTACTGTTCGGACGCTCTTGCTTACTGCTCCGCGCTTTGCTCTATCGCTTTTATATTTTTTATTGCTCTATCGTTTATATTTTTATATTTTATTTCCTTTTATCACCTAATTTTAACTTCAGCAAATCAGTACAGTGCTCAAACGCTTGATTACTAGAAAAAAGCAGAATTCTTTTCTCCGACCAGCCTCCCACTGAAAGCTTACATTCCGGGGAAGAGAAAACACAACTCCCTACATTCATAAGGATAAGAGAAAATGCCTCTTCTGGAATCTACTTGCTGCACTAACTGCCAGAGACTTTTACAAAGGATTGCAGTTCTTGAAACAAAGTTACTTGTGGGACCACCAAACCAGACGGAACACACAATAGAGCTTCATCATGGACGCCCTCAGCATACAGCCGGTGAGTCCCATGAATCTAGTGCTCCTCGACAGGCTATACTGAGTGTAGAGAAACAAGCCGATCGACTTACAAATCGATGGCACAAACAGGGAGCGAGACCCAAAGGCACTCGAGACATCAGATTGTCACGAGCATCACACATTGCCGCAGTAGCATCCTCTACCCCAGATACGGCTCTGACAAGGATTGCAAACACTGGTCTCCTACCACCGCCTATACATCTTGAGAACAGATTTGAAGTATTAATGAATGAGGAATCCCTGAATGTAATGAATGTGATCGAACACAGAATGAATAAGCCAGTAGCTAACACTAATGCTAACTGGCGCTCAAGGTCGAGCAGACAGCGGCACTCAGCTCAGAGCGCAGCCGAGCCCAGGACTCTGATAGTGGGTGACTCGATAATCAGAAACATTATTAGCAGGGACACAACTACATGCTGCCTTCCACAAGCAACGACTTCTGATGTAAACAAGGAACTTCAGAACATTCTGATGAAACATAAGACTGCAAATCGACTCATTGTTCATGTGGGGAAGAATGATATTCATAAAGAGCAGTCAGAACTCCTTAAGAAGGATTTCAAGGAACTTTTTGAAACACTTAAAAGACTGAAAGTTCAGACATTCATCAGTGGACCACTTCCAGCAAGAGGAACAAACAGGTTTTCACGGTTGCTTGGGCTTAACACATGGCTGCAAAAAACCTGCAATATAAAAGGAGTGAACTTCATTGACAACTTCAATCTTTTCTGGAGTCAGAGGCAACTGTTTCAACAGGATGGGCTCCACCCAAACAAACTTGGCTCAAGAGTGCTAAAGGACAATATCTACTCCTCCCTCCATCATCCTTCTGCAGTGTGTGCCAATCCACTCAACCTGAATGGCACACACACACCTGGACACAGTATGAATGACCACAGGACTTCACTTATGCACCTGAATGGACATGCGGCCGACACATCACACAAGGACAATGATAACACCACTCAGCCACAACAACCTCTGCTCACGGACACAATCTCAGCTGAGCCCTGCCCACAGAGCTCACCACAAACAGACTGTGACATATTAGAACTGCTAGAAGATTCAGCACCCAAGGACGACTTTCTGGAAAACAGCCAGGGAATACAGGACAGCATATTACAGCCTCCGATAACACCAGAACAACAGCCCCTCTCACCAGACACGTTATCCCTCTCTCCAGCAACTCCACTTCTGTGCTTCTCAGAGAAAATGGAACAACTGGTGTATGCTGGAACCAAACTATCCCACTCTTTTGCTGCAAGCCCCCAGATGTCAACCAAAAAACGTCAGGCCCCACAACCACCAAAGCCTGCGGGCCCAGCTCGCCCTCCTCCTCCTCCTGTGAGAGCTCTTCGGCCTCTGCCACAGCGCCAGGGCCCACACCATCCTCCAGCGGCTCGCGGTGAACCAAAAACAACTGATACCAACTCTCAGTGATATATGTCGGGTCCCCGCTATGATAACAGTAACTTTCTTAAATGTTTACAAAACAAGCGGGAACCCAGTATGCCTGTATCTTTCTCTATTGCTGTTCAATTACATGATAGAAAATCTAAGGCCTTCAAAAGCCATACAGCAAACCCATCTAATCTGGTGCCTATCCCACGGCAAACTAAGATCGCTGTGGGGACAAAAAGTAAGACTGTTAAGTTAGCACTTTTAAACATCCGCTCACTTAAAAATAAATCACTTCTAGTCAACGACTTAATAACCACATACAACCTGGACTTTATGTTTCTAAATGAAACTTGGCTAGAAGACAGCTGCAGTGTAACAGTCCTCAATGAAACATCCCCTCCTAACTTTACTTTTATGAGTGTTTGCAGAGCGGTAAAGACAGGCGGGGGCGTAGCTGCTCTTTTTAAAGATGTCTATCAATGTAAGCAAATATCATTTGGGAATTACCCGTCTTTCGAATATCTGGGTATTGTGTTAAAAGGCGCTCCACGTATTTTACTTATCATTATTTACAGGCCTCCAAAATACTCTCCAGCTTTTGCTGAGGAATTTACAGAACTGTTATCAACAATTTCCTCTGAGTTTGACTGTTTTGCCATTGCTGGAGATTTTAACATTCACATAGATAATGCAAAAACCAATATGGCAAAATAAATCAAAACTATTTTCAAAACTTTTGATCTGACTCAGCATGTACATGGACCCACACATAATCGTGGACACACTCTAGATTTACTTATCAGTAAGGGTCTAAACATCTCATCGATTGTTATCAAGGATGTAGCACTGTCTGATAATTTCTGTATTTTCTTTGATATACTGATCTCTCCTGGCATTGAAGCTAGATCTGTGTCTGTCAAGAAGAGATGCTTAAATGAGAACATTAGTGTCCTATTTATGAAGGCTATATCTTTAAAACCAAGCATATCTGCTGACTCTGTTGATTTTCTCCTTGAATCTTTTAACTCAAAAATTAAAAGTGTAATTGATGATATTGCTCCTGTGAAAGTCAGGAAGAGTGGTAGACAAAAAGCACCTTGGAGAAACTCAACAGCTGTGCAAAACATGAAAAGACAATGCAGAAGAGCAGAGCGCATGTGGCGGAAGACAAAACTTGTAGTCCATTATAACATCTACAAAGACAGCATCCATGCTTTTAATATGGAACTAGGCAAAGCTAGACAGACTTTCTTCTCGAATATTATAAACAGCAACTTAAACAACACACGCACTCTTTTTGCTACTGTAGAGAGACTGACAAACCCCCCAAGCCAGATTCCCAGTGAAATGCTCTCAGACATCAAGTGCAGTGAGTTTGCTTCTTTCTTCTCTGAGAAAATCAATAATATCAGAAAGGTGATCAGCTCATCCTTGAGTTGCGCTGGGGTCAAACAGATCAGACCACTACCTGAGAAAGTAGTTACTATGTCTGTTTTCGAAGAAATTGATGGCAAAATTTTGGAAGAAACCGTACAGCACCTTAAAACATCAACATGCGCCCTTGACACACTTCCCACATCTTTTTTTAAAAGTGTGTTAAACAGCTTAGAAGCAGATCTCCTAGAAGTGGTAAATGCCTCACTTCTTTCTGGGAGTTTTCCAAACTCCCTGAAAACTGCAGTTGTCAAGCCCCTCCTGAAAAAGAGCAATCTGGATAAGACCATCTTAAGCAATTATAGACCGATCTCAAATCTTCCTTTCATAGGCAAGATCATTGAAAAAGTTGTCTTCAATCAGCTGAACAAATTCCTAAGCTTGAATGGATACTTTGACAATTTTCAATCTGGTTTCCGATCGCATCACAGCACAGAGACAGCTCTCATAAAGATAATAAACGATATTCGCTTAAATACTGATACAGGCAAATTATCAGTGCTGGTACTACTCGACCTCAGTGCTGCATTTGACACTGTCGATCACAACATACTTCTTGACAGGCTGGAAAACTGGGTGGGGCTTTCTGGGATAGTCCTAAAATGGTTCAGGTCATACTTAGAAGGGAGAGGTTATTATGTGAGTATAGGAGACCATAAGTCTGAGTGGACTCCCATGACATGCGGAGTCCCTCAAGGCTCAATTCTTGCACCACTCCTATTCAACCTGTACATGCTCCCAATGAGCCAAATAATGAGAAAGAACCGAATCTCTTACCACAGCTATGCAGACGACACACAGCTCTACTTAGCCCTATCGCCTAACGACTACAGCCCCATTGACTCCCTGTGCCAATGCATTGATGAAGTAAACGGTTGGATGTGCCAAAACTTTCTTCAGTTAAACAAAGACAAAACTGAAGTCATTGCGTTTGGAAACAAAGATGAAGTTCTCAAGGTAAATGCATACCTTGACGCTAGGGGTCTAACAACTAAAAATCAAGTCAGGAATCTTGGTGTGTCTCTAGAGTCAGACCTTAGTTTCAGTAGTCATGTCAAAGCAATAACTAAATCAGCATACTATCATTTGAAAAATATTGCAAGAATTAGATGCTTTGTTTCCAGTCAAGACTTAGAGAAACTTGTGCATGCTTTTATCACCAGCAGGGTGGATTATTGTAATGGACTCCTCACTGGCCTTCCTAAAAAGACCATAAGACAGTTGCAGCTCATACAGAACGCTGCTGCCAGGATTCTGAGCAGAACCAGAACATTTGAACATATCACACCAGTCCTCAGGTCTTTACACTGGCTCCCAGTTACATTTAGGATTGATTTTAAAGTATTATTACTGGTATATAAATCATTCAATGGGCTAGGACCTCAATATATTGCAGATATGCTCACTGAATATAAACCCAACAGATCACTCAGATCATTAGGATCACATCAGTTAGAAATACCAAGGGTTCACTCTAAGCAAGGAGAGTCTGCTTTTAGCTATTATGCCAGCCGCAGCTGGAACCAGCTTCCAGAGGAGATCAGATGTGCACCTACAGTAGTCACATTCAAATCCAGACTCAAAACACATCTGTTTAGCTATGCATTTACTGAATGAGCACTGTGTCAATGTTCGTCCGACTGTTTTTACTGTACTTTATTTTATTTTTTATTCTAAACTGTTTTAATTATTTCCTCCTATGTAAAGCACTTTGAATTACCATTGTGTATGAAATGTGCTATATAAATAAACTTGCCTTGCCTTGCCTTGCCTATTTTCATGTTATCACTGTGAATCTGCTTTGATACAATCTGTATTGTACAAAGTGCTATATAAATAAAGGTGACTTTACTATTGTAAATTGTATCAGTGATCGTTAATTGTCCATATTTTTTTTAAATCAAATGTATTTTACAAATGAATATTCTAGTAGTAATTAATTATTTGGTACTGCTGCAGGTTTCAAAACACCACTTTAGTTTGCTGAACTTATTGGATGCAGTTTAGAAAACTTAACTTTAGTTGGCTAAACTTAAATTCGAAGTTTACTTAACTAAATTAAATCAGTGCATTGTACTTTATAACTTGTCAGGTAAACCTTTCTAAATTTGTCAGGTACACTTTTCCAAATAAGTTAGTTAAACTCAAAAAAACCCATGGAAAAAGACAACAAAAAATGATAAGTTAAGTTAACAAAACATTTTTTACAGTGTGGTTACACCATGAAATGACATATTTTATTTTCTCTTAACAGATGGCGCTAATCTGACTTCAAAAATTGGATTTAAAAGGTTTGGTCTCTGTATTAATCTGAAATACTGCAATAATTGAAAAAATATTTAAAGAAATTAGGATTTTTTTTTAAATATTATTTTCAATGGCAAAAATGGACCATAAATATTGCATAAATATTAATAAGTAACATCAAATTTTCTCAAAATACAAAAATTAAAATGAAAAAATATTATTGAACAAAAATAAATTGCATTGGTTTTACTGGGATGGAGAAAGTTTCATTTTTAGGTGTCACTTCTGACCGTGAAGATATCAAGTGTGTCTCCGAAACAAAGAACACCTGAGGGTTAAGATGTGGTGCTGGGCAGGGCAAGTCTTAAAGACTTCAAGATGATGTAATGACCCTAATGAAAAAAATTTAAATACCTTTATTTCATACCAAGTAAACAAATCCTTTAAAGAGATACACTGTTAGACATTTTATCGTATTTTTGCGGTAACTTACTGGCAGCCTGTTGCCAGTAAGTTACTGTAAGATACCCTTTACAGTAGCCCACATAGCAAATGTTTTCTGGCCCAGCTCCGTTTTCTGGCCACACAATCACTTTTCCCTTGGCCCAAGTACCGCAAAGAATTACGGCCCTGAAGTGGCCCAGAACTGGATTAAAGACAAGGGTCACACATGGGCCATAACCGGGCTGAATCTCAGCCAGTTAATCACCCTTAACTGGCCCTGAAGTGGCCCAGAACTGGATTAAAGACAAGGGTCACACATGGGCCATAACCGGCCCGAATCTCAGCCAGTTAATCACCCTTAACTGGCCCTGAAGTGGCCCAGAACTGGATTAAAGACAAGGGTCACACATGGGCCATAACCGGCCCGAATCGCAGCCAGTTAATCACACTTAACTGGCCCTGAAGTGGCCCAGAACTGGATTAAAGACAAGAGTCACACATGGGCCATAACTGGCCCTGAATTGGACCAAAACAGGTTTTATTATTGGTACCAAGTCTCAGCCATAAGTTAACCATATCAACACCAGAAACCCCAAAACTGAGCCATTACCCTTACCCAGCCTAATCTTATCCAAACCATATGAACAAATAAGTCACAGGAAAATTCAATTCTCAAAATTGTTTTATTTAACAATAATGCACAAGCCAAAAATAATTTTTTTAATTACATCTAGAATTGTGTAACTGTGTGAAGGCTATTTTTTTAGTACATTCAAAGCGCAACATCTTATTACCTCAAAAAAGTGCATTTAATTTCACAATGTTCTGGTCTGTCTTAAAGGAACACTCCACCGTTTTTTTTCATATTAAACTATGTTATTCCCTTAACTAAGAGTTGATAAATACCTTTCTCGTCTCAGTGTGGCACTCAATCGCTCTGGCATGAAGCTTTTCTGAGCGGGTAAAATGGATAACTATAATGTATGGCGGAATAGCACTTGGACTCGGCGCAGTAATATAACTATATCATCGGGAGAGGGGGAGAGGATTTTTCAGGAGTGATGATATTACTGTGCAGAGTCGAAGTGCTATCAAGTGCTATTCCGCCATACATTATAGTTATCCATTATATGTTATAAGGGAATAACATAGTTGAATGGTCTGTTTAATATATTAATGGTCTGTTTAATAAAATAAAAAAAAGTTTAATATGAAAAAACGGTGGAGTGTTCCTTTAAACAGTAGCTTACTTATTGTAGTAATGCACAAGCCAAAAATAAAATAAAAATGACAGCTAGAGTTGTGTGAACACTATTTAAAGGGTTAGTTCACCCAAAAATGAAAATTAAGTCATTAATTACTCACCCCCATTAATTACTCAACTATAAGTTTATCAAGCGACGAGAATACTTTTTGTGCGAAAAAACAAACAAAAATAACGACTTTATTCGACTATACCTTTTCTTCCTTGTAGGCCTGAAACGAGACTTCAAGAGATTTCCACGACGCGCACGCGCGAGAACTTAACTGAAGTAGTTGAAGGAGATCGCAATTCTCGCGCATGCGTCGTGGAAATCTCTCGAAGTCTCGTTTCAGGCCTACAAGGAAGAAAAGGTATAGTCGAATAAAGTCGTTATTTTTGTTTGTTTTTTTTCGCACAAAAAGTATTCTCGTCGCTTGATAAACTTATAGTTGAGCCACTGTTGTGACATGGAATATTTAAACATTTTCTTTAATGACTCTCTGGGCCGTCAAGTTTCATTCCCTTAGGGAGCCTATGGAGGAGTGATCAACCTCTCAGATTTAATCATAAATATCTTCATTTGTGTTTCGAAGATGAACGAAGGCCTTACGGGGTTGGGACAGCATGGGGGTGAGTAATTAATGACTTAATTTTCATTTGTGGGTGAACTAACCCTTTAAGTTGCCTGAACAGCTAAGTATACAACATTTTCCAATTCTAACTACCGTAAATGAATCTATGAATGAATCTAGAACTGACATGTAACCATATTATAATGTAATTTTACTCTCAACAAACATAGAGCAAATTAAAACAATTACCTAAAACAAATATTTAGACATCAGAATTTTTGTATGTGTGAGGGAGAAAGTGATCCTATTTAGGACTGTCCTCAGGAAGTGAAGTACAGCTCTGCAGCCCCTCTTTTCTCCTCAAGCGCTCTCTCCTTCCTCCATCTCTATCAGGAGATAGCTGAAGCCATCTTGTATAGTTGCTTCTATCTCCTGATCGGGAGCATGTTGTGTCAGACGATTTTTTTTTCTCACAGCAGCTAAAAGACAAAATACTAAATTAATAATACAAAATTAATAAATACATATACAAACATTAATCCACCTGTAAATAAATGTAGGTAACAAAATAAAATAAGGTTGCTTTGGTTACATTTTATACAGGAAATGGTTGCTTAATGTGGCACTATTGAATGTCTATGGTTTGTCAGAGTTTGAGAACAGTATTTTGACAAACAAAACCATTTTAGCTAACAAAATCCTTAAAAATGTTGAGATATGGAAACTGTGGTGTAAACACATGCTTATCTGTGAATTAACATTTAATTTATTAACTGTTCAAATAAAATGACAATTATCCACTAAAGGAATAGTTCAACCAAAAATGTAAATTCTGTCAACATTTCCTCACCTCCACTTGTTCGATGCCTGTATGAGTTTCTTCCTTCTGTTTAACACAGCAAAAAAAAAAAAAAAAAAAAAAAAAAAAAGTTTAATCAGACAGCAGATAACCACTGGCTTCCATATTTTTTTTTTTTCCAATGTTACCTGTCTGGTCACCAACATTCCTCAAAATGTGTTCTTTGTGTTCATCAAAAGAAACCAACTCATCCAAGCTTAAGAGAAAATGATGAGAACATTTTCAGTTTAGTTTAGTGAACTTCCTTAAAAAAAAACAAGAACAGACATACACACACACACACACATAAAATATCAGACATATCCTGATTATCAAAGTCGCAGAGTAGATTTAGATATATTTAAATCTGATTATACAACCATTGAATCACTTTCAGCTTTACAAGTCAAGTCAATTACTGTTGTCTGTTGCTGATTTCGCTGTGATTTTTTTAACAGCATCATTTTAACAGCATTACATTGTACCGCACACCGGATATGAAAGTACCGCGCCTCGGACATCCCGCAGGCCGGTCTATCGCACACCGGTCGCGTCAGTCTGTACTCGCATTCTCAAGTTCACTGCTAAGCAAACGTTTACTTCAATAAAGAACAAAGTGACATCCGAGTTTGAATTCAGTCATTTAAAAAAACACGAATAAAGAGAGCGACGAACTTCACTTACCTGAACAGCAGTTGTCTGACAGTGACAGACGTCGTCTTCACCCTTCAGCGGGAGAAATTTCAACCGACGCATGCATCACGTGAACCTCATTCACCAACCAGAAAAGCTGCTGTTACCGTGGAGATCGCGCCAAAATAAACATTTTTTAAATATTTTTTTTTCAAACGTTTTTTAATAAACTGCTCTCTCTCTCTCTCTCTC